>JAKWJD010001763.1:8318198-8729518 GCA_027705065.1 Solanum peruvianum
CCTTACGCCGCTGCACAAAAAAAGGGTGTGACAACAATAAAAAAATTCATAAGGTAAAACCTTCGTAGATATTTATTTCCTGCGAATTTCGAAATCTCCACCTAATTACCTAGAAATTTAAATTTCGTGTATAAATTGCTTGCGAATTTTCTTATAAACATACTAAAAATATCCCAAAATTAACCCAAAAAAGGAATTTTCGTACAAATTTATTTACAAGTAAAACCACATGAAGATATTCAAATAAATTTCTTTAAACAATATTAACTATATTCCCCATAATTATTTATTTGTTAGTTGAACCCAATGTTTTAAAAGACTTTTCTGGGACTCGTCTCGGAGCTTGCCCTGGGGCGGGACTCTAGCAAAATGCCTCGAGACTCCAGTTTGGGACTTAGTTCTACAAGACTTACGTCCTAAGCGCCTGACTGTACGCCCTAAGCACGCCCAACGCCCAGCGCTCGGGACTCGCCTAACAGATCTTACACAAATTATGTGTTAAAATCTTTAATTAACATTGTTGACCCTCATAATTCTTGAATGAATGAATGATACACAACTTTTTAATCTATAAAGATAACAAGTTTGAGAGTAACCTAAACAACAAATGTAGTATCACATATTTACTATTTGGTAACACTATGAAGATAATTATATATTACGTATGTAACAAAATTTTACTTGTTTACTTATCATTGGTCTTCATGGTTTTGTCATATGTCTTAAAATTATCATATTTTATTTAATTATTTAAAAATAATTTTATTTTTATTCATGAAACAGTAATGTTTATACTATAATACTTGTAAGTTTATTGATTATTTATTTTTAGAAATAATGATTCTTTTATTATTAGAAAGTTAAGATATTAGATTATTAATACGTGTATAGTTATGTTTTATTGTTATTGGTGTAATAATAATTCTCAAATAATAATTATGATACTTTTTTTCTTAATTATAGATATCAATACTTATCGCAAATAAAAATCATAATATAATTTCTATATATTATAAGTTTTTAATAAAAAATTATATGTAAAATTATTGAAAGGAATTTAATTAGTAATAAAACTATAAAATTGAATATATATGAAAGTACGCCCCGTAGATCCATGATACTTACGCTTCATGTCTTGAGACTTACACCTCACCTCGTATTATATAAAATACGTCTCTTTACGCCTCCACCTTTAAAAACACTGGTTGAACCTCATAAGCGTAGACACATCTATACCTATCAATCCATATTTCTCATATCATTACTCATTCGTTGCACAATTTAATAATTGTGTAGTCCCCATGAGAGGCAATTTAGTTGCCCCACGTGTCAAGTTCTCATGAGATTTCACCTCAACTCATTTATAATTGCTCTTTGAAATTTTGTTCTTTCAGTACTTTTATTCTTAACATAACATTATAAATGTCAAATTTTTGAAGTCTTCGTGCTACAAAATATATGACGACACTACAGTAACTTGTGATGTCTTTCTCCAATTTGAATAATTTTCGAGCTAAATTTAATTAATTTAATAGAGTATTTAAAACATCGTTTAGATATTCTTATATTACACAAAAGCACTCTAAATTCATCTTACATTAGTATGGTAATAAAATATATCTTAAATATTAGCTTAGGTTCATTTGTTCATGCAATTTGACTCTTAAAAGTGAAAAAAGACAATTATTTATATATTTAAAAGGGAAAAGGGTTTGACAAACATTTCTTTTTTGGTCGTCGAAATTATTGTTACCATACTAAATTTTATGAAGGACTTTTACCTCTGCACTTTTTTAAAGTGTATTTTAAAGGTATATATGTGTCCACGTGGACACATTACTATCTAAAATGATGAAATATTTATGATGTCCATGTTGACATATATATATACATTTATAATACATTATTAAATAGTGCAGGAGTAAAAAATCCTCCATAAAATTTTCGTATCGTAACAATACTTTTGATCAAAGTTCGAATATATTTTAGACTTTTTTCTCTATTTAAAATAAACCACAACCACCCAACATATCACAAAAAAAATATTACACTTCCTATGAGATAATGTCCATAAACTAAGTACTTTTTTTTCTGGTTTCTCATCCAGTGTTCGAAGCCCACATCAGAGCTTCGACTAAATTCGAATCGCGCACTGCAAGGTCTATTTGGGGTGGCGCTCCCAACAAGATTTTCTCCATACCCAGGGCTCGAACCCGAAATCTCTGGTTAAGAGTGAAACACTCCCACCAGTGCACCATAACCCATGTTGATATAACTAAGTATATTAAACATGGACAAAAATGAAATTATACATACAGTTTTTTATAAATAAATTTTTGAAAATAAAAATAAATTTATAAGTATAACGTGCAAGAAAGTTATGATCAATAATTGATAGATTATCTTATTAGGTATTTGTGGTATTTGTGATTTTAAATTTATCTTTTAAGAATTAGATTTTAACATACTTAATTATATATCTGCAAATAAATACAATTTAATAACTTACCATATATAGAGAAATTATATTGTTTTAATGCTTACAAAAAAAATATTAATTGGATATAAAAGTAAAAAAAATTATTCTTTATTCAATATAATTCTATTAATGAGAGGGTATAATTAAACTTCACATTAATAATGTATATAATTAAATTTTTATATACTTAAATATAATGTTTGACTTATTCAATAATACATAATTTAATATAAATAATATAAAATCAAAATTAATTACATTTATGATAGTTATTTTTTGGATAAATAACTAGCTATATAATTTTAATGTTTGGTATCTTTTGAATAAAAACAAAATAAAATCGCATCAATGGCTTTAAATAGGACCAAATATTAATTATATGTAAGTTTGAAACACTGATCATGACATTTTTAGTAATATTACAACTCCGTATTAGATTGATACTATTGTATACTAATTTATTTAATATAAAAATAGAGTAAATATTTAGCAATAAAATTTATTTGATGTTTTTGTTATTTTTTATATTATTATAATTTTTAATTTAGTTAAATATTTTTGAAAGAAACTATTCCTCTTAATTTCAAATTAAAAGAATTTCTTAGATTCCAAAAAAAAAAATCCAGTTAAATTATAAATAAAAATAATATATTCAAGTATGCATTCCTCGAAAATCTCCAACCAAATTCACAACAATAAAATTCCCAAGTAGTTCTTCAAGTTAAAAACTTTCAAGTAAATTCTCAAGAAATAAGTTCCAAAAAAATTCTTAGAAAATGAATCACAGGTAATACCACATATAAAATTATTTCTAAATAAGTTTCTAAGTAAGTAATTTTATAACTGAATCGGCAAATAAATTTGTTTAGGAAATTCTATTTAAACAAATAGAAAAGCACTTTTTTTCATTACTGGTGAATTTACCTATGAAAATGATACTTGTAAATTATTTGCCCTAAATAATTTCCCAGGTAATAATTTTGCTGTAAGACACCAAATTTACCTCTCAATTTTTTTTGAAAAATAGTTTTTTCGCAGATAAAATAGTCTAGAGTTTAGAAATTTCATATTTTTCACATATAGATTTATAAAAAAATTGCGAAAATAATATCCAAATAAAATTTCATGTAATATGAAGTTTTCTAAAAGTGAATGAGAAGTTTCAATCATCACCCTATACACTCAAATAACTTTGCAATATTAAATACGTGAACAAATTATAAAAGGTTTAACACGAAAAATATAACCCTGATGTCATGCTAAATTAAGACAAAAAGACTACGAAAGAGAGAACAATAATTACGAAAATTTTCACACTTCCCTTATTAGCCATACTATCTATTTATACTAAAGGAAATAATTGAATCTCTAACCTATCAGTTAGCCAAATCCTAACTCCTAAACTATTGGCCTACCCAAATTCTAACCCACTAGGCCTATAATTTCTATGTCCTACTGCCATAATCTAAACCTACCATATGTAATTTCCATGTCTCTACATCGAGTTGGGAAATCCTTAGTTTGCACATTCTTATTTAAGTTGAAAATCCTTATTACATATATACATTCAAACTATATATACTAATTCTATCTATATTTTTAAATAATTATGTAACTTACCACTAATTAAGAAATTCTTATCATATATCGAGGAAGATAAACTTAGATACATGTATTTTTTCAATTAAATACACCAAAATACAGAGAGAAGCGAGTGAGATTCTTTATGTATCTCAATACATGTGAATCATGCTAGATACATGTATCGAATGATTTACATGTATCTCATATACGACCAGATACACAGGATAGTGGCGACGGATTCGAGGGAGATGACTGAGATTTGTTATGTATCCGAGATACATGAAAAACCACTTGAATACAATATATCTAGAATAAATTATAATTAATTTAGACCCCATATATTATGAGATACCATAATTTGACGTAGATAAATACATTAAAATTTAATAAAATTAATTATATTATAGACTAAAATATATCTAAGTAATTAACACATCAATTTAAGATTTTTGTAAGTTGCCCGTATATGATTCTTTGGCAAAACAAAAGAACATAATTAAAGAGAGAAAAAAAAAAAGAAATACGTAATTGAGTGTGGAAGGTAGTGTGAAGTCATTTTTTTATATAATAAATAAAGACACTGATGAGTAGTACATCCACTTGCAACTCCAACTTGCAATTATTAATTAATTAATCTTCTTAAAATATAACTCAAAGTCCACAACACAACAAAGAGTAATGAGGTGAGGTGATACCAGCAATATTATTGATACAACTTGCATATCTTCCTTTATTAAAAATGGAGCAAACAAATGTTGAAAGTATGCAACTTGCAATTTCTTTATTGATAGACCAGAAAAGAAAACATCCTTAAATTATGTATGATTTTATAAAAATATTCTTTTTTTTTTTTGTTTATAATTTGATTTAAAAATATTCTTACAATAAATAGTGACATTTTTGGATCAAATTATTAACTATGAAATCTTTTTTAGATCAAATTATTAATTAAGCATATATAATTCAATTTATATATATATATATATATAGATATATATATATATATATATATAATATAATATATATATATATATATATATATATATATATATATATATATATATATAGAATTATAAAGTATATAATTCCCACATTATCATATATTTTTGTGCCTCCTCTCCATTATGCCTCAAATTGAAATTCTTAGGTTTCACATTTACTTTTCATCTTTCTAATTTTTTTTACTATATCAAAAATGAGTTTTAACGACAATTAACTAATAATAATAGCTTAATTGTCATTAAATATGTATTTTTATTGAAATTTAATATTCTTTATAAATGTCTCTAAAACATATTGCGACATTGAATTTAATGACAATCAACTAATACCGATAAATATTTCAGCACTCTATGCTAATGTGGGATATCCGTGAATGTGCATATTTATTATCTAAAATTTATTTTTGTTTTTGTGTTCATACGTCATCTTTCCTAAATTGTTACTATTTTATTAACTATCATCATTCGAATCTAACCTGATTAAATAACTCAAAAATAGCATGCAATCGGCTAAATATTTCTTATATCTATCAAAAATGATCTTTAGCGGCAATTAATTAATAATAATAGTTTAATTGTCGCTAATATGTATTTTTGAGCGGCAAATAACACTCTTTGTATATGTACTTAAAGTCTTTAGTGATATTGGATCTAATGACACTTAACTAGTACCAGTAAAGATTTTAGCACTCTTTATTAACATAACATGTCTATTTATTACCGCTAAAAGTTATTTTTATTATTGTAATAGAATAAAGATTTTCTTATATTGTCATTTAATTTAAATGAATATAATAAGGGATTATTCCACTTTAAGATAGATTATATATACTTCTCCCATCTCAATTTATGTGCTACTTTTGTTTTTCAGGATTCAAACTATGTAAAGTATGAACAAACATTTTAAATTATATGTTTTCATCATATTAATGTGAGAAAATTACAACTTAAAATTTTTTTATTTAGTTTTTAAATATATAAATTATAATTTTAATTTATTAAGTTGATACAAAAAATGAAAAATCTAAACTGAGACGGAGGGAGTGTTAACTTTATTATTAAAAAATTATATGTTATTATAATTCAATTTAACTAGGATAATACACAAAAGAATTATATATCGAAGTCACCAAAAAACACTTTTATCATGTGTGAGTCAAGTCTAATGTTTTCTGAACAAAATATATGGAAATAAAAAAATAAAAATAAGACAAAGTTAGTAGGAAGGTCAAAAGGAAGATTTCAAAGGAGCAGTTTCTATAGGATTGCCAAAGATTTTACGATGTTTATCAACTGTCATACGGGCCAGTAAACTTTATTAACTTAAATTAATAAACTAATCAATCACAGTTAAATAAATCATATTTAATAATAATGGCTACGTTGTACTAATTAGTTTCGTACAATATATATATATAGAGAAACAATTAATTTAATACATCGTAATCTAATCGCTAGCTAGCATTACTAATATATCACACCCGCATCCATTCACGTGGATTCCGCACAAGCTTACACACATATCTTAAATAATTTTATCATAACTTATCTAATGTTCAAAATTAAAAACTTAGTAATTTATTTTGATTTTTAGTAATACAATGTATATAGACATTATTCATCATCCTCCATACTGTACTCAATAAGGTAACAATGCTAAATAAATAAAACAAAACACTTCGCTAATTAGTTACTTCATCTTTTTTGAATCTCTCTTTAATGACAAAATATTAGTTGATTGTTGATAAATAAGAATTAAACAAGAGAGTCACCAGAGGAGAAACAAATTAAATTCCTACAATAACAAGTTTATTACAATTAAATATTCAAATTAAATTCCTACAATAACAAGTTTATTACAATTAAATATTTTTAAATTTTTGTGATAATGAACTTATCTCTAACAAAATATGAAGAAAAAAAAAACTATTTTGAGATCTAATTCGTACCCAAAAAAAAAAAGCATCATGATCCATGAGTTGTTTTAATGTGTGTTTAACTCCCTCCATTTTCCTAATTCATAATTTTATGATTCGTTCCTTAGCTTAATCTATTTTGTCTCCAACCAGACTGAATGATAATCTATTTATTGATATGTTCAAATTGATGAGCCAAACTCATTTGACACCTCTACGTA
The DNA here is from genome assembly GCA_027705065.1 of Solanum peruvianum. Taxonomy (NCBI): domain Eukaryota; kingdom Viridiplantae; phylum Streptophyta; class Magnoliopsida; order Solanales; family Solanaceae; genus Solanum; species Solanum peruvianum. Next base: position 8,325,400 of record JAKWJD010001763.1, read on the forward strand.
CCTCATTTCAAATTTGTAGTATTTGAATTCTCAACGATCTGAGCAAGAGATTGAAGGTTACATTTAACAATAGTATCCACAAAGACACATGTTTCTTCTTTAGTATTCCCATGAGGTATATCAACAACGTACGATTCGACAACTATGGTCGTCCCTGAGTTTTGATCGGAGTGGAGTGTGGTAACAGATCGGTAATTCACCAGGCGGTGGTCCCCGCCTACGACGCTGAAGCTGATGACGTGGCGTTCCTCATCAAGGATCTCAAGTCTCTCCATGCTGTTAGCAGCTGGTAGGCCCGATATGACCCGCACTTCACGGACGGTCCCCACCTTCCCATCGCCACCGATGACGTGGCAGCTCTTGACGAAGTGTTTGTATGCTTGAGGGTTGTCAAAGCGACGGAGTACGGACCAAACGGTGGAGATTGGGGCGGAGATACGTTGGATCACGGCGGAGCAACACTGGTTAGGGCTAACGGAATGAGTATGATGAGAAGTGATTGAATCAGGAACTTGAGTGGTACATGGTATTGGTGTACGTTGTTTACTGGAGGTGCTGGTGGTGGTTGTGGTGATTCTTTGAAGTAAAAGTGATGATTTTGGAGGCATTTTTTAAAATGAAATTGTTGATTGTTTAGTGGTATGATTGATATGAAATAGAGAGAGTGAAAGGTGTTCTTTGGGATGAATATAGACATACATATAAAATAATACCTATCTATTTATCTATATATATATATTCTGATCGGTTTCATTTTATTTGACATAGGTAAGAATTATATTATATGTCAATATTTTAATATAAAAGAACTTACTTCCTCCGTTTAAAAAAAGAATAACATTATTTTCTTTTTAGTCTGTTTCAAAAAGAATAATATTTTCTTATTTTGGTAATATTTTAGTTCGAGCTTTCTACTTGACATGTTTACAGCCACAAGATCAAAGGACAATTTTGTATATTTGGTCTTAGTTTAGGATTACAAGATTAAAAGTCTTATTCATATTCTTAAACTCTGTGTCAAGTCGAAACAGATAATTCTTCTTCAAACAAAGGAAGTATTATCTTTATTATAACAAACTAAAAAAAAAAACAAATTTAAGTATATATAACGTAAGGAATGGGTATGGTAGAGCTGAGGTAAGAGGGAGAAAGGGAGATGTGGTTGGACTTTGAAAGTAAGAGAAAATGCGTGATCGTTCATGTGATGTGAGGATAGTAAAAATAGGAACTAGAGGTTGCGTGTTAGCTTATTATATTACTCTCACTTTTAATATATTTGTTTTAATTTAATTCAACAAAAAATGTTAAAAAAGAAAATGCTCACTCTCTCCTCAACCATTCATTCCAGTTATCTTTGAAAAGTATCTCCTGTGGTGCATTTATATCGAAAGACGTACTTATAGATATCGAGTGGAACATTCCTATTTGATTATGTTGGCTACTAAATTAGTATACTAAGTATCCCTCGTTAGTATTCATAATCAATTATTAGTGATCACGTACATATATAAGATGTACGTAAGGATTACTATGTAATCGCTTATAGCCACATTGCTTGCATTTGGACTATTTCTCATTTGTTGTTTTCCTTAGTACATATATACGTTATAAATGTCTAAGGGGCTATACAAAAAGTGATTAAGGGATATTAGGGTGTAATGGTTGCCTTCCTGGCTATACATAGCGTATAAGGGACGATTATTGAGATGTGGTGATTTTTTATATGCGGATCTAAAGTATTACTAATAGCGGAATATAGATTGTATAATACTAGTCCCAGGAGTCTATCGATCGTAATATCAATCACCAATAAATGCATATCTAAACGCGGACGTCCTCTGAAACCCACAATATTTTTTTTATCAAAAAATCATCACCTTGGTTGTGTGTCAAGGTGGGTGGCTGGGGGGTTTAGGCTTGACCCCTACCAATGTCAGTTACTTCACCAAAAAATATACATTTTAGAGGGGGACATGGACCGAACCTCTAACTGTTCAACCAAACAATTAGAGGATCACTGTTAATCTTGATATTTTGAATATGGCAAAATTGAATGAACAGGTAGTGCAACATGTTCCTGTGAAATATTGCAGCAGGTATGCTAGGGCGGCCGCTACGTATGGAAACTTATGTGTACGGTTGTGTTTATAGTAGTTTTACTTAGTTAAGGAAAACTATTAAAAACAAATTTGAGTACAATAAGGTTCGAGAAAAAGAGTTAGTAGAAGTCAACAAGGATTTGTAGAAGACAAATACAAAGTTGATTTGTACAAGGATTGGCAGAATTCTGGTCTATAAATAGAGAGCTATTGTGATCAGAAAATTTGCGCACCTACAAAGAGAGAGCTTCAAAACACGATCAAGAGAGTTGAGAGAGTTTTGTTAAAATCTTTTGAGTGCTGCGAGTTGAGTGTTAACGTTGTAAGATTGTATCAAGAGTTTGTTTACAATCTAGGTAGTAGATTCGCTTGACAAGTTAGAGTACTTGAAAAGCGTTGAAAAGATAGAAAACTAGGGAGTGTTTTTTTGTCTTGATTAGAAGGAGTTAGAGTTTATAATTCCTTAAGAGCTAAAGAAGTTGTAATCTTTGTATTACTTGAGTTTATAAATTAATACAAAATGTTGTTTAATTAATTACTGTTAAGTTCGTCAAGCAACACAAACAAGTAGTTAATACGTGTTCCTTTGAAGAATTCAGGAGGGTAGAATTCCAAAAAGTGGTATCAGAGCAAGGTTATCTTTAGAGAGTCTAACAACTCAAGATAAGATCAACATGAGTTCTGCACCTCCACTCGGACACGGTAAGGGCCAACACATCAACAAACCTCCACTATTCAATGGACAATACTACTCGTGGTGGAAGGCAAGGATGGAAGACTTCATTCAAGCTGAAGACTACGAATTATGGGTAAGGATTACTAAGGGACCACAAATTCCTACTACCACTGATAGTGAAGGAAATAAAATACCTAAACCCGCAGATACATATAATGAAGCAGATTATAAGATGCTAGGAAAGAATGCAAAAGCTAAGTGGTATTCTTGTGTGTGGATTAGGACCTGATGAATTTAACCGTATCTCAAGTTGTACCTCTGCTAAACAAATATGGGACACCTTACAAAACGCTCATGAAGGTACTACTCAAGTCCGAAAATTCGGATTGCTAGTTTGTGTTCAGAATATGAAGCCTTTAAGATGAAATCTGGAGAATCTCTCCAAGATATGATCACCAGATTCACCACTGTGGTTAACGAACTAATCTCACTAGGCAAAGTATATACCACTGAGGAACAGGTTGACAAAGTACTTAGGATTTTGCCTAGGTCTTGGGAAATCAAAGTCACTACCATTAGAGAAGCTAAGGATCTAACTACTATGTCTTTAGATGAATTAGTTGGGAATCTCAAAACCTATGAGATGAATGTTGACAAAAGAAGTGAAGGAAATAAAGAAAAAGTTCTTGGTCTTAAAGCAACTGAAAGTGACGAATCAGACATAGATGACGATGATCTAGCTTTGATAAGTAGGAACTTCAAGAAACTCTTCAAAAGGGGGTTAAACTCTACCAAGAAATCACCACCCTTGAAAGAAAAAAATCCTGAACGGTCACAAAATGGAGATTGCTTTAAGTGTGGTAAGACAGATCATCAAATAAAAGACTGCCCAATGTGGGAATTAGAATGGAAAAAGGAAAGAGCTGAAAAGGAAAGGAAGGAACTCCTCAACAAAAAGAAAACCAAGGAAAAGGAACAAGCAATGTATGCAGCCTGGGGAATAGGTTCCTCGGACATGTATGAGGATGTTGAAGACCTTGCCTTGATGGCAATAGAAGAATCAGACGCTGAACCCGAATCAGACTCTGAAGAAACTAAGGTAAACCTTCTTAATCTAAAGGATAAGCTAGCAAAGTTCTCCAAGAAAAGGCTTTCACTCCTATTGCTTACATCCATAGACACAATTCAAGAACTTGTGAACACCAAGAACCAACTATTTGCTTCCCTATCCAGCAAGTTAAAGTTTGAGCATATTGATCTCAATAATAACAAACTCGACCTTCAAGAAAAAATCAAGCAACTTGAAACCCAAAATCTGGAACTAAGAACTAAGAATTCAAAATTAAAAGTTCTTGGCAAAGGAAAGAGGGTGAGCTGCCTGACCAAAAGCTTGAGGTTGACAAACTCAAACCTTAAAGTTTAAAAAAAGAAAAATTGTAAAAGGATAAATCTTGAATTGACTAGAGTAAGAGGTGATCTGGAAAGAGCTAACAAATGGACAAAATCCTCTATGATAGTAACTCATCTAGGAAACAACAATAGGAACATCAAAACCGGAATAGGATATGAACACCCATAAATGGAAATCCTATGTTTTGTATCATGTGTGGCAACTCTGGTCATTCTAAACAATTTTGTCCTAAAAACAAAATAGCCACTGAAGAAAACAACTCAACTAGAACCTATAGAACTGTTCAGAGGAACAAGTACATACCCAGAAAAAACAGTCTGCCCAATTGGGCACGTAGAAATCTGATTCACCCTTTTGATCAAAACAAAAATCCCAAGCTAATCTGGGTTCCTAAATCCAACCTCTAAATTTTCAGGAAGAAGTGAGAGAAAGCAAGCAGCAGTGGTACATGGACAGTGCTTGCTCAAGACACATGACAGGGAATAAGACATTGTTTCTCTCACTAGAAGAAGGAAAAGGAGGGATGTTGCTTTTGGTGGTGGAAAAAAGGGTCAAATCAAAGATTGTGGAAAGATTGGAAGAACTGATGAACATTCAATTGATAAAGTATACTATGTGGAAGGGCTTAGACACAATTTACTCAGCATATCTCAATTGTGTGATAAAGGTAATAAGGTAATCTTTCTATCCACTGGTGTTGAAGTAATCAATCTAAGCACACAAAAATTAGTGTTAACAGGTAAAAGAGATAAACATGTCTACACCATAGACACCTCAACTATCTCTGACACAAATCTAGTGTGTTTAAGCGTGTTGGAAAAAGATCCCTTGTTGTGGCATAAACGGTTGGGTCATGCTAGCCAAGTGCAATTAAACAAACTTATCACTAAGGATTTAGTTATAGGACTGCCTAAAAATAAATTCAAGGAGGATAAGGTTTGTGAAGCATGTACTCTAGGAAAACAGATAAAGTCATCATTTAAGTCCAAACAGATGGTAAGCTCAACTTGTTCCTTAGAACTCATTCACATGGATTTGTGTGGGCCAATGAGGGTTCAAAGTAGAGGGGGAAAAAGATATGTGTTTGTCTTAAGTAGATAATTACACTAGGTACACCTGGACACTATTCCTTGCAGCAAAAGATGATGCATTTGAAGCCTTTGTTCACTAATGAGAAAAATTCAAAGAAAATATGGGAAACAACTAAAGGCAATCAGATCAGATCATGGAACTGAATTTGAAAATTCAAAGTTTGCACAATATTGTGACCATCATGGGATTGATCATAATTTCTCTGCCCCTAGAACACCTCAGCAAAACGGTGTGGTGGAGAGAAGAACAGAACTCTTCAAGAAATGGCTAGAACTATGATGATTGCAAGCAAAATTGCAAACCAATTCTGGGCAGAAGCAATAAACACTGCTTGCTACACCATAAATCGTTGCATGACCAGACCTCTGTTAGAAAAAACTCCATATGAATTATTGAAAGGGAGAAAGCCCAACATCTCTCATCTTAGAGTGTTTGGATGCAAGTGCTTCATTCATAACAATGGAAAAAATCTGCTTGGGAAATTCGATGCTAGAAGTGACAATGGAATTTTTCTTGGATATTCCACACATAGTAAAGCCTATAGGGTACTCAACAAAAGAACAATGTGTGTCGAAGAGAGTGTTCATGTTATCTTTGATGAAAGCAGCACCTTGTCAAAAGAAGATGTGTTGTTCAGTAACACATCAGCTGAAGAACATGCTGTCTCTGAACAGGAACAGGTCCAAGAAACTGGTTCCTCTGACACAACAAACAGAGAAGAAATTGAAACTCAAGTGAATTCTGATGAAAGAGTTGATACAGATGAAAATCAGTCAGATGATAATGAAGAACAAGAAAGATCAACTCCTATCCTAAAAGAGTACAAATACCAAGGATCACACCCATTGGAAAATCTGCTCACTGATCTTTCTTCAGGAATCACCACTCGATCAAGAATGAAGAATCACTACGCGCATAGTGCATTCCTATCCATGGTAGAACCAAAGAAAATAAGTGAAGCTCTTCAAGATGCAGATTGGATTATAGCCATGGAAGAAGAATTACATCAATTTGAAAGAAGTAAAGTATGGCATCTAGTACCTAAGCCCTCAAACAGAACTAAATTGGAACAAAATGGGTGTTTAGGAACAAGTTAGATGAACATGGTAACATAATCAGAAACAAAGCTAGGTTGGTTGTTCAAGGATATAATCAAGAAGAAGGGATAGATTATGATGAAACTTTTGCACCCGTGGCAAGAATAGAAGCAATCAGATTGCTTATAGCTTTCGCATCTCACATGGAGTTCACATTGTATCAAATGGATGTCAAAAGTGCTTTTTTGAATGGGCTATTACAAGAAGAAGTTTTGTTAAAAAACCCCCTGGCTTCGAGAATAATGACTACCCTGATCATGTCTATAAGCTTGACAAAGCTCTCTACGGGTTAAAACAAGCTCCAAGGGCATGGTATGATAGACTGTCAAAATCCTTTTAAGTCATGGATATTCAAGAGGAAAAATTGATAATACACTCTTCTTCAAGATAAAGAAAAGGGTCTCCTGATTGTGCAAATCTATGTTGACGATATCATATTTGGAGCTACAAATAAGAGTCTCACAAAAGAATTTGCAAATCTTATGAGCAATGAGTTTGAAATGAGTATGATGGGTGAATTAAACTACTTTCTTGGGCTTCAAATAAAACAAACCTGGAGGTACATGGATTCATCAACAAAAATATGTCAAAGAATTGTAAGAGGTTCAAAATGGATGATGCTAAACCAATTGATACTCAAAGCCCCTGCCACCAAGTTGGACCTTGAAGGAACAGGTTCTGCTGTTGAACAAAAACTGTATAGAGGCATGATTGGCTCCCTTTTGTATCTTACTGCTAGTCGACCTGACATTGTGTTTAGTGTAGGATTATGTGCTCGCTTTCAAACTAATCCTAAAGAATCACATATTCAAACAGTCAAGAGAATTCAGAGATTCTAAAAGGAACCTCTGATTTAGGACTTTGGTACCCAAAAGGAAGCAACTTTGATTTAGTTGGGTATGCGGATGCTGACTATGCTGGATACTTGGGTGATAGAAAAAGCACTACAGGAATGGCTCACTTTCTAGGATCATGTCTTATTTCATGGGGATCAAAGAAACAAAACTCAGTTGCACTATCCACTGCTGAGGCTGAGTACGTAGCAGCTGCGTCATGTTGTGCCCAACTTCTGTGGATTAAGCAGCAACTTAGTGATTTTGGTCTCAAAATTGAACAAGTTCCAATTTTCTGCGATAATACTAGTGCTATCAACATTGCAAAAAATCCGGTGCAACATAAGAGAACTAAACACATTGACATTCGTCATCACTTTCTTAGAGACAATGTGGAAAAGGGTTTAATCTCTATGAACTTTTGTACTACGGAAGAACAAATCGCGGACATCTTTACAAAAGCATTAGCAAGGGAACACTTTGAAAGGAACAGGCTGGAGCTAGGAATGATGAAGACAAATTAAAGAAATAAAAGCTGAAGGAATTGGACACTCAAAATCATTAATGCATGCTTAAAAGGTATGTCTACTTTTCTTAACTAAGATAGACAAAAATTTATGAGATAAATGCATTGGATTCCTTTCCTTTATTAAATTAAATGGAAATTAATTTTAAATAAATCATCATCACAACCGCCAATTCAAAACCTGCAGAAATCCTTTCAAGTCATACCTGTTCCCATTCCCAGTAAAACCCTTACACTTCCCTATAATTCCTCTTAAACACTCCCCTTTTCTCTTTCTTCTCCGATCGTCCTCATTCTGTTTCAAACCCTTGAAATCCCAGAATACACATTGAGAAAAATGGTCATGTCCTACAACCTTTCACTTGCTATAATCCCCTTTGATACTCAAGAAAGCCTACATGCCCTACCAGCCGTTCTGTACATCGACTCAACCGGCATAACTCGATGGTCTCTTATGGAAGATGCATCAGTTCAGGGGGAAGAAAGAATTCAAGGGTTAGAGAAAGAAAATTTGAGTGCACAAAGTGAGGGGGAACAAGTGTGTTTATCACAGAACCACGAAAATTGCTCCGATGATGATAATGTCACCTTACTTGAAATGCTTTCCCAAATCCGAACATGTTCCAAACGAAGTTCGTCTTCTTGTAAGCCTCTTGCTACGTCTCTCTCAGAAATTCAAGAAGAGTCTACCACTTTCCTACCAGCAAAGGAACTAGTACGCGTAACTAGATCTGTACAACGTACTAGGGATGCAGAAATTCTGGCTCAGACTACTAAGAAAATTCGCACAAGAAAACGTAAGTCTCCATCATCCTTAACCTTTGTCACAGATTCAGTGAATAGTCACAAAAAGAGAAAAATTTCATCTAAATCGAAGTCTCATGTTTCATATGATAGTGGTTACTCTGCGAGAGTTTTAGCCTTTAAAAAGGGAGGTGATAAGGGGGAGAGTTAATTGGTTTTGGGGGGGTGGTGAGATGGATGAGTTAGTAACCATCTTGCATGCTCAAGGATGGACAGAACTAATGCTTCAAGGATCCTTTAGGCGTAAGATGGGTAGAGTTGAAACCAGAGAATTCTATATCAATGCAACAGGAACCGCGTCTTCCATTACTAGTACTGTTCGTGGCATTACTTTTACTCTTACTGCTGAAATACTATCTTCAATACTAGAGATACCTAATAGGGGATGGGGTCACTATGTTAAGAAGGATTGGCCTCCTTTAGTAGGAAACACCTCTCAACTTGACATATGTAGAAGATTCTCAAATGATCCAACTCTATCTGTATATTCTAGTGTTGACAAGGGCTGTATGATACCTTTACATCAGATGTTGTTTAATGTATTTCACAAAATTCTTCTGCCAAGAAAGCAAAAAAGAACTGAAGCATGTTACTTGGACCTTACTCTTATGGACTTACTATTGTCTAGAACTCAAATAAACTTGCCGATCCTAATATTGAGTCATATACATAGTTTGTCCATACTTGATAAAAAGAACAGGGGTTTGGCTTATGGATTTTGGTTAGGTCAAGTATTCGAATATTTTTGTGTGCCTGTAAAGAACTGGCAGATTCAAACCATTTCTGATGTCATGGGGAAGGTTGACTACATGAACATGCCTGGTACGCCTAAAAGGGTTGATGTGAAAACTCAACGGTTGAGGGCCTCTCTTACTGCTGTAGAAAAAGAGATGGAAGCACTAAAAAGGGCTCATTCAGCAGAGATGGAACAGGTTCAGACTGCTCATAAGTTGGAACGTGAGGAATTGCTTGCTGAGAACTTCAGGATTAAGGAAGAACTCACTCAAACTCAGGCTGAGTTACATCAAGAACGAGCAGTGAATTCTGGGCATCTACAAAGCATCATGGGGTTGCTAACCAAGGGATCTTCAAACTCTTCTACATCCATGGCACCCTCTGTTTAAACAATCCTTTCATATGCATTATCTTATGATTTTTGTTTTTTTAGTTAAAGACTGAAGTAGACATTACTGTTTTTGTATGTATTTTGGTTTGATGGTATTTTGATGCTACTACTGATTTGTTTTGATGATCTATTCTAGTATGCATATATACTTGGGTTTCAATGTTTTTTGGCTAATGGCAAAAGGGGGAAGCAGCCTGCAAGATTTGTAGGATGATATTAAAGTTTAAAGTGTGCTCTATATTGATTGAAGTTGATTGATGTGTACCTATTCAAATGCAAGCTGATTATTTGCCATAGTCAAAAAGGGGGAATTTGTTAATCTTGATATTTTGAATATGGCAAAATTGAATTGAACAGGTAGTGCAACATGTTCCTGTGAAATATTGCAGCAGGTATGCTAGTGGCGGCGTACGTATGGAAACTTATGTGTACGGTTGTGTTTATAGTAGTTTTACTTAGTTAAGGAAAACTATTAAAAACAAATTTGAGTACAATAAGGTTTCGAGAAAAAGAGTTAGTAGAAGTCAACAAGGATTTGTAGAAGACAAATACAAAGTTGATTTGTACAAGGATTGGCAGAATTTCTGGTCTATAAATAGAGAGCTATTGTGATCAGAAAAATTCAGGAAGGTAGAATTCCAACAATCACAATGCAATTTCATAAGCAGCAGTGGGTTATGATATGAGGAAGTTCTAGCAAGGTGCTTGACCATGTTATTATTGAATGTTTGATTCCATTGGTCATTAACCATGACTCTATCAAGTCTTTTCTAGATTTTTCATTTTGGGCTTCTACTATTACATGCATCAAGTAAATCTTGGTCCACTGAATTCAATTTTCATAAAGCCACAAGCTTCCATAATGCTGATAAAATCTACATTTTGCTAGAGCTGTAAATTTTGCCATTTATTTTTTAGAAGGGTCCATGATAATATTAAAGTCACCTTAAATACAATAAGGTTCATCCAGAGCATTATTGAGATTATTTATGATGTCGTACAACACTCTTTTTTTCTGAGGTCTGTAGTGATGAAGGTGCCTGAGTCAATACTATGTTGTTTCATTTTAAAAGTTATTTTCCTACTTGTATTTTTAAATATATTTATGTTGTTTCTTAATCAATTTTTCAATAACAAGCTTGAACATGACAATATTTTTCTTCTTGGGGATTTTCTTTTTCTTGTTTCTTCTTCTTGACCATTTAAACTCCTATCTTTCACAAAATCAATTTCAGGTTGTTCTTTATTCTTAATATTATAGTTTCAGTTGTTGTCTTTTGTCTTTTAATTGTACCATCACAGTCATTCAGCTGCATATCATTTCTTTCTCTTTTATTTCTTCAATGTTGTTCTTGTTGGGTGGTCTTGGGCCTTCTCAACCCAAAAGCTAGCTCAAAGGTTAAGGCTTTCCCTCACACTTATAAATTGACCACCAGCCCCTTCCACTTCCGATGTGGGATAACCCAACAATCTCCCCCTTTACACATCGGGCCTTGGGCTGGAGAGCGACAACCCAGTTTCTCCCGGTGGGCTGAGACTTGTTGACAACCTGGGCTCTGATACCAATGTTGGGTGGTCTTGGGCCTTCTCAACCCAAAAGCTAGCTCAAAGGTTAAGGCTTTCCCTCACACTTATAAATGACCACCAGCCCCTTCCACTTCCGATGTGGGATAACCCAACAGTTCTTGGTATTGTTTTGATCATATTCTCTATTAGAAGCATTCCTCCTTTCAACCACTCTACAGTTAGATTATGATCCAACTTTCGACATTTCTTACAATATGTGGGGATTACTTAATAATCTATATTTTGAACATAACCTTTTATCTTTTAAATCAATCCAAACATTTTCTGGCAGAGATTTCATCTACTTTGATTTTAGCCACACTAGGACGAGTTGTAGTGTAGCAACATCAAGAGCAAGAGGAGTACCTACATATCTTTAAGAGTTGTTTAATATAATTTCAGTTGTGAAGATGATAAGGCAGACCTAGTAGTAAAGCCCACAAAGGAGACACGGGAAGGTGTTCTTCTGATGTGAAGTTGGGGCACCATTTTTAAAAGCCATATTTGCATTCCCTCTATCTCTATTACTCTTCTGAACAAAAAATTCTTCTAGATGATGGCTGACATCCCATTGTGAATAATCTGCCTAGCAGTATTTGACTACGCTGGTTGGTTAAGAATAAGAGAGTTTTTTTTTTTGCAATTGTTTCTTGAACTTGTTCCGCCCCTTCAGGTAAGACCTGATTCTCCTCTAAACGCATCGGATGAGGCCCTCTCGGTGGCTCCATACAGTGGAGCCTGGAGTTACTCGCCCCCGTTATGTAGCCGATATAGGTACAGAAATTAGAAGAGAAAATAGTTTTTTTTTTTACGAAGGATATCAAATTCAAAATACAAATTCTGGAACCTACAATATGCAACTCAAGTCTAGGCTACATCAGATATAAATCAAATATCTGATGCAATTTCATTGTAATGATAAGTGCTTTAAAAGGCGGGAATGTTTATGCAGTAAGGAGCGAGTCTTAAGCCTCCAGACAAAAGATGTAAGTCTTTCAAAACCAAAAATAAAATAAAAAAATAACACCCATAACATACGTTTCTACGCCCAAGGTATACGTTTTAATGCTTGAAGCTTATGCCCCAAATTATAGAACTTACGTATTATGAATCTACGTCTTCAATTTATGCCCAGAAGTTTTTGGTACTCCCATCACCGAGGATCGCCAGGGAGTCGGCCCAAAAATGATTTTAAAAACACCGGTTATAACGTATTCAAAATATACAACTGGATCTCATCAACAATACTTTCTCATGCCGTTGTCTCCATGGGAATGTAAGTTAGCTGACTGCATGATACACATAAAATGACTCCTAAATGTCAAAAATATATGTGGTAAGGCTTCACTTACTGTTCCTCCAAAGTCATGAAATTAAAAAGAACTTCAAAGTTAAGCCTAAATTCTAAAAGTGTGAATTTGCTACCGAACATCCACATGTAATTATTTACGACAAAAGTGTTGGAAATAAATTCGTAATAGAAATAATATTTGCGGTAATAAAGGCAATAAATGCGAAATACAACAATACGGTTAATCAACAAGAATAAAAGAGAAATAGTGACACCAAGATTTTACGTGGAAACCCTCCTAAATAAGGAAAAAACCATGACCCGAGAGGAGCAACGAATATCACTATAGTAAGGATTTTACACTTGTATGTCTGAGTAAAACTCCAAAGACCACTACACATTCAAAAGAAATAACACTCTTTTGATTTTTTCACCTCACTACAATATCGCTCACACTCTCTATTTTTTCTCACAGATTATTTTCCTTTGTGATGCCTCACTCTTCTTTTCTCTCCTTTGTAATTCTTTTTGGTGCATCTAGAATGAAAAATTGTCCTCCATTTTATAGAAAACAAATGCACTACCCTCCAAATGTGCTATAGAAGAAAAACAATTTTTTTTTCATAGCTTACCTACTATTGAAAATTAAGTAAAGTTGAAAAATAATTCAACACCAAATCTGCCAAACTTTGAAATTGGCAGAGAACTATTCAAAGTTTGGTACATGGGGATGGATCCCACAATCTCCCCCTCTAGACCCATTCACCCTGAAAGAGGTAGCTTTAGGTTTCTAGCTTGAGTACATGCCGACAAATTCTTGCGTAGCTCAAACTTGTCCCTTGATACCACATTGGTCAGCATATCTGAAGGGTTTTCACTAGTAGGGATCTTTATGACCTGCATAGATCCGTCCTCTATCTTTTCACGAATCCACTGATATCTCACGTCGATATCCTTCGTTCTTGCATGATACATGGTGTTCTAGCTCAAGTCTATTGCACTCTGTCTGTCATAATAGACAACATACTTCTTCTGATGCAATCCAAGTACTTGAAGAAATCGTTTCAGCCATACCATCTCTTTGCCAACTTCAGTAGCTGCAATATATTCTACCTCAGTTGTAGAGAGTGTGACACACTTCTGCAACTTTGACTGCCATGATATAGCTCCCCCTGAAAAATGTAAACAAATATCCAGTAGTGGATTTTCTATTATCGAGGTCACCTGCCATATCAGCATCAGTATAGCCTTTCAAGATTGGATCAGATCCTTCAAAACACAAGCAATCTCTTGTGGTACCTCTTAGGTACCTAAGTATCCACTTAACTGCCTCCCAGTGTTCTTTTCCCGGACTTTAAAGAAATCTGCTAACAACACCAACTGTATGAGCAATATCAGGTCTTGTACACATCATTGCATACATCAAACTCCCCACTCCTGAAGAATAAGGAACTTTAGCCATTCCCTCTTTCTCCTCTTTTGTTGTAGGACACATCTGTTTGCTCAACTTCAGATGACTCGCAAGAGGCGTGCTAATGGGTTTAGCACTCTTCATGTTGAAGTGTTCTAGTACACGTTCAATGTACTTCTCTTGAGATAGCCATAACTTTCTTTTTCTTCGTTCTCGAACAATCTTCATCCCTAGAATTGTTGTGTTGGGCCCAAGTCTTTCATGTCAAATGACTTGGACAAATTTTTCTTAAACTTTGCAATCAGATTTATGTCTTGTCTTACCATTAACATGTAATCCACATATAACAACAAAATAATAAAAATTGTTGTCAGAAAATCTTTTGAAGTATACACATGGATCCAAAAAGGTCTTTGTGTACGTTTGACTTTTCATGAAAGAGTCAATCTTTTTGTATCATTGCCTTGGGGCCTGTTTCAACCCATGAAGACTCTTATTCAATTTCCACACCATGTGTTTCTTTTCAGATACGTCAAATCCCTATGGTTGCTTCATATAAATCTCTTCTTCTAAATATCTGTGAAGAAATGCAGTTTTCACGTTCAATTGCTCCACTTCAAGATCTAGACTAGATGCTATGCTCAAAATAGTTCGAATAGAAGTCATTTTGACAACAGGTGAAAAAATTTCATCAAAATCAATACCTTTCTTTTGTTCAAATCCTTTTACAACCAATCGAGTTTTGTACATGACCAACTTGCCATTTCCATCTATCTTGAGTTTAAAGACCCACTTGCACTTAAGTGGTCTTTTTCCTTTTGAAAGTTCAACTAGCTGGTATGTGCCATTTTTTCTGTAGAGATCCCATCTCTTCATGCATGGCTTTCATCCATTGGCTTTTTTCTGGATTAGACAACACCTCCTTAAGACTTTCTGGCTCACCTTCATCATTGATAAGGACATACTCTAAGTTGATTCTACCCTTTGTCTTTCTGATCTCCTCAGAGGTTGAGATGGTTCTTCTTCTTCTGGGTACTCCATTAGCTCGGTATTATCACCAAGTTGCTCCCCCTGCTCAACAATCTCATCAGGTTGCTTTTCATGCTCAGGAACTTCATCAATCGAACTCTCTGCACTTATGGGATGGTTAGAAGAAGAAGGAATGGTAACAAGATTAGACACTATACCATTCTTTTTCTTGGCCTTCTCGGATAGATCATCAGCAGTTCCAACTTCACTTTCTCGAAAGATTACATCTCTGCTTCTGATGACCTTCTTCTTTACAAGATCCCATAGTCTGTACCGAACTCTTCATCTCCATATCCGATGAATATGTAGGGAACTGATTTATCATATAGCTTGGTTCTTTTCTCCTTCGATACATGTGCAAAAGCTTTGCAACTGAACACCTTTAGGTGCGAGTAAGACATCTCTTTGTTGGTCCAAACTCTCTCTGGAATGTCAAACTCCAACGGAACTGATGGACTACGATTGATAAGATAACACGCTGTCCGAACTGCTTCACCCCAGAATGTCTTGGGTAATTTAGACATTCTGAGCATGCTTCTTACCTTCTAAACAATGGTGCGGTTCATTCTCTCAGCTACACCATTGTGTTGTGGGGTTCCAGGAATTGTCTTTTCATGTCTGATTCCATGGTTTGAACAATACTCTTTAAATTCTCTTGAAGTGTACTCACCTCCATTGTCGGTTCGGAGACGTTTTAGCTTTCGACCTGTCTCTCTTTCTATCAGAGCATGAAACTTTTAAAATACTTGAAACACCTGATCTTTGGTTCTCAAGATATAAACCCACAATTTTCGAGAAGCGTCATCAATAAAGGTAACAAAGTATTTATTACCTCCTATAGATTCTATATCCATTGGACCACAAACATAAGAATATACCAAATCAAGTATATTCGACTTTATTTCAGATGATGTCTTAAATGAGACTCTATGTTGTTTACCAAATAAGTAGTAGTTACACGATTTTATCGTTGTACCTTTGGAAAAAGAGATGAGTGACTTCTAGAAAGAATTTGCAATCCTTTCTCGCTCATATGACCCATTCTTTTATGCCATAAATCTGCAGAATTTTCTTCGTGAGCCGCATTTAATTCACCTTGACATATTTCTGCATTTGTCCTGTATAACGTGCCACGAGCAACTCCTTTTGCAATCACCAATGCCCCTTTGGTGAGTCTTCATTTTTTATTTGTAAAGTAGTTCTCATATCCATCTTGGTCCAAAGCAACTCCCGAGATCAAGTTCATCCGCAAATCAGGTACGTGGCGCACATCGTTCAACACTAATGTGCATCCAACATTTGTTTTTAAGCAAATGTCTCCGATCCCCGCAATCTTTGAGTAACTTGTGTTACTAATTTTTACATTGCCATAATCACCGGCTACATATCTGCAAAAAAAATCTCTTACCGGTGTGGCATGATAAGATGCTGTCGTGTCGACCACCCATTCTGACTCTATATCTGCCAAGTGCATGCATTCCTCTTCCTCATTTATGAGGAGAACAACATTGTCATTATTTTGCACCATGACAGCTGTGTTGTCATCATTCTTCTGGCCGCTGCTTTCCCCTTTGCCCCTTTTTAGATTTGGACAATCTCTTTTGAAGTGTCCTGGTTGATCGCAATTGTAGCAATTTCTGGCCTTCGTTTTTTATCGGACCTTGGACTTTCCATGAGCAACGGATCTACCATAGTTACTTGAGCTCCTTTGGTAACTTATGCCTCTATTTTCCGTAATGAGAGCCTTTCCGTGATTTTCAGGCCTTTTTCTCATCTTCTCATCAAGCAAAAGGGCCGATGTGACATCTTTCAACTCAATAGAGTCCTTACCATGTATAATGGTTGTTGCTAAAGTATCGTAGGAAGATGGCAGCGAGTTTAAAAGCACTATGGCTTTATCTTCATCCTCGATCTTTACTCTGAGGTTTGCTAGCTGCATGATTAGTCCATTAAGTACATTTAAATGAAACAAAAAATTTGTACCTTCACCCATATGTAGCGCATATAACTGCTTCTTTAGGTACAATTTATTTGTCAGCATTTTGGACATGTATAGATTTTCTAACTTTGTCCAAATTCCACATGCACTCTCTTCATCGATTATGTTATTAACTACATCATCTGTTAAGTGCAATCTGATTGCAATAGAAGCCTTTTCATCCATTTCTTTCCAATCCTCAAGTTTTATGGATTCAGACTTTTTGGATTTGCCGCCTAGTGCCTTGTGAAAACCCTGTTGGATGAGCAAGTCTTTCATCCTTCTCTGCCACGTTGAGAAATCGCTATCACCGTTAAATTTTGCTACCTCGTACTTTACTCCAGACATTTTTTTATTGAGTATAGTCATTTTTTTATTGAGTATAGTACAATAAGCTGCAAAAAATATTTCTGTAAATGAGCAGAACCTGTGTTCTAATACAATTGTTGGGAATAAATCCGTAACAGAAATAATATTTGCGGTAATAAAGGCAATAAATGTTAAACACAACAATACGGTTAATCAATAAGAATAAAAGAGAAATAATGACATTAAGATTTTACGTGGAAACCCTCCTAAATAAGGGAAAAAACCACGACTCGTGAGGAGAACCGAATATCACTTTAGTAAGGATTTTATACTTGTATGTCTGAGTAAAACTCCAAAGACCACTACACATTCAAAAGAAATAACGCTCTTTTGATTTTTCCACCTCACTACAATATCGCTCACACTCTCTATTTTTTCTCATAGATTATTTTCCTCTGTGATGCCTCACTCTTCTTTTCTCTCCTTTGTAATTCTTTTTGGTGCATCTACAATGAAGAATTGTCCTCTATTTTATAGAAAACAAATGCACTACCCTCCAGATGTGTTATAGAAGAAAAATAACTTTCTTTCTTCATAGCTTACATACTACTGAAAGTTAAGTAAAGTTGAAAAATAATTCAGCACCAAATCTGCCAACTTTAAAATTGGCAGAGCTATTCAAAGTTTGGTACATGGAGATAGACCCCACAAAAAGACATTTTAACTTCATACAATCATATTAAAACAAATACCACAACACTAATATATCAATATATCCTTGATCTTATAGCGTTAAGCATGTTACGTAGAAAATTGAAATTAAAATTTTGGAAAAGGGCCTAAAATACCCTCAAAGTATTGGAAATGGTACAAAATTATCCTCCATCCACCTATTGGCTCTAAAATACCTTCCCACCCACCTATTGGGTCCAAAATACTCTTGTCATCTACCTGTTGGTTCAAAGTTGACCACTTATTTGACGATTTTATATTTAAACTATTTAAATATTTTTTAAAATACGTGGTGCTCAACTATTTGTTATAATTTAACTTATTAGTATAATTTATAAATCAATCCACTACCCACCCCATTACTAATTAAATCCCTCTAAATTAATGAACCCGTCACATTATTAATGCAAATTACTGTCAATTGAGTGTTTTTTAAAAATTATAGAAGTAATTATCATACATTCAAGTGGCTAAATAAAAATCACCGATAAACTGAAAAGTCTGACTATGTTCATCTTAATTATTCTTACGTCTCAATTCTGTGATGTTACTTCATAGGTAACTTTTTTTCGAAATAATATATTAAAGTTTTAAAACAAATCATAAATATTTATAAAATTATATTTAAAAAAGTGCATGAATTAATTTGGAATGTATTACTTCTTTACCTTTAATCATAACTTTCTAATTCAATTTTGAAAGAAAGTATCCTCCTAAATAAGCGGCTCAACCTAAAT
Organism: Solanum peruvianum; assembly: GCA_027705065.1. Classification (NCBI taxonomy): domain Eukaryota; kingdom Viridiplantae; phylum Streptophyta; class Magnoliopsida; order Solanales; family Solanaceae; genus Solanum; species Solanum peruvianum. The sequence continues at coordinate 8,344,117 of JAKWJD010001763.1, forward strand.
TTATTTGGGGCTTCGATTCGGACTCGAATAATTTTGAATGTCATTTTCAGAAATCTATAATTTCATCGTGTTTTAGTAGTGTTTATGACGATTTTGATGTTATAATTGATTATTAATTGGGTAAGGTCTAGTTAGTAATGAGTGGGTAGTGGGTTGGTTTATAAATTATAATTATAATTAATAGTTGAACGCCAAGTAGTTTAAAAAATATTTAAAGAGTTTAATTTTAATACAATTAAAAAAGTGGTCAATTTTGAACCCAAAGGTGAATGACAATGGTATTTTGTAGTCAATAGGTGGATGAAAAAGAAATTTTGGAGCTAATAGCTGGATGAAGGATAATTTTATACCATTTTCAATACTTTAAAAATATTTTAGGCGCTTGTCCGTTAAAATTTTACTTAAAATGGGAAGAAATCATTCCTGTATCAACAGTATGTCATTCTCTCTCTTTCTATACAATAGGCCGCCTCAAGAATATTTTTATCTAGTTGACGTGAGAGTTGGCTTTTCAAATGATAAGATTGAAGAATATATTGATATTCTCATCTAAATGACCATTTCAAAGTCTTCCTATAGTCAATCTTATAGAACATACTTTATTGGCCAATCCCCCCCACTCACCACTTAATAAAATGTGTTTCTTCGTTTATTTTCTTAATTATTTTGTTTGTGTGATCGTTATTATACATTGAATTATGTGACACTTTTTTTTCTGATGTCTAAAAAAGCAGGAAGTTTTTATATTTTAATTTTGAATTTCGTAATATGTTCTTATAATCATATTAATGCTAAAAATATTTAAAATCATAAATTGACTCAGCATAAATTATGTACTGAGTCATTGATTCTTTAATAAATAGAATATGCCATCTTATTTTTTAATATATATATGAATAAAAATAAATGGTCATGAAATGATAACTTTAATGAGAATATACATCAGTGTTTTTTTGTCAAATGTTCAACTTAAGTTAGGGTCAAATAAACTGACATGAAGACTACTTTGCAATTTAGACGGAAGTAGTGGCGCTGTCGTAAAAACAATTTTTAGCAATAATAAATATATATATTAATAAAGAATTTTAAAGTGTTCGGTAACATTAGTTAAATGTCATTAATATTAATAGCGTTAAAGGCTTTAGAAACATATACAAAGAGCGTTAACTTTTACTAAAAAATATAATTAGTGACAATTAAATTATTGCCGTTAATTAATTATCGCTAATGATATTTTTAATATTGTGTGGCATGAAAAGATATCAATTAAGATTGGTTAAAAATGACTTCCATTCAATTCGAATGTGTTTTTAAGTAAGTCATTAGGGAGTTGGTTGAATTATTTATGCTTCATGTGTAGTAAGGATTAGTTGCATTCCATGTACGTATTATGATTAACCGTTTATTGAATTAAATTAATTCTAATTATTTATTCAAGTTATAAAATCTCAAAGTTGTGTTTATATGACTAATAACTAACTAAAAACAAAAACAAAATAGCTAATTATGAACATAGAGAGAGTATTCACGAAGTTGATAATATGATTATGGTCTCTTCCAAGCCTCTAATTTCCTATTCGTGCTAAAGCCTCATACTCATTTTGTTAATTCATGATATATACCAACTTTTTTTTTATTATTTTTTATTCAAAATAATTGAGAAAAAAGTATTTAAATCATAAAAAATGTTAACATGAATTTAGATCCTCATATTTAATTCAATCCACTAGAAAAGGATTGGTTATATCATAATTAGCTACCGAAATTTCTTGCTCAGACACCCTCCCTCCCCCTTCTTTCTTTCTAAATTGTGCTAAGAGAAGAGAATAATAAGAATTCTCTAATTTTTAATACCGAAATCATTAAATAATTTTTAATTTCTAAAAAAAACATCAAAAGTATCGAAGTGTAGATCCAATTCCAAAAAAAAATAAAAAAAATAAAGAGATTAGACAACATAATAATAAATATAATAATTAGCAATGGATATGGTGATGAACAAGGCAGGTTCGTATTTGATTGGTCAGAAAGCTGGCAAGGAATTCAATTCCGTCACCAATGATCTTAACGTATGTAATTTTCTTTTCTACGTTTTATTTATTTGATTATTCAAATTTTGAAGGATTTGACATTGGAATTCTATAATTAATTACTTATGTTTAATTTATGATTTGGTAATGAAGATTGAATTTTATTGTCTTTTAGAGGGTTTATAAATATATAGAATTCATATGAAAATTTTGTTTTCTTTTTCTTTTATAGCATACATGTTTGTTCTAGAGTTTTTTGTGATCTTGTTTCTTTTTTATAATCTTATTTGGAGGAAAAAAAGTTATTTACTTCCACGTGAGGATGACAGAATTGATGAGAATTAGATGGGGATGTGAGAAATGGGAAATATGGTACTTTGTTGAGTTTTATTATTTATAATTATTTGATATTCGAAATTCATCAATCTGATAACCTAGATTCTAATATAGATGTCTTTGTTGGCATTGGCAATAATTTGGTTTTCAAATATAGTGGTACTGCACATAAAATTGTTGGAGGAACAAAAAGGCTAGTCATCTTAAACAATAATCTTACTTGGGGCTACATGGAACTTTTTATAATTTTTCTTCATTCTGACCTTTTTCTCCTTCAAAATTAGAACTTGCAAAACAGTATTACTGGAGGAACCAAAAAGCTCGTGAACAAAATGAAAGGTTAGTCTTCTGCTTGCATAACTCGATCGAGAGAAAAGTATTGAGAACACCTTTAAATTTGACGTGAATTATTAGTTTCATTTTCGAACTATATATTAACAGCTATAGAAATGCCCTTATATTTGACTAACTGAACTTGAATACATCCTTAAGTTCTCACCAAGTTTAGGGGTCAAGACTTGTTATGTCATGTGACAAATCGAGGTTGTGTAAGTCGTGCTTTAAGATTATCAATAGTTCATAAATGAAACAAATAATTCACTCCAACTAGGGGGTGTTTTCAATGATTTCTCTCAAAAACTCCATTAGCCCCTACTCCTTTTTGCTCTTTTTTTTCTTTCCAAATTTTGGTTCTTAAAAGTTACACCGGTGTTTATTTTATTTTTATTTCATAATATTGAAATAAACTTCGTGATCATTTCATCAAAAAGTTTAACTTATTTTATCAACAAAATTATCTCCTTATCACCTTGGTATCCTTTTAATGTCCTGATACAATGTTAAAGTATGTTACTATCTCATCTGATAGTTAAAGCAGTTAAAGAGTTCTATGTAAGGATGATTATCCCTACTATATATTTTGTAGGAAAAACACAAAGGCCATTACCAGAGCTACTAAAGGAGTATGAAATTCCAACGGGCATTTTCCCTCGCGAAGCAACAAACTACGAGTTTGATGAAGAGACGAAGAAACTTACTGTCCATCTACCGGAGATATGTGAAATTACATATAGAGATGCATCGATTGTACGATTCAATAATACAGTTAGTGTACATATAGAGAAGGGAAAGTTAGATGAAATAGAAGGAATGAAAACAAAAGTAATGTTCCTTTTTATAACAGTTAGTGTTATTTTGTTTGAACAAACAGAAATTCATTTCACGGCTGGATTGAGGAGAACACGTCCAAGAAATGCATATGAAGCCATTAGAGATGGAATTGGGATAGACAAATTCTAGTGAGATCAACTAACTCTCAACATTGAGTTTTTCGTATAATATGATACTTTCTTGTTAAAATTTTGGGGAGAATTGATTTTATAGGTTATGTATAATTTTTTTTAGTTTTATGAATTTTTGTGAGAGATCTTTTTACAAATATGTTTTAGACTTTCTTGATTAGCATGACAATACATTACTATGTGTCAAAAATAAAAATAAAAAGATTCATAAGTTTGTATTATCATTTTATAATGAATTTATTCGATAAAAAGTCATGACAACTATTATTAATAAACAAGAGGAAAATACCACTAATTTGTATCCAAAAAACTACAATTACTACTTGTAATTAAAAGTGACTTCTGAGAACAAACTTAAATAAAAATCATACTCCGATCCACTATTGTTTATCAGGATAAGATTATTCACATTCCTTAATGTTTTGATATAATGTGCAATTTGACTAATTGAACTCTACTATCAATCATCATTTTAAAATATTGTATACTTTTTGAAAATCGTAAAAATAATTTTTTTCACATTAAAGTAGTCTTATAACTTTAAAATGGTCAATATTTTTTGCAACCACTAGTTATGCAATTATTAAGGGCAAAATTGAAAAAATTGACTAATTATTTCTTGATTGTTTAAATTAAAAATTAATTTTGAATAACTATTTTTAGTATATCTGTCAAATAATAGTGGACGAAGAGAGTACAAAATATGTATATTTGAAATATTTGTCAAATATATATTTGATAAGTAATCTCCCTTCGTCCCATTTTATGTGGCAACATTTGATCGGACACGGAGTTTAAAAAATAAAGAAGACCTTAAAATATTTATTAAATTGCCCTTCAAAAAAGTAAATTCACTTTTCTCTCTTCTCATAAATGTACTAGATTAGTATAATTTAATTAAGTGGGACCAACAAAGATAAAAAAAGAAATGTACCTTTAAATACTTACCATATAAGGAAATGTGACATTCTTTCTTGAACTGATAAAATGAAATGGTGTCACATAAAATGGGACGGAGGGAGTAATAAGTTAAACGACAAACCATTAATTTTCAAGAAAAAAATCCAAAAAAAAAATATTTGTGATCAAACATAACGACCCTAAGAAAACGGGAAAACAAAAGTCTAATACTCCTTCCTTTCACTTTTATTTGTCATAATTTCCTATTTTAGACTCAAAGGATAAAAACTTTGACTATCATTTTTAAATATATTTTTTCATCATATTGATATGCAAAAAATTGCAATCTATAATATTTTTTGTATATCTAAATTTTTTATTTAAAATATTAAATTAAAATATTTTAATTTAACTTTCAAAATTAATTTAATGACTTTGCAAAAAAAATATAATATGACGAATAAAAATGGTACTCTAATCAAGGACAATACTCAATAACACGTAAGATGATAACGACGTATTCCCGGAATTTTCCAATTTTGATACCCTTAACTATTCAACTTTTTTTTACTACGGCCACGAGCCCGCCACACGCCTCGCTCCCTCATCGGTTCAATTAAATCGTACTCTACTTGAATACTCTCATCAACCAACTTTCTATATATATCTTGTCAATGCTAATCTCAATCTTGATTCTTGAATAGTTGAAAATTATCATCTTTCTTATTAATTAATTTTTCTAAATTCTGAAATTATGGCAGTTTCAGCTTTTACTACTTTTATTACTTCATTGAAACATTCATCGTTATCGTTTTCTTCTGTTCCAACTGTTGTTTTTTCCTAAAAAACAATTCTAATTACTTTGTGCAACATGTGATGTTTCACTTACTGGTGTTGTGTTTGAGCCGTTTGATGAAGTTAACAAAGAAGAATTTATGGTTCCTATCACACTACAAACTTCACTTGCTCGACAGAGATCCGCCGATGAATGTGAAGCTGCTATCAATGAGCAGATCAAGTCAGTTCTTCTCTTCGATCTTTTTGTGCTTTAGCTATACATGTTAAGGTGGTTGGTGTTTGTTTACTACTCCTTACGTTTTAATTTATTCGTTATAGTTTGACCAGAGATAAAGTTTATAGAAAATAAGAAAAAAAATCTTCAAATTTTGTGTATACAGTGTGAAAAACATGATCCTGTACACTTAAACGCATGTTACATGAGATATTATAAGTATAAAGTTACGAATAGAGAAAATGGTATTTTTATTGTACTAAAAAGAGAAGTAAAATATATAGTTGAACTAGTAAGAGTAAAATTGAAGTTAAATAAATAAAATATGATCTTTTCACAATTTAAGATTTAGATGAGATGGCACACAACATATCATGATATATTAATCAAAATGAATTTTTAGGCGTTCTCTCACATGAAAGAAAAGAATTAAATCGCTCATGAATGAACATGTTGAATGCATATTTAAGTAAATAAAAGTATGTTAATTTTTAATAGCTTTTTAAGTTTTTAGATAAGATGAATCACAACAAATCAGAAATCCCTAGCCCGTGTTTCTTTCACTAAAAAAATGATCATTAGCGGCATTAATTTTTAATTGCCGCTAAATATGTATTTTTAGCGGCAATTGTCACTCTTTGTATATGTCCCTAAAACCTTAAGCGACATTGATTCTAATAACACTTAACTAATGCCGGTAAAGACTTTAACATTCTTTTTATTAGTCTCAAAATTTAATGCATCTAAAAAATATTTCTGTTGTAGTGTTTTAGTACTCACATGGATGTATGTACTCTGTCTAAACAATGGAATTAAATAGATCCAAAAGGGGTTAAAGGAAAATCATGGGTATATATATGTATATAAGAATAACTTTTATACACCTAGTGAAAAAGATTACCTGAAAGATAGTTACGTGTAATTATTCATAGAAGGTGAGACTGGTAACCTAGAAAATAAGATATGTTATCTGCTATAACGAGTTAAAATATAATGAAGGTGTAAAATATTTGCTCCATACATATATATAAGTTAATTGTTTTGCTTATTGAGTTCATTATGTATTTGATCGCAGTGTGGAGTACAACGTTTCGTATGTATACCACGCCATGTACGCCTACTTTGACAGGGACAACGTAGCTCTAAAAGGCCTCGCAAAGTAATGACTAGAAAATCGTCAATCTCCATATTTTTCAATGTTCATGTGTTAATAGAGAAATTTTGTATCAGATTCTTCAAGGAGTCAAGTAAGGAAGAAAAGGAACATGCTGAGAAGTTTATGCATTATCAGGTCACCTTGCACAATCATAAATATTGAAAAGGACACTGTACTTCGTGTGTCTCAATTTATGTTACATATTTTCTGTTTTAGTACATCCTAAAAGTGTTGGGAAAACGCGGACAAGCACAAAAGTATATATGGTAAAAGTAATAGAAATAAAATGGGAAAATAACGACACCAAGAATTTTACGTGGAAACCCTTCTGAATAAGGGAAAAAACCACGGACCAAGAGGAGCAATTGATATTACTATAGTAAGGAATTTTACACTGTGTAGTCACGAATACAATACTCAAAGTGACTACTACACACTCAAAAGGAACAACACTCTTTTGGTTTCCGTCTTACTAAAATATCGCTCACACTCTATTTTTCTTCACAGACTATTTTCTTGTATAGTCTATGGAATACCTCACTTTGCTCTCAAAATGGTTTTTCTCTCTAACTTGGTGTGTTCTACAAATGAGCAAGAATGCTCTATTTATAGAAGGATAAAACCATGCCTATGTCACTAATGACATATCTAAACATAGCAAAGTCAAGAATGGTTGCAAATCTTACCAATTTGCCAACTACCAAATCTTTCAAAGTCAAGAATGGTTGCAAATCTTACCAATTTGCCAACTACCAAATCTTTTCTTTTCAACTCCAATTACTATTCCTTTTTAACAATTGCTTGTACCAATTGAATAGCTAAAGTTGACTAAAACAATGGGATGGATTCAACAAATCTCCCCCTCCAGTCCCATTTACTGGAAGAAGGTATCTTCAACTTCTTTAGAGAGAGCTCATACCCACAAGTTCTTTGTATAACTTGAACTTGTCTTTCGGTATCATCTTGGTCAGCATATCTGCAGGATTTTCACTTGTGTGAATCTTTTTGACGTGAAATGATTCATTCTCCACTTTCTCACGAATCCAATGATATCTGACGTCAATGTGTTTTTTTGTTCTGCATGGTACATGGAGTTCTTGCTCAAGTCTATTGCACTCTGGCTGTCAAAATACAATATACTCCATCTGATTCAAACCAAGCTCTTGAAGAAATCGCTTTAGCCATATCATCTCCTTGCCGCTTCAGTAGCCGCAATATACTCAGCTTCAGTTGTAGATAGTGCAACACACTTCTGCAACTTTGACTGCCATGATATAGCTCCCCCTGAAAAGTAAACAATATCCAGTAGTGGATTTTCTGTTATCAAGGTCACCTGCCATATCAGAATCTGTATAGCCTTTCAAGATTGGATTTGATGCTCCAAAACACAAGCATTCATCTGAGCTTCCTCTAAGATACCTGAGTATCCATTTCACAGCTTCCCAATGCTCTTTTCCCGGATTTTCGCGAAATCTACTAACAACACCAACTGCGTGAGCAATATCAGGTCTAGTGCACACCATTGCATACATCAGACTTCCGACGACGGAGGAATATGGAACTTTGGCCATGTTCTCTTTTTCCTCCCTAGCTGTAGGACACATCTTCTTGCTCAACTTCATATGACCAGCAAGAGGTATACTCACAGGCTTCGCATTCTTCATATTGAAGCGCTCCAGTACGCGTTCAATGTACTTCTTCTAGGACAAATAAATCTTCCTTTCATCTCTAAGACGAGTAATTCTCATGCCCAAAATTTGTTTAGCATGACCCAAGTCTTTCATAGAAAAAGACTTACACAACTCTTTCTTCAGCTCGTCAATCTTGGAAGTATTCTTGCCCACAATCAACATATCATCCACATACAACAAAAGGATGATGAAATCATTGTCAGAAAATTTTTGTACAAATACGCAATGATCTGAAGAAGTCTTCTTATAGCCTTGCTCCCCCATGACAGATTCAAACTTTTTGTACCACTGTCTGGGAGCTTGTTTTAGGCCATAGAGACTCTTTTTGAGTTTGCATACAAAATTTTCTTTACCATCTACTTTGAAGCCCTCAGGTTGTTCCATATAAATCTCTTCTTCTAGGTCACCATGAAGGAAAGCCGTCTTCACGTCCATCTGCTCAATCTCTAAATTAAGACTAGCAGCCAAACCTAGAACTGTGCGAATCGAGGACATTTTCACAACAGGAGAAAATATTTCGTCAAAGTCAATACCTTTTCTTGACCGAATCCCTTAACAACCAATCTAGCTTTGTACCTGGGCTTCAAGTTGTGTTCTTCAACTTTAACTTTGAACACCCACTTGTTCTTCAAAGCTCTCATGCCCTTGGGCAATTTTACCAACTCATAAGTGTGGTTCTCATGCAAAGACTTCATCTCGTCTTGCATGGCTTCAATCCATTGATTCTTGTGCTCATCTTCCATGGCCTCCTCATAACATTCAGGTTCTCCCCCGTCAGTGAGTAACACATACTCATTGGGTGAATAACGGGATGAGGAAACCGCTGTCTTGTGGACCTTCGAAGCGGAATATTTGATTCGTCCACAACTTCATGAGCAACATGATCATCAATAACAATATCATTGTTATTATCAACATCAACATGTTGATTCGATACATGATTCTGGGCGTCACCATGATTATCAAACCCAACAACATCATGCACACTTGTGTGAGGAACTTCATCATGATGAACTATACCATCAAAACTTGAAGATTCTACTACCTTCTCCGCTTTGTCAATATCTTCATTGTTTGATTCTCCATGAAAATAATATCACGGCTTCTCACAAGTTTCTTTTCAATTGGATCATATAGCCTGTAACCAAATTCATCTAGGCCATATCCAATGAAGATGCATTGCCTTGTCTTGGCATCTAACTTTGACCTCTCATCTTTCGGCACATGTACAAAAGCTTTGCAACCAAATACTCTCAAATGGTCATAGGAAACATCCTTTCCATACCAAACACTATTTGGTACATCACTTTGCAAAGCAACAACAGGAGATAGATTAATAACATGTGCAGCGGTCAATAAAGCCTCACCCCAAAATGAGTTTGGCAACTTTGCTTCAGAAAGCAAACATCTAACTCTTTCCATCAAGTCCTGTTCATCCTCTCAGCCAAACCATTAAGCTGAGGAGTCTTGGGAGGAGTCTTCTGGTGTCTAATACCTTGATGCTTGCAGTATTCGTCAAATGGTCCACAATATTCACCACTATTATCAGTACGAATACATTTCAATTTCTTTCCAGTTTCTCTTTCAACTGAAGCCTGAAACTGCTTAAAGACACCTAACACTTGGTCTTTAGTCTTCAAGACATAGACCCAAACTTTTCTCGAGCAATCATCAATGAAAGTGACAAAGTAAAGTGCACCACCCAATGTCTTTGTCTTCATTGGACCACATAAATCAGAGTGCACTAACTCAAGCAACTCTGTCTTTCTTGAAGGAGAGTAGGACTTAAAGGAAACTCTATTTTGTTTACCAGCCAAGCAGTGCTCACATTTTTCTAATTTAGCACTTTGGAAATTTGACAATAATTTCTTCTTGGCTAGAACATTAAGTCCTTTCTCGCTAATGTGGCTAAGTCTCTTGTGCCATAATGTTGAAGAGCTATCGCTCTCAACTGCATTCACCATATCAACACACAAGCAGAGACCGTAGTCGAGTATAACCACGATGTTTGTTACCACGAGCCACAACCAAGGAACCCTTAATGAGCTTCCATTTTCCATCACCGTTGGTACTAACATATCCTTCATCATCTAAAACACCAACAGAAATTAGGTGCAGACGAACATCAGGAGCATGTTTCACATTGTTCAAAACTAGTTTAGTTCCAATACTAGTTTCCAAACAAATTGTACCAATACCAACCACCCTAGAAACAGTCTCATTACCCATACTCAAGGTTCCAAAATCACCAGGAGTGTAGGAAGAGAAAAAATCCTTCCTTGATGTCACATGAGATGCGGCACCAGTGTCCACAACCCAGCTTGACTCATCACAAGCAATATTTATCATGTTTGCATCAAGAACGGTAACAAGATCTCGTCGGTGGTGACGGTGGCTAGGCAATTTTCATTGCCATCTTGTTTAGTTTCCTCTTTGTTATTGTTCTCCCTCTTCAACTTTCTGCAGAACTTCTTTGTGTGCCCTTTCATGCCACAATGATAGCACTCAATATCCTTAAGTCTGCCTTTGGATTTGCTCCTATTTTGTTCTCTATGCTGAGAACCACGAGTTTTATTTCTCCCCCTGGGGCCAGTTATCAGGACATCCGACGAAGAGGAACCTTGAGTTTTCTTCTTCTCATCTCTTCGTTCAAGACACTACTCTTGGCGGAATCCATAGAGATCACACCATCCGGAGCAGAATTTGACAATGACGTTCTAAATGTTTCCCAAGAATCTGGTAGGGAACCAGTAGAAGCAAGCCTTGAATTTCTTCATCAAATTTGATGCCCATAGCAGATAATTGGTTCATAATCCCCTGAAAATTATTCAGATGGTCTGTCATTGGAGAACCATCATGATACTTCAAACTCAACATCTGCTTTATTAAGAACATTTTGTTGTTGCCAGTCTTTCGAGCATACAAACTTTCAAGATGCTCCCATAGGGTTCGAGCATGTGTTTCCGCAGAAATATGGTTCAACACATTATCGTCGACCCATTGCCTAATGAATCCACAAACCTGTCTATGCACAGACCATTCCACTTTCATCTGTCATTTTTTCAGGCTTTACAGTGGTAAATACTGGTTTATAAAAATTCTTGACATAAAGCAGATCTTCCATTTTCCCCTTCCAAATGGCATAATTAACACCATTCAAAGTAACCATTCTACTTGTGTTGGCTTCCATTGTTTTCCCCAAAAATATAGTTATCGCAAATCAAAGTAAATCTTTTCTGATGTGGAAGTTCAGACTGTGCTGCAACCACAGAGCATACTCAGATAAAACCTTGGCTCTGATACCAGTTTGTTGAGAAAACGCGGACAAGCACAAAAGTATATATGGTAAAAGTAATAGAAATAAAATGGGAAAATAACGACACCAAGAATTTTACGTGGAAACCCTTCTGAATAAGGGAAAAAACCACGGACCAAGAGGAGCAATTGATATTACTATAGTAAGGATTTTACACTGTGTAGTCACGAATACAATACTCAAAGTGACTACTACACACTCAAAAGAACACACTCTTTTGGTTTCCGTCTTACTAAAATATCGCTCACACTCTATTTTTCTTCACAGACTATTTTCTTGTATAGTCTATGGAATACCTCACTTTGCTCTCAAAATGGTTTTTCTCTCTAACTTGGTGTGTTCTACAAATGAGCAAGAATGCTCTATTTATAGAAGGATAAAACCATGCCTATGTCACTAATGACATATCTAAACATAGCAAAGTCAAGAATGGTTGCAAATCTTACAATTTGCCAACTACCAAATCTTTCAAAGTCAAGAATGGTTGCAAATCTTACCAATTTGCCAACTACCAAATCTTTTCTTTTCAACTCCAATTACTATTCCTTTTTAACAATTGCTTGTACCAATTGAATAGCTAAAGTTGACTAAAACAATGGGATGGATTCAACAAAAAGGAGTGTTGCATTTCCATAGTTGAAAATAATTTAGCTTTACAATTCCCCTTTTACGGTTAATTAAATGATTTATAGTCACATAAATGATCAGAAGTTTATTTTTTTGCTTCATATGAATAACAGAACATCCGAGGAGCAAGAGTGAAGCTATACTCTATTATGATGCCTCCCTCTGAATTTTGATCATGTTGATAAGGGAGACGCGTTGTATGGCTAGTTTTCTTGGATTCTTTTACGAGCATAGTAACCACTCGAGTCAATAGTGTGCCCATTTAGACACATCTGTTAAAATTGGAACGATACAGAAAAGTGTATCATAACCCGATCACAAAAATGACACACACAAATCAAGAAATGATCCAACTTTATAAAGTCGGTAATTTCCATCTTCTGTATGTCGCGTTTTGCATGTTATTAACTCTATCTGTTTGTGATATGCAGCATTGGAACTAGCATTGTCCTTGGAGAAGTTGACAAATGAGAAACTCCTGACCCTGCACAGCGTAAAAAACCTCTTCTTTTTCGTCATATCAGACACAATTTCAAGTGTCAAATTGCCTAAATGGTATCCTTTGCTTATGCTTACACTTCAGTCTTGATGAACAACAGGTGTCTGATCGAAACAATGACTCCGAAATGCAAGATTTTTCTGGCTGAGCAGGTAAATTTAATTGTTAACAATGAAGGACCTTTGCTTATTCTTACACATTATGTATCATGCTACTGGTTATGGCAGGTTGAGGCTATTAAGAAAATTACAGATTATGTAACTCAGCTAAGGAGGGTTGGAAAAGGACATGGTATGATATATACTCTCTAACTTACTGCTCTTCGTTTTAATTTGTTAGCCTTAGTTTTCTTTTCATCCCGTTTCAAGAATAATGTTTTTCCCCTATTTGGCAATTTTTAGATTCTTACTTTCCACGTGTCATATTTAAGACCACAATGTTAAAGAACATTTTGTTACATTCCACGTGTATCTTTGGTTTAAGAGCACAAGATTCAAAAATCTTCTTTTACTTTTTAAAACTTAGTATCTAATTAAAACCAACCAAACAGATTGAAACAGAGTGAGTGGTAACTAAATTTCACAATGTTTTGGACTTAACTAAGTAAAATCCCTACCTAATATACTAAAAATAATATATTTATTCTTTACTTACAGGAGTGTGGCACTTTGATCAGATGCTTTTACATTAATATACATAATGGTGCAGCTTGAAGGTCTCCCAGTTCAGGCTACTTTATCTTAAGATTATTAGGCTCTACTATGTTGTTGTCCTATAATGTAATAAATATTTATGTTAATTCAAATTCAAGTCATGTATAGACTTGATCCTAGAAGAATAATATGGAAGCTTGCTTTCAAGAAATAAAAGTAGTTTGATGAGGAATTAAACCATTGCTTTCATCTAGCTAAATTGCTAGTTTATTGTTTAGTAGATGTAATCTTTACAAAAGGTGTTACTAGTTGAAGAATGAAAGAGTCTCATATTGTTAGTAGGCTTGTAAATTCCTTATTCGTTTGACCTAGCTTTTGAAGAGTTAGGTCTAAGACCTAATTTTACATACCTCTCGACTACTCCTATACCTGTAGAAATATATAAAGGGCCATCCGTCAAGGGGGTTGAAATCTCACTTCCATCTATCCCCAGTCATGATGTCGTTAACAGAACTAGGAAAATCAGTAAAAGAGTTAAAAACTTTGGGGTTGATCAAAAGAACAACTTAAAGAAGAAGTCGAATATTGATGATCAAAATGAGGATCCCAAATTGCAAGAGCAATAGGTCGTCTCACATGTAAAGGAAGGATCATGTACCCACAATTCAAAAGTTCCATTCCACTTATGACTTATATGTGACTCCACCAACTATAGCCCTCATCGTCCATCCAATGCACAATGATGGAACAGAGGACATAATAAAAAAAACTCGATGATGTCTAAGCAAACTCGTATCACTTGTGTCGGACTTATACTTAATGAGGTCTCAATTCCTTTGAGAAAGAAACAAGCACATTCTATATGTATAAACTCTAATTTGTTAAGAAATCTCCAACAAAGAGGCCTTTTCTTGCATTTGGTTTCATTGACATTGGAGTGAATCATCTCCCACATAACTTGTATATCATTGTATCCTGCACAAGCCTCCATATCCTTGTAAAGATTCACCAATCCACTTCTACTCCCTGTCATTACAAACCATCAAATTAGGCCTTAAGATTTGACAAAAATACCAAAAAAATCATTCAAAATTTTCAGTGAGTGTACTTTACCTTTGTTTCTAACATTAAGAGAACTGCATTTAGATGAAAATAAAAATGAGTTCTTGAAGTTGAAGCTCTTAGTAGGAAGTAGAAATGAGCTATTGAAGTTGAACCAGAGCCAAGTTTTCCTCATTTCCTTTTCTACACAAACTACTCTTTGACCTTGTTGGTATTTATATGTCATGACATGTAGTGAATGATAGGTCAATTGACACTCTTCGTTGAAAAATTATAGTACGTATAACAGAAAATTATATAAAGTATATAGGTCAAAAATTATTTTTCATATATAAACAGTTTTACGAAACTTCTGACTTCGCCACTGAATACTCTTTTAATATGAATAATCTTTTAATAGAAGAAAATCCAAAAAGGATTAGACAAAGTAGAAAACAACATCCAATAAGATGGAAAAGTTTTTTTAAGTTCAGACAAATTATACTTGACTTTCTATAAATAAAATTAGGAAATCATAGAAATAGTTTTATAGTACTTATTGATATTTTAAAAAAATTGAAAAAAAATATCTGAATATTTATGGGAAGGAAAGAGACATGTTGAGTAGGAAAACTTTTTTTGGATTTTTGTTTTGCTACTTATTATTTTGATCAAAGATTCCAGGTCCTATTGTTTCTTAGATGTGGTGATAATGGGACCCTTGGTCAAACGGTTTGTTGGCTTTTCTTTTATTTGCTTCCTTAATTTCATTAATTTTTGCATTTTTGTTTGCTTGACCATTAATCTTTAATTGTTTATATTGGTTTTTTCTCTAAATAATTAGTTATTTTCTCCATTTCTCGTATAGACGTTCCTTAGTAATATTATCATGACTCGAAGTCATGTGTGGTAGCAATATCAAACCAAATACGACGAGTAGTGGAATTTTAAGCTAAGCCTTGGATAAATCTTGAAAATCGTAATGTCATAATGCTTTTTTAATTAAACTTTGATATTGTATTAGAGCTCGATTATTCGAATTCGATCATAAAGGATCCGGTCCCATTTGTAATGGAAAGTGTTCCTTGCCAAGAATTTTTCTTATTCAAAACTCAAACTAAAAACTCTAAGTAAAAGAAACAATTTCAATATATTATATCACATTGTTTGGCGAAAATTAATGTCATGATTTCATTAACTAATGAATAAGATTTGAGAAAATCTTATTCAGGGTTTTAAAAGTCAAGCAACTAGCTAAATTAATTAAGAAATTTGTACATAATCCTTGACTCACCGAGAAAGAAAAAGATGTCAGATGATAAAAAAAAATTGCATTTTTCTGCAATTTGACACTCTTTTTCTTCGTCTTTTCTAAAAAATAAATTATACTTCGAAATTGTTTAATTTTAATTTTTTTAATTTATTATATATAACATATTTTTAAAGCGATAGAAATAAAATATAATGGCATGTTTAAGTGGATAATTCTAAAAATTCTTAGTTCTCTTCAAGTTCCACGTATCCTATTAAATTATGTTACATGAAATAAAAATAAAATAAAATAAATGGAGTACACCAACTTCTAAAATTCTTTTATCACAAAAATAATCATCAATTTTATGTGCTTGTGATCAAACAAGATAATTAGTATATGTATCGCTCAGTTAGAAATTTCGGTAAGTATATTTAAGAATTAATATATATTCATAAAAAGTAATTTATAACTTATAAATAAATGATATTTAATTGGTTACTTTTTCCAATGCATGTGGATTAACCAGTTCTTGTAATGTAGTGAGCAGGAAATGCTTGGATTGACAATTAACCAACTCCTTTACTTACTTTTACCCAAAATTATGTTCTTATTCGGTTTGGTATATGGAAAGTAAAAGTGTTATGCTTCTTAAATCTTATATTAGAATCTTTTCTTATTGGGAAAAGAATCAAAAATATCTTTAATTTTGTTTTATTGGTTAATTATGTCCTTATTGTTAAAGTGAAGTTAATTTTGTCTATATCGTTATTAATTTTATCATATATATCTCTCATTTGACGGAAAACTCCAAATCAATTTTAATTAACCCATGTCAATTGAAATTATCCGATTTTCTCTTTTCAATTCAAACCTGACCCACTAAACCAAATGAATCATTACCAAATTAAAACTCAAACCCATCTCTTTAATATTTTTCATCTTCTTCAACTCTATTTACGTTAGATTGGGGCTATAAATAGTGAAACTTTAAGATTTTTTAATTTAAAGTCAAAATATCCAGGATTCAGGTTACCTCCTTCACCATTTATGAAAAATGGGTTAAAAAATTTATTCTTTTGGTTACTGTAGTGTCTTATTATGTACAAACAACCTTCCTTACATGATTTATTCAAGGAGACATCTTTCCCAATGCTTACAAATTTGAGTCTTGATGAAATTATATTTTAGAGATAATTTCGTATTGACTCATTTGGTTTAGTGGGTGGGGTATAAATTAAAAAGAAAAAATTGGATAATATCTATTAAAATCGATTAATTTGAATTGATTTGGGGCTTTCCGTCAAATAAAGGATATGGTGAAATTACTAACGGTAAATGCATAATTAACCAATAAAATAAAGTTAAGGGGTATTTTGACCCTTTTCCCTTTACTATTTTACTAAACGGTAACATGCTTTTTAAATATGCAAAATTGAATAAAATTGCTCCTTGGTAATCATTTGGACAAAAAATTCTCTATCATTGATAATTTGTAATTTGTCTAAAAAATGTTCTTGTCTTTATTAGTTTGATTCAAAATACTCTTAATATTATTTAATTGGATCAAAAAAATTACTTTTAAAGTATAAAGTATAAAAATTTCGTATATTTGAGGGTAATTATATTATATTTCAGAAGTTTCTCAATTACAATAATCTCGAATTTGTCATAGCTCTCGACTCTAGTATACATTCGCTAACAATACATTACTTAATAGGAGAGATGTGTTCTAGAGGGAAATTTATGTTATTTTTAAAAGCATGACATGTATATATAGTAGTTTTAATATTTGTCTTATTCTCTATCATAATATGTTGAAATTTCAATCAAAACAATTTTTTTTTAAAAAGGAAAGAAAAAGAAAAGAGAGAAGCAAACGAATGATAAGAATGAACCAAATATGAAAATTAAACCGACTAATTTTCACAAGGAAATGACATATGACATCATAATTAATAAAACAAAATGCTACACTCTTGATCATGAACAAGACATTGTAATTTGATGCACATGTATGAATTCGGTTCATATATCATAATTATATTTATAAGAATTTGAATTTTATAATTTGCAATCGTTATCACGCTTTATATCATATTTTTAATAGTATATTTATGAGTATTTTCTAAACAAATAGAGTTTTGCGTGAAAATTGATAAACTAGGGTAAACACTAAAATAGTTTATATCATGACAAGAATTTACATCATATGCTATGACCCTCATGGTTAACTCTCTAGAATTCTCACAGATATGTGAAAAATCAAGGATTGTATTGATGACTAAGTTACATACTTCTTATATAGGAGAAGAGTCCTATACAAGCTACACTAGGAATTTTAATACAACACAAATATATTATGTACACCTTATCCTAGTCGACTACATCAATTTAAGTCGTACAAAGTATGAACTTATACATAAATTAGGATTGAGTAGTCTAGTCCTAGTGTAACTCAAACTCTAACTCTTCAGACAACCTTCATTGAACTGTTCCTTTGACTTGTTCCATCATCTTTCTCCAATACTTCCCCTCAAGCTAGTGAGTCGAAGAACTGTAACTCCTAGCTTGCGACGAAACTCAGCAAAAACCTCTTTGGTTTATGCTTTTATATGAATATCTGCTAGCTGATCCTTAGACCTCATGAATTGAGTAAAAAGTTGTCCTCTAGTGACCTTCTCACGAACAAAATGATAGTCCATTTCAACATGTTTAGTTCTAGCATGCATAACTTGATTAACTGTCACGTACAAAACACTCATGTTGTCACAATACAATGTAGGTACAGATCGAATAAACACCCCAAGATCATGAAGTAGATACATGATCCATGTCATCTCTGATGCAGTTGAGGCAAGTGCTCTATACTCAGCTTCAGCACTTGAACGAGCAACTGTGGATTGTTTCTTGGAGGTCCAAGAAATATAGTTTGCACCTAGGTAGATGTTATAGCCTGTAGTTGATCTCCTAGTAGTGGTACAATCTCCCCAATCAGCATCAGAGTACCCATACAACCTATATGGTGATTGTGAAAATAAGTCTAAGTCCAAAGTGCAAAGTGCCTTCGATGTACCTGAGAATTCTTTTCACTCCTCGAAGATGTGCACTATTCGGATTTTGCATAAATTGACTTGGTAAATTCACAGCATGAGAATATCTGGTCTTGTGAGAGTCAAGTAGTAAAGACTCCCTACTATCATCTTGTAAAATGATGTTTCAACCAGGCTTCCCACAGCTTCATGTAGACCTTGCTTTTGAGCTAAATGAGTGACTATAGCCTTTGCAAAAGTCATTTCAGCTTAGCAGCATATTTACTCTGGCTTAAGTGGATGCCCATATCAAAATACTTAACTTCAACTCCAAGAAAGAAGTGTAATTTGTTAAGATCTTTTATGACGAACTCCTTCCCAAGTTGTAGAATCAACTTTGAGACATGAGATGGATTACTTCCTGTGACGATAATATCATCCGCATATAACAAGAGAAATATTTTGCCTTTGTGAGTTTTCAAAGTAAATAAGGAAGGGTCAGCCTTACTATAAATGAAACCAAGGTGTAAGAGATACATGCTAAACCAATCAAACCAGGCTCTTGGTGCTTGTTTAAGACCATACAATGCCTTTTTTAGTAGACATACATGCTGAGGATACCGGGGATCAATAAAATTAGGAGGTTGACTCATGTACACCTCCTCTTGTAAGAATCCATGGAGAAAGGCATTTTTGACATCGAGTTGTCTAACTTCCCACTTTGAACTGACAACATTGGATAGAACCATCCTAATAGTTGTTGCTTTAACCGTAGAACTGCATGTTTCTTCAAAATCTATCCCTTCAAGCTGCGAGAATCCCCTTGCCACAAGTCTGGCCTTATACATATCTACGGTTCCATCAACTTTTAATTTTGTCTTGAACATCCATTTTGATCCAACAAAGTTCATATCAAGAGATTTGGGTACCAAAATACATGTCTCGTTAGTATATAAAGCATCAATCTCTTCTTGCATTGCTGCAAGCCAATGAAGTGATTTTAGTGCTTCTTTCGTAGTATTTGGTTCTCTCACAATTTATGTGCTGCTCCGAGCAACAAGTGACAAGTGTTGTTCCTTCTCCTTGTTCTTGGTGATCATATGATGACCTTGTGGTGCTGGAAGTACCTCAACTGGTACATCAACCAAGGTAGTGGACTAGAGTGTAGCATTGTCAAGTTGATGGTCAACTGGTACATCAACTAAAGTGGTTGTTTGACAATGATCATTGGCCGGACCTTTGAGAGCAACCTGTTCCTCACTGCTGCAGGCATATTTAAAATCTCCACCTGGACTTTCAATACTACTATATGGATCATCAACGTCAACTTGTTCCTCAACATCTCATTCTGCGCTTGAAATGTCAATAATACTCTCATCATCAATGAGTACATGAGATGTAGCAGCATTATCACTAGTAATGTGTGGCTAGCAGCATGTACTTCCCCTGAATCATAATTATCATGTGCCTGCAGTTTAGAAAAAGATTCAACAAAAGTAGCAAGGTGAGGTGAGACATCAATGTTAGTCTGAGATTGCTTTGGATACACATAGGGTAATGTGTTTTCATTAAACACAAGATGTCTGGAAATGTAAACCCTCCTTGTAGAGGGATGGTAGCATCTATATCCTATGTGTAAGCTGTTGTACCCAATGAACATACAAGGATAGGTCATTGGACTGAACTTATTGTTACCCTTGATATGTGGAAAACATCTACATCGGAACACTTTTAGATTGTTGTAATCAGGTTATTCCCCATACAACTCAACAAACGGAAACATCAACCTATTGATGAGAAATACTGCAGTGAGGAAAGCTTCGATCCAAAAAAAAAAAAGATAAATTAGCATGAAGTAGTAGAGTTAAGCCAGTCTCCACAATATGTCTATGTTTTCTTTCTGCAACTCCATTATTTAAAGGTGTGTTAGGACATGAAATATATCTCACAGTGCCATGATCTTCCAAATGTTTAATGAAGTCTGTTTAGATAAACTCACCACCTCCATCACACTGAAAAATCTTACTCTCTTTAGAAAATTCTTTTTCCACCATTTTCTGAAATTTTAGAAAGATCTCAAAGAATTCAGATTTCTTTTTCAGTGGAAAAATCCATGTATATCTTGTGTGATCATCAACAAAAATGACATAATATTTCATATGTTGAGTATATTCGACACGAGCAGGTCCCCATAAATCACAATGGATTTTCAATAAAGGTTCATTCTCAATTTTACTTCTCAAACCAAAAAAAAGTTTACAACTCTTCCCAACTGACAACTAGAACAAACAGTAGACATTTTATTCCAATTACTAATATTGATGCAACTATACTATTCAAAAACTTTGAAGACTTCAAACTAGGATGTCCTAATCTAGTATGTCATATGTTGTCTGACGTGTTCCAATCGTGTGCCGCAGTTAAAGCACAAATATTGTTATCTTCCAAAGCATAAAGTCCATTCCTTTTATTTACCTTGGCCAGAAGTGTCCTTGTCTTTTTGTCTTTTACAACAGAGTTAGTTTAATCAAATTCAAGAGTCCAACAATTATCCTTTGCAATCTTACTAACTTAGAGTAAATTCTTATCAATCTTAGGGACTACAAAAACTTCTTTTAATTTTAGAACTGATTTGGATGTGTTCCCAACATGTATTATGTCTAACTTTGATCCATTCCCAATAATAATTTTATCTGGTCCATTATAGTTTTTAAGATCGGTTAGGATACCTATGTTATGTATCATATGAATAATTGCTCCTCAGTCCACATACAAGGTGTCATCAGTGTTTTGAAGATTAGTAGCAGCTAATGCTTGTGGTAGCTCATGTGCGGCTTGGTAGGAGTAATCCCGCTGTAAAAATACTTAAGTGCAGTATGATTATTCCTATCACAAATATGACACGCATCAGAATTATTCCTCTCAGGACTGTTCTGAGGACCAGGTCCGTTTCTGCTATTATAAGAACTGTTCCCTGTCCAACAGGCTTAAAGCCTCTTTCTCTGGAATTAAAGTTATTGTTTTCTCTTTTATGAGAGAAATTTCCTCTTCCCCTGCCTCTTTGGACAGAGAATCATGTTATGATTTTTTTTAGTCTCTTCTTCTTCATCCTTCCTCATATCAAAACCCTAAGAGCATTAATAAATTTATTAAAAGTAAGATACGGTGCCTTGCCTACCATGACAGTTCTGAAGGTCTTGTACTGAAGACCTAGACCTCTATCAAAATTAATCACTTTGTTATCCTCATCTACAGGCTTGTGAATGGTTGCAAGGCCATCACATATTCATCAATTAGTTTGGTTCCTAGCTTCACACTTTGCAGTTATTGCTTGAGATGGAACTTCTTATCTTTTATTGCTTGAAGATATGCTTCTTCCAAGCATCCCACATCTCCTTGGCAGTTGAGCAGCCTACGATCAGGTACATGCTTCTTTTGTCAAGGTGCCTAATATCCAACTCCTTAGTAACACATACTTCTCCTCCCAGTCATCAATGATGTTGTTGTCTTCTGCACCCTTCTCGCCTGCTACAATTTTCTCAGTAGTCTGTCCAGTGGAATAGGTCTCTTTATGTGGTTCTGTAAGTAGATATAGGTCAATATAATCACTTGAATAAACTAAGTCATTTGTTTCCTCCATAGAAGATAGTTCGTCGGCTTAAGTTTAATGGAGCAGGACGAAATAATGTGATGAAGTGAAAAGGTCGAAAGAGTGTTGGTAGAAGGGGCCATTGTGGTTTGATAATTTGGTTGTTTTTGGTTAGATCTAATACGTTAAGAAGTGGAAAAAATATATTGCTCTGATAGCATGTAGAATTCTCACAGATATGTGAAGAATCAAGGATTGTATTGTTGATTGAATGATTGAGTTACATACTCCTTATATAGGAGAAGAGTCATATACTAGCTACACTAGGATTCCTAATACAACACAAATATATTATGTACAACTTATCCTAATCGACTACATCAACTTAAGTCGTACAAAGTATACACTTAAACATAAATTAGGAATAAGTCGTAGTGTAACTCAAACTCTAACTCGTTAGACAGCTTCACCGAACCTGTTCCTTTGGCCTATTCCATCAGCTTCCTTCAACAAACTCTAAACACTTCAACACAATCAAACCTAGCTTTCGATTGCCAACTAATATTGACTAGTCAATTTAAATGCAGTCAAACAACATATGTGACATACTTTAATTTTAAGAAAAATAATCCAAATAAGAGTTAAAATTTCAATTTTCTTGTAATCGATGTGAATGCTATCTTGAAATGTCGAACTAAGCTTAAACAACCTTCAATGACGTTAATTCATTCAAAATCATAAATAACGAATTCAAATTAATCTAGAAAAATAAAAAATTTATAATTTTAGAATGCATCGAAACCAAAGACAACTCTTAGTAACTGTCCCTTAATCAACAACAAATCCAAAATTAATTACACATATACATCATTTACAAGCTATGAAGTCAGTAAGTTTTGAGTCGTGGGCACCAACCCACTACTCAAAATTAATTATCTCTTATTTGAAAAAAAATGGGAGAACAATTATCATACAGGTAAACTTCCCAACCCTTCTTTATAAAAGAACAACAACGTACTCAAAACAAAATCAAAAGAGAAAAACTTAAAAATTTTATGTTTAAAGATCACCAAAGGTGTAAAACACAAATATATATTTAGTTTGTGAATCAAACTGTATTTCTTAGTGATAAATTAAGGTACTTTGGAGCAATCTTGTTAAAGTGGCAAAATCAACGACTTCCGTTACAAATACAAGATACTAGTGGCGGATTCAAAATTTTCACAAAGTGAGTTCAAGATATAAAAATAAATAAGCAAAAAAACAAACAAAACAATTTTTTATTGATTAAAATGTATCATTACAATTCTATTCTACGAGTTTTCATTTCTTGAAATCTATTTATAATATTCTCTATAACAAAAATAGTATTATATATTCTTTTTTCTACATAAGGCACCATACAATTACTCATGAAATCATCATCCATTTGGTATCACAATTCACTCTTGATCAACTTCATTGTCGAGAAAACTTTTTCAACTGTTGCAGTAACAACCGACAGGAGAAACACAAATTTTATAAGGCGAAATACAATAGGATAATTTAAATGCTTCTTTACCTAACTAGCATTTCAGAAAGATCGTGAAGCCCTTTCAAGTTGGAGAACCTTTTATCAACATCACGGACATCAACTATATAAGTCTCTAGCTGATTCCTAAGAGTAACCATTATGTTTTCTACAAAATCATGAGAATATGATTTAGTAATTCTCAATATGTTCTTCATGTCAAAACCAGAAAATGAGTCTAACTGAATTCAAGCACAATTTCAATAAGCAAATATATTCTGACCTAATTAAAACGATTATTGAGGTCTTAAAGTTGCCAATTAATAATCTTAAGAAATAGTTCCACACGATAGTGATGTGAGATAGTATACTCAACAACTTTACGTCAAGATTTTCAAAAATTAACGTAGAACTCATCAAAATTAGGTATCAAAATATCATATTTCACACAAAATGAAGAAACATTCTTTACAACTGAATCTCATTCTTCATTCCTTAATGTACATTTGAACTTGAACCATTTTCAATTAATTTTTTCTGTTTTAAATCTTTTGAAAAATAACTTTCAGTTTTCTTGATTTTTACTAAAAAATCAAGTGGCAGCTCTATTAATTCGGAAAATAGGTTTCTCTTAAATCATAAGAGTAATTGATTTTCCGAAACTTAGTCATTTTTTCACTCAATATATATTTTCATAAAACAGATATGACAATTCTACTGGGGATAGTTCTAGCCATGAGATTTGATTGTTTGACTAATTGTTCTTAGTTGTTAAAATGATGTTTGGACCGAATATGTTTAAAGTTTCATAAACTGTCATTGATTTCATGGCATCTTCCGATATATATATATATATAATATATTAAAAGACGGTTTGCGGAACCGCATCCGAACTTTTTATAGTCAACCCTTTTTCGCAACGTTCGATAATTTATTTGTTTATCATGCGTCCAATGGTTGTCGTGAATTCAAGCCTAAGTTGTCCACTTGGGTTCCCAATCTCTCAAAGCCACTTTTAGTCAACTAGGATAGAGCTAACCAAATCCCGATTTGGAGCATATCTAACTAAGATGACCCAACACCCAAGGCATGTTGGGCCCATTAGAAGACCACCTTGAGTCCAAAATGGCCCACGGCTTATACAAACGTTCATACTTATGTGTTCAAATTTAAAGGATGTATGCGTTGTTTGAAAAATTATTGTCTCATGGGGTAAGAATTAGATTATAGTTTATTTAAGTTAAAGAAAGAACTTTAAAAGCTACTAGTCCATCCAAAGACGTTGGAACCCGATGATTATAAAAGTCAAGAAAGAAGAAGGATCTTTCATGGAGGCATAGTTTAGGGTCGTACCCCTGCGTTAGACTGATTATTTTGCATACATTTCCCCCATTATGTAACCCCATTAAGTTTTATTCATAAAATTTGTATAAATTTGAGTTTTGGGGCAATGGAATCTTCAAATGACGTATACATCCCTCAAATCGCTAGGCCTACCCTTGGCACATAAGGTCACATATCTGTTTAGAACGTGCAATATTTGTTTATGTGTTATAACTGCTTATGTAAATATGTTGCTTTATCTAGAGATATCTAGCTCACTCTACTTCAAATTGTTTTAAAACCCTAAGCACGAATATCAAGTCACTATCGAAAAAGCGTCCAAATACTCTTTGAGTCTTAAGTTTCCCAACTAAATTCGAACTTCACTTTTAAATATTACTCTCATATTAGGAAAAAGATTCGTCGTCTCAAATAGAAAAGAGATTCAAGCGTCGAACTAGTAGGACTTGAATTCTCCCCATGAGATACATAGGCAACCTTCCAAGGTTCGACCCACATTCTGAGAATTTTTTTTTATTCAACTCTTCCCGACTCAGTCGACATTTCTGATTCATTAATCCTAAAATCAATAGAAAAATTTCTATCTATTAAGTCATCTTTCTATATACGTGGGCTAATATATCTCCAAATGAAGCAACTCTTATGTGTTTACAATAATGTGTATGATATTTTGTATTAACTATCATCGATACAGACTCACACATTTGCCTTTGAGTTATTTTTCTTTCTAAGGTACTCAAAACTGACCTGTGTTGAGAAGATGGCTGAACATCCATACTTCACCAGGTCCAAAGACTCTAAAAATTCCTTCTCCGACCAATGCTTATCAAAAGTCAAACAGAAAATGGTTGAAACTGCTGAGAATACCAATTTGAATAAAATTACTGTGAATGAGACTACCATTGCTGAATAGAACAAGATGATTGCACAACTGTTCCAACAGGTCGCAGAAATGAGGGCAGAGATGGATAAGACCCGAGATTTGACGAATCTAGCTATCATTGCTGACACGCCTACTCCAAACAATGAGGGGACTGTACTTTATTTTCCTACTTCAGATCCAACGTCTGAATATTTCCCGAACAATTCAACCACCTTTATAATTCCAAAATCTTCCAGCATTGACTTAACCACCCCTAACCCACACCATGTAGTTCCTCACACCAAAAGTCACCTACTTCTCAAAATCCAAATACAAACATTCTCTAGAATTTTCCTCTTAATCATCAAATTCCTACTCAAATTTTCCAAAACCCACCTACCACTCAACCCAAACCTCTAAAAACCACATTTTATCTTCCAATATCACCTAAATCGTACCCTCCTCTTACCACATATTCTCAACCAGAACATTATGAGAAAAAGGATAATGAGTGGATGGTCAGGAAAGAAAAGGCTCAGCAAAGCATCAGAGAGGAAGTCATGAATGCAATGAAGGAATTTCAACACCTTCCAGACATTGTAGGGTTGAATTATGAAGATTTGCGTCGTCATCCATATTTGGAGCTTCCAGAAGGTTTTAAAGTACCAAAGTTTGATACATTTAGTGGAGTTGAGAATCTTTTGACTCATTTGAGATCTTATTGTGATCAACTCATTGGTGTTGGGAATGATGAAGATTTCTTAATGCAACTCTTTAGTCGAAGTCTGAAAGGAGAAGCCTTGGAATGGTTTATGTCCAAAGAAATCGAGCAGTGCCCGAGTTGGAACGCTTTGGCTAGAGACTTCATTGGAAGATTTGATTACAATGTAGAATTCATTCCCGATCGATACTTTTTGGAGAGAATCAAACAAAATTCTATTAGAAGTTATCGAGAGTATGCCTACCAAAGGAGAAGAGAGGTTGCAAGGGTTAGGCCTCCTATGACCAAGAAAGAAATTATTGAAATCTTCGTCCGTATTCAAGAGCCGGAGTATTACAATAGGATGTTGCTCATTCTAGGAGGAAAGTTCAGTGAGATAGTCAAAATTGGTGAAGCTATTGTAGATGGTCTTAGGACCAGAAAAATCATCTGAATGTCCCCCAAGAAGAATCCCCAGGACTGTTAAGGAGGAAAAGGGAAGATGTTTCTTCTCTCTCATTTGAATCGAACCAAAAATCAAAGAGACGTGTTGGTCTTAATGTTCGAAAGCCTTTACCGTAGAAAAACTACCCTTTAGCTCCGTATAATCCTTTCCCAATCCAACTGAGTTACCAATATCCACCATCAAATCATCCAAATTACCAAGCTCCATTTCCAAATTACCTAAATGCTCAATCAAATTACCAAGCTCCATTTCCAAATTACCCAAATGCTCAATCGAATTACCAAGCTCCATTTCCAAATTACCCAAATGCTCAATCAAGTTACCAAGCTGCATTGCCAAATTACCCAAAGGCCCATCATAGCTACCGAGCTCCACAATACTCAAATCTCCAAACAACAATGACTAACAAGTGTAATACACCAAGTTGCCGCCAAGCATCTCAATCTGCACGAAATGATCATAATCGTTCCTGTCAGAAATTTTTGAAGAAGCCTTCTCGAGCCTTTACTCCTTTGTTTGAAAGTCAAACCCAACTTTTTGAGAGATTGAAAGCAGTTGGTCTTATACAAACAATTGACCCAAAAAATGTCAATGTGAATTCCAGACTTTACAGGCCCAATCTTCACTGTGCTTACCATTCAGGAGGTGCTGGACATACCACAGAGGATTGCATCAATTTGAAGAATAAAATTCAAGACTTGATTGATCAAAGAATTGTCACCCTTCAAACTGTCACTTTTGATGCCAATGGTAATTCACTGTCAAATTGCAGAGGATTCACTATTAATATGACTGACCCGAGGTCTCAAACACCTCCTTGTCAAAACACCCCAAGTTATCGCCAATTGCCTCCCCCTCAACAAGGTCAGTATGATCTTCATCGTCCCAGATTAGAGAAGAAACCTGCTCAGAATTTTATGTCGCTCATGGAAAGTCGAACGAAGTTATTTGAGAAACTGAGTGAGGCAGGTATTATTCATCCAGTTGGGCCAAATCCTGTTGATACTAACTCCCAATTTTACCGAGCTGACCGAATGCGTGCATATCATTCCAACAGTGCTGAGCATGATACTGAAGAATGTATCAATTTAAAACACAAGATCCAGGACTTGATTGACCAGAATGTGGTCAAGACTGTTGTACCTAACGTCAACAGTAATCCTCGGTTGAATTATGGAGGCGCTAGTATCAATATGATAGAGACGGATGATGAGTGGTGCACGGTAAAAGTGATAGTTCCGTTTGGTCCGGACAATCTTGAGAAAGTTGTAGCTTCTCCAAGCATAATTGAGAAACACAATTTTACGAGCATGACATCCCATCAAGTTGTTGCTTCTGTGTCAAGAGAAGGTCAGAACGGAAGGGAGATTAATCATGATCCACCAAAGTATTTGCCTCATATAGGCGAGTCCTTACTGGTAGAGGAATGTGCCAAAGATGACGGTCTTGGAGAAGGAATTGGGGATCTTTGGGAAGAAGGTGACACTGCACCCAAGAATATGATCGAGACACCAGGAATACGAGATTCCAAGCCGATGGAGCGAGTTCTTAATTTGACTTCCACTCCGCTCTTTATCTCTCGCTCAACTTGATAGACAAAGATGAATTTTGTGCTGTTTGCAAAATCGGTGGAAGTTCGAATAAGGCTCGAAACCCACCTTTTGTGTTGCTTTACTTAATTATGTTTTAATTTCCCTTGTAATGTTTTGAAAAAGGCAAAATAACTCAAGCTCATAGCCAAAGTTCGTATTTCCTCACCTTTAGTTAAAGTCTCTCCTATTGCGAAAATTCAGTTTACTTGTTTTAATTCTGCTATCTAACTGTCTTTGTCTTTGTTTCAGTATAATAAAAATAAATATAATTTTTAAAAATCTGTCAATATCACGTTACGTCACAAGCTGAATGAACATGATGATGTAGATGAAGATGAGTTATAAGAGTATGACGATGAAGTCGTGATAATCAAACGACTTGTCAAAATTTGAAACGATTTGAGACTCAAGGTAAGTCGAATCTGGAATAGACAAAAATTGTAAATCTGAAAAAGGATGACTATGTCAAAGAAGTCAGAATCAGGGTCCATGTGAGAGAAGATCAAAAAAGAGAACTCAATTGTTGCTTAGGAAATATATCGACACATTTGTTCGAGCATGTCATGCTGGAACATAGACGTTCATCTCAAGTTGTCAATCAACTCAGATGCTGTCAAGAGCTACTATTTTTGAAGATTTTTTAATGTTTTTGTTTCTTTCCCGTAATCGCATCGTTTATTTGTAATCGTTTTATATTCTGTAGTTAAAAATAATTTATTATCTCTTGTAATGAATTATGTCTGACCTGAATTCTCAAGAACGAGATACGTAGGCGGTCTATGTCGACCTCGGTCGATTTCTTTGTAAATTTCTTATTTTGTTAACCTTTGAGGGGGAACTACGTTTTACTTGATTCCTGCCTCAACGGGATACGATACGTAGGCTCCACAAGGGTTCGGTTATATCTCCCATGATATTTCTATTCCTCTTTACAATAGAAACTGGGAAAGAACTTTTGAGAGAGACTCAAAAATTCTCAAGAAGAAGATTTTCCTCAACAAGCCAAGATTAAAGTTATTTCGAGAGTTGCAACTGGGACAGAATTTTTGAGAGGATCTCAAAAATTCCGCGATTTACGCAGCGACAGTTGAAGGATAAGCCAAGATATTTAACTGGGACAGAAATTTTGAGGATGGCGTCAAAATTTCAACATAGTTTTCTCAACAAGAGCGACTTGAATACTCCCCAGCGAATAATCGGATACACCTCCAAGCATCAGAATCAAAGAAGTTCACTAAGCCTGATGTGACATGACACTTGGCAGTGACCCTTTTAAAAATACTACTTCTCGAAAAATTATTTTCTTAAACATTTTTCTTTTATGTTTCATTTATTTTGGCATAAAATATTTTGTCTTATCTATCAAGAGTTGGGAGATCAGGAAGATCAACCTGAGATAGCTGGACAAGGAGCAGACAACTGAAGAATCGACACAGATCAATCCGTCTTAAAACTAACAATTTTTTTGTGGATGCAGGTTTATAGCTTTGCTTTGTATCAACAAATTCCTCCGATCATGAATATGAAGAAGTCAAGGGAGGAGAAAACTCTTTCAAAATCAATAGTTTTGCTAGATGCAGGAATCATTTTATATCACTTGTCGGAGACTTGGGATATATGAATTGTTTATTTCAGTCAATTTCCAATAACATAAAGTTTATAAGGAACAACCAGCTAGGTTCGAAGGTGAATCAAGCGTAAATATTTAAAAAGAGTTTTGGGTTTCCGTAAAGGACGTCGTCTGCATCATAATGTAAGATATGATATTACACATTACCCGGAGGGGTCATTTATTTTATTGTCGATCAAGATGATACATTGCCCAAAGAGGTAATTTATTTTATTTGTCAATCAAGACGATACACTATCTGGAAGGTCATTTTACCGTTATTGTCAATTGAGGTGCTATGATTATCCAGAAGGCAACCAGAAGATCATAACGTTATCTTCATTTGGTACCAAGGATGACATCAAGAGTTAATATTTGTGCATCGCGGGAAAATATCATACCCAGCAAAAAAGTTATACATCGCGAGAAGATTTCATGCCACGCAGAAATTTATGCATCGCAAGAAGATTTTCTACCTTGCGAAATTTATGCATCACTGAAAGATATTCATACCTCGCAGAAATTTATGCATCGCGAGAAGATTTCATGCCTCGTAGAATTTATGCATCGCGGAAAAAATTCACACCACGCAAGAAAGTTATACATCGCGAGAAGATTTTATGCCTCGCGGAAATTTATGCATCGCGAGAAGATTTCATACCTCGCAGAAAGTTATGCATCGAGAGAAGATTCCATACCCTGCAAGAAAGTTATACATCGCGAGAAGCTTTCATGTCTCGCAGAAATTTATGCATCGCAAGAAGATTTCATACCTTGAGAAATTTATGCATCGCAAGAAGATTTCATACCTTGTGGAACTTATGCATCGCGGAAGATATTCATACCTCACAGAAATTTATGCATCGCGAGAAGATTTCATGCCTCGCAGAATTTATGCATCGCGGAAAAATATTCATACCCCACAAGAAAGTATACATCGCGAGATGATTTCATCCCTCGCAGAAATTTATGCATCGCGAGATGATTTCAACCTCGCAGAAAGTTATGCATCGCGAGAAGATTTCATGCCCCGCAGAAATTTATGCATCGCGAGATGATTTCATCCCTCGCAGAAATTTATATGCATCGCGGGAAGATATTCATACCCCGTAAAAAAATTATGCATCGCGAGAAGATTTCATCCCTCGCAGAAATTTATGCATCGTGAGAAGATTTCATACCTCGCAAAAATTTATGCATCGCGAGAAGATTTCATGCCTCGCAGAAATTTATGCATCGTGAGAAGATTCCATACCTCGCAGAAATTTATGCATCGCGGAAAGATTCCATGCCTCGCAGAAATTTATGCATCGTAAGAAGATTTCATCTCTCGCAGAAATTATGCATCGCAAGAAGATTTCGTACCTCACAGAAAGTTATGCATCGCGAGAAGATTTCAAGCCTCTCAAAAATTTTGCATCGCGGGAAGATATTCATACCCCGCAAGAAATCATGCGCTACCAGAGTACAAATCGTGCATCTCAAGAGAAATATTCACCCATCAGCATCAACTGCGTTTTTTTATTATGATAAAAGTAAACATCAAGAAGAGCATCGAAGACGACACCAAGAGAAATATCAGCACTGCATCAACTTTCATTCATGTTGACATCAGATGAAGAGTACATTGACATCAAGAGAAATATCAGCATGCTGCATCAACATTTACTTATTTTGACATCAAATGAAAAGTACATTGAAATTACATTGCAAACATAAGACATAAGCTTTATTTACTTTACGTTAAACCGATCAAGGTGACGTTGAATGAAGAAGGAGAACAACTAAATGTCAACAGGGTAAAATACACTATCTCCCATTTGAATTGCATTTCTAAGCTGACGAGTTTATCTTAGTCTTAGTCGAGAGAATTCGAAATAATGAATCCTCCAAAAACAAACCACAGGTGCGGACGACATCAAAAAAAATGCAGCCAAACGTGAAATTTTTTCTTAACAGCAAGCTGGGACATAGTCCCAAGAGGAGTATCAAACTCTTAGGACGCGAACAGAGGAGCGACTTCCACCACAATCAAACTACACCTTTATCATAAAGGCATGTGGGTTTTTCTTTGGCTTCTGTCAGTTTCGGTCTCGCATCCGATAATTTAAGTGTCTACCGAAAGCAAGTTTCCAATCTGAGTGACAATGCACCAAGAGCTTTTAAAATTATGTCCATGTAAGTTCTTAATTATGGATGTGAAATGCACCACATTCATGGCTAAGAGTCTACAAGCCCCCTTTTCATACCCATTTAATTTGCCACTTATCAAAACTAAAGGATGCTAGCATAATAGATTTCCTTTTCAATTGATCGAGTCGAAATACAAGCAGTCTGATTCCTAAGGTTTGAGAATATGTAGGCGAGCTCAATGTGAAATCTCGATTGTATCCAACATTCGCTCTTAAATCTTATTCTCGAGGCATCTTAGTACCTTCATAATCCAGTATCGAGATGACTTTTGATTTATTTCAAAATCGTGGGTTAAATCAAGTGTACCGAACTACAAATGGCCTGAATTCTCATATATCCTGACATATGTAGGAAATTCATTTCCAGGGTTCAACCATAATCCTAAGGTCCATTCCAAGGCCTTTACGTAAAGATGAAAGTGTGGTCGGCCAAAATTAGTTTGATCGATTTCATTTTCCTCGAATTTCTTGCATCAATCCAAGTAAAATACGGACAGTTGTTGACACCAAATTTTGGACCTCCACCATATGAATTAATTTTCGAGCTCCTTTGATTTCAAACAATCTAAAATAATTAGTTTTATAAACTTTGAAGAAAAGCAAAATAAAAAGAAAAATGTGATACAAACTTTGCACTATATTTTGAAAATTCTTGTCACTTTTTCTTAGAATTTTAGGTAACCTATATGTTTCATAATTTTGTACGTAATTAGTTTATTTTATAAATGTTCGAAATCATCTCGAAAGGATTTTTAATTTTTAGTAGGTGCTTTATCTATATGAAATTAGTTTAGTCTAAGTTGTACTTATATTTTGAGATATACATTTATATCTAAGTTAATTAATTTATTTTGACAAATTTAAGAAGCTCGCTATATTAATTTACGTGAATTCGTCCTATTAATCAAATACTTTAAGCCATTCAATAGACCAATTTTGGGACTTTCCCTCACATTTTTCATAAACACCAAAGCCTAAAACAACTCCTTGTCTCGTGTTTTTTTCCCAACATTTGACCCATCCCAGGTTCAATCCTATTCCCTTCCAGCCCAATTCACCCTCCGACCCAACCCAATTCAAGCAATTAAACAGAACAGTTCCCTGATGCCTGAGAGAACGACGATCCAAACCCAGAATTCGATCGCGCGTGACATGTCTGCTTCCCTTTCTCAGTCTGGTTGTGCGATTTTTAGAGGAAGGCAGCGTACTTGTGCAGAGAGCGAGGCGAGGTGGCGAAATCTCAGCGTCTCTCTCGTCTTAGAGTCGATATCGAACGACTCTCCTTTCAGTTCCGTTGGCATTAGTACTATGGACAGATTTCAAACCTATTCCTCTGAAGAGATTTTGAATTTCAAATCTTGAATTGGACCCCATCCTCACCCGTTTTCCCACCTAAATCGGCTCTAATTTCCATATACTTAAACCTTCTCTTATCTTCATTATTGGGGGGGCTGGAAAGAGGAAGCAAGAAAAAAAAGGAAACATACTAATCATATACTGTGTTCATCAATCGATCAAAATACGTAGAAATAAGCTTCGATCGATAATAACTGGAAGGTTAGATTGGGATTTCTCTCAGGGCGTTCATTGAAGATTTGTGGTGAAGTCGTCGCCAACTCTTGGTTCCAGTTTGCTGCCCAAAAAAAGGTATCGTCATCTTCTTCTCCTTCATAATGTTCTCTCCATCTTTTCTTCCATTCTGAGATTTATTTTCAATGTTTGAAAAGCTTTTATTTCGTGTTTGTTGGCTATTAATTGTTGTAGTTTATAATATGGCGCGCTTGTTCTTAGTCGTCTCTGTTGGGTTATGGGTCTTTTTCCCTTCCTATGTGGATAAATAAAATCCCAATTTGGACCAACCCATTTTTGCCCATAGGCCCATTCTTATGAGGCAAATATAAACCTATTTAGGGTCTTATTTTCAGCAGAAATAGAGAGTTTTTCAGCAGCCAAAA
Source organism: Solanum peruvianum (assembly GCA_027705065.1). NCBI lineage: Eukaryota > Viridiplantae > Streptophyta > Magnoliopsida > Solanales > Solanaceae > Solanum > Solanum peruvianum. Next base: position 8,378,782 of record JAKWJD010001763.1, read on the forward strand.
AAGAGAGATTGAGCAGTTTTTCGCAGTCAAATTTCAGCCATAACAGCCAACTTCAAATTGCGATTCCCGCTTCATTTCTTGTCCGATTGAGCTGATTTTTTGACAGCATATTATCTTCATCTAAATCTTTGATTAGGATTTGACAGAGTTGGATTTGGTGGCCTGCAGCTTCAGTTTTGCTGTCGTGAACAGTAGCTGCGAAATTGGTGATTTAGCTCCTTTAATTCTCTAGATTTGGTGCAATCTTATTTTGTTGTTGCTCGTTGTTTGGCACTTGTTTTGTGGCCAATTTTGGAGAACAATATTGTAACTCTTAGTGATTATAGTGGAGATTTTGGTCCCGTGGTTTTTTACTCTTCAAATCGAAGGGTTTTCCCGTAAATCTTGGTGTCTTGTGTGATTGGTTTATTATTGTCTTGTTATATTTGTTTGGTTGAATTAATTGCTGCCTTACTATCATATTGCTTGTGGTTGTTTGTCTTCTCTTGGTTCAAATCGAAAAGGGAAAGTATAGACTTGGGTATTCTTCCGCTGTTATCCTGTCAGGCATTCTTTGTTAGTGCCTTGTATTTCCCAACAAAGTGGTATCAGAGAATTGGTTATTGTTGATTGTCGTTTTGAACGATGGAGGCAAATATGAGCAAAATGGTGTGTTTAACTGGTAGTAACTATCATATTTGGAAAGGCAAGATGAAAGATCTTCTATTTGTCAAGAAGATGCATTTACCTGTGTTTGCTTCTAATAAGCCTCAGTCTTTGAATGATGAAGAATGGGAATTTGAGCATCTGCAGGTTTGTGGCTATATTAGACAATGGGTTGAAGATAATGTTAGAAATCATATTGTGAATGAGACACATGCCAAAAGTTTGTGGGACAAGCTCGAGACACTTTATGCTTCGAAGACTGGCAACAACAAGTTGTTCCTATTGAAACAATTAATGAATATCAGGTATAAAGAGGGCACTCCTATTTCTGATCATATTAATGATTTTCAGGGTGTTCTTGACCAGCTGTCCGAAATGGGTGTAAAGTTTGATGATGAGATACAGGGACTTTGGCTTCTTAATACTCTGCCAGACTCTTGGGAAACTCTTCGAGTTTCTTTTACTAATTCTGCTTTCAGTGGTGTTGTAACCATGGAATATACTAAGAGTGGTGTCTTGGATGAAGAAATGAGAAGAAGATCTCAAGCCTCATCTTCTTCAGCTTCACACTCCGATGTTTTGGTTACTGAAGATAGGGGGAGAAAAAATTCCAGAGGTTAGAATGATAGAGGTAAAAGTAGAAGCAAGTCAAAGTCTAAATACAAGAATATTACATGTGACTATTGCCACAAGAATGGGCATATCATGAAATATTGTTACAAGCACAAGAGAGATATGAGACAACAAAAGAGAGAAGGCGATAATGAAAATCGTGTTGCTGTTGTTGCTAATAATGATCTTCTTGTTTCTTGTGATGAAAATGCCATTAATCTTGTTCGTTATGAGTCTAGCTGGTTTGTGGATTCTGGTGCTACTTCTCATGTCACGCCAAAGAAGGAATTATTTTCTTCTTATACTCCAGGTAATTTTGGAACGTTGAAAATGGGCAATAATCATGAAGTTGAAGTTATTGGCATTGGGACAGTTTGTTTGGAAAGTAACAATGGTTCCAAACTAGTTCTCAATAATGTCAAGCATGCTCCAGATGTTCGCTTGAATTTGATTTCTGTGGGATATCTTGATGATGAGGGTTATGTTAATACACTTGGTGTTGGCCAGTGGAAGCTTACTAGAGGTTTGATGGTTGTGGCCCGTGGTGACAAGTTGTCTAACTTGTATGTATTTCAGGGCTCCATGTGCATAGACTCAGTAAATTTGGTGGAGAATGATACTTCATCAGAGTTATGGCATAGAAGGCTGAGTCATATGAGCGAGAAGGGGATTGATAGTTTGGCTAAGGAAAATTTACTTTCTGGAGTGAAACAAGCAAAGTTGAATAAATGTGTTCATTGCTTAGCCGGTAAACAGAAAAGAGTTTCTTTTCAGAGTCATCCGCCTTCAAGAAAGCTTGATTTGCTGGAGTTGGTACATTCTGATTTGTGTGGTCCTTTTAAGGTAAGATCTCATGCTGGTGCACTTTACTTTGTGACTTTTATTGATGATCATTCTCGCAAACTCTGGGTATTTCCTTTGAAGTCCAAGGATCAAGTACTTGATGTGTTCAAGAGTTTTCAGGCCTTGGTTGAAAGACAAACAGGGAAGACATTGAAATGCATCCGCTCAGATAATGGTGGTGAGTATATTGGTCCTTTTGATAGATATTGCAGAGAGCAGGGTATTAAGCATCAGAAAACTCCTCCAAAGACTCCTCAGTTAAATGGTTTAGCAGAGAGGATGAACAGAACTCTAGTTGAGAGGGTAAGATGTATGATTTCAGATGCTAAGCTGTCAGATTCTTTTTGGGCAGAAACACTTAATACTGCTGCTTATGTTATCAATTTATCTCCTGCTGTTGCTTTAGATGGTGATGTCCCTGACAGAGTTTGGACTGGTAAGAATGTTTCTTATGATCATCTTAGAGTCTTTGGGTGTAAAGCCTTTGTACATGTTCCTAAGGATGAAAGGTCAAAGTTGGATGTTAAAACTAGGCAGTGTATCTTCATTGGTTATGGTCAAGATGAATTTGGCTATCGTTTCTATGAACCTGTTGAGAAGAAACTTGTTAGAAGCCGTGATGTTGTGTTCTTTGAAGACCAAACAATTGAAGATTTTGACAAAGCTGACAAGGCTGATTTTCAGAGTAGTGAGAGCTTAGTTGATGTTGATCCAGTTCCTTTGACTATTGCACCGGAAGAAAATCTTCATAATGATGAAAATCAAGTTGATAATGAAGATGGTGATCATGTTCAGAATGACTGGCATGATGTTGTTGATGCTCCAGTGCAAGATGATGTGGTTGTCCAACAACCAATTATAGATGCTCCAGAGAGTTCTCTCAGACGATCTAGTAGAGAGAGAATTCCTTCATCTCGTTATTCTCCCAATGAGTATGTACTCTTGACTGACGGGGGAGAACCTGAGAGTCTTGATGAGGCCATGGAAAGTGAAGAAAAAGAAAGGTGGTTTGATGCTATGGAAGATGAGATTAAATCCTTGCATGATAATCATACCTTTGATTTGGTTAAGTTACCTAAAGACAGAAAAGCTTTGAAAAACAGGTGGGTTTTTCGGGTGAAACATGAAGATGGTAATCCAGTTCCACGGTACAAAGCTAGATTAGTTGTCAAGGGATTTAATCAGAAAAGGGGAGTTGATTTTGATGAGATATTCTCTCCAGTTGTGAAGATGTCATCCATTCGTGTGGTTCTAGGCTTGGCTGCAAGTCTAGATTTAGAGGTTGAGCAAATGGATGTTAAAACTGCTTTCCTCCATGGTGACTTAGATGAAGAAATTTATATGGAGCAACCGGAAGGTTTTGAAGTCAAAGGTAAAGAGAATTATGTTTGCAAATTGAAGAAGAGCTTGTATGGTTTGAAACAAGCTCCCAGGCAGTGGTACAGGAAGTTTGGTTCTTTTATGAGTCAGCAGGGCTTCAAGAAGACTTCTTCAGACCATTGTGTTTTTGTGCAAAAGTTCTCTGATGGTGACTTTATTATTGTGTTGCTTTATGTTGATGACATGCTTGTTGTTGGTCATAATACTTGCAGGATTCAGAAGTTGAAGCAAGAGTTGAGTAAGTCTTTTGCTATGAAAGACTTAGGACCAGCAAGGCAGATTCTTGGCATGCAGATTGTCCGTGATAGAAAGGCCAAGAAATTGGTATCATCACAAGAGAAGTACATTCAGAAAGTACTTCGCAGATTCAGCATGGACAAAGCTAAGGTTGTCAATACACCTTTAGCTATGCACTTCAAATTGAGCAAGAAACAGTGTCCTTCTAGTGATGATGAGAAGGAAAATATGAAGAAAGTTCCTTATGCTTCAGCTGTTGGTAGTTTGATGTATGCGATGGTTTGTACAAGACCGGATATTGCTCACGCTGTTGGAGTTGTTAGCCGTTTTCTTTCTAATCCGGGAAGAGAACATTGGAATGCTGTGAAGTGGGTTATGAGATATCTCTGTGGCACTTCTAGTCTGAGTTTGTGTTTTGGTACAGGGAAGCCTATTCTTTGTGGTTATACTGATTCAGACATGGCTGGTGATGTAGATACTCGCAAGTCTACTTCAGGGTACTTGGTTACTTTTGCAGGGGGAGCTGTGTCTTGGCAATCTAGGTTGCAAAAATGTGTTGCTCTATCTACTATAGAAGCTGAGCTTATTGCTGTCGTTGAAGCTTGTAAAGAATTGCTTTGGATTAAGAGATTCTTGGGGGAACTTGGTTGTGCTCAAGAGAGGTATGTGCTTTATTGTGACAATCAAAGTGCTATACATCTTGGCAAGAATTCTACGTTTCATGGTCGGTCTAAACACATTTATGTGAGATACCATTGGATTCGAGATGTGTTGGATTCTAAGTTGCTTGAGCTTGAAAAGATTCATACAAATGACAATGGTTCCGATATGATGACTAAATCATTGCCAAGAGGGAAGTTTGAAGATTGTTGCATGGTCGCCGGGATGGCGGTCTCCTCCACATAGTCGTGAGGGGGAGAATTGTTGGGTTATGGGTCTTTTTCCCTTCCTATGTGGATAAATAAAATCCCAATTTGGACCAACCCATTTTTGCCCATTGGCCCATTCTTATGAGGCAAATATAAACCTATTTAGGGTCTTATTTTCAGCAGAAATAGAGAGTTTTTCAGCAGCCAAAAAAGAGAGATTGAGCAGTTTTTCGCAGTCAAATTTCAGCCATAACAGCCAACTTCAAATTGCGATTCCCACTTCGTTTCTTGTCCGATTGAGCTGATTTTTGGACAACATATTATCTTCATCTCAATCTTTGATTAGGAACTGACAGAGTTGGATTTGGTGGCCTGCAGCTTCAGTTTTGCTGTCGTGAACAGTAGCTGCGAAATTGGTGATTTTGCTCCTTTAATTCTCTAGATTTGGTGCAATCTTATTTTATTGTTGCTCGTTGTTTGGCACTTGTTTTGTGGCCAATTTTGGAGAACAATATTGTAACTCTTGGTGATTATAGTGGAGCTTTTGGTCCCGTGGTTTTTTACTCTTCAAATCGAAGGGTTTTCCACGTAAATCTTGGTGTCTTGTGTGATTGGTTTATTATTGTCTTGTTATATTTGTTTGGTTGAATTACTTGCTGCCTTACTATCATATTGCTTGTGGTTGTTTGTCTTCTCTTGGTTCAAATCGAAAAGGGAAAGTATAGACTTGGGTATTCTTCCGTTGTTATCCTGTCAGGCATTCTTTGTTAGTGCCTTGTCTTTCCCAACAGTCTCATCATGTTAGTTTCAATATCGAGTTAAAAACTTTTGTGAATCTGTGCTCAATGGTGTGGCCTCTCTGTTTCGAATCTTTTTTCGTGTTTTGCTGGATTTAAGCCTCAAAGTTCTGTTCATTTTTGCTACCATTAATACTGTTTTTTTTTTCTTAATAAATGAGGTGGAAACTTAAAGACTGAATGATGTGGAGGTTATATGTTGTGTTATTGATTATTTGTTTGATACAACTGCTTGTCTACCTCCCCATTTTCTGCTCCCACGATGTTGTTGCCATACATTTTTCTCTAAATATGTGATATTTTTTCCTTCTTAGCATGTCTATGCTTGTTTTATATTGCTAATTAGTTTCTTTTCCAGTTTTCGTGATTGACCTGTTCTCGCGTGTATTTACAAAGTTTGAGTTGTGTTCTTTTACGATGGGTTCCGTTGACTAAATCATTCCACAAGATTATAGTCTTAAAGTTTGAGGTGTTAATGCATTTTTGTTTATCCATAACGACATGCCTTAGTGTATGAATTATGAAAAATATTTTGTTGCTTGCACCCTATCCCTTCTCTTCATGTGAAGTTGGAAAAATATGTTGAACTCCCTCTCTGATCATGCCTAAAGTTTCATATAAAAAAAAAAGTAGCATATATTAATAATTTTATCCACTGTTTTGCTCTTGTTCAACAAGCATAACTTTGTGCTATACATGTTCCTCTTTTTACTATGTTTGCCATGTCTCATATTGCATTTTAATGGCATCAATTATAATGGTCTGCTTCTTTTCTTAATTAGCATTGGCTTCTTTGTTATTATATTTGTCTAAGCAAAGATGCCTAAGTCTTATTTAGTTGGGTTACTCCCAACTTAATAAGCCAACTATTGCATCCATATCATATTTATTTTATCAAAATGAATTGTTTCAATTGTGCACGAGTTGTTTATTTGGTAAATGTGCAGCATGCTCCCTTTACATTTTTTTTGAGTCTAATTGTTGATAGAATGGTTATGTACTTCCATAAATATAATGTGCTCATAGTTGAACATACATGAAATATATGTTACTGTCTAAGTGTCACATTTGGATATCAACTTTGTAAGCTTTAGTTTGATTAATTTGTTTTTTCTTTAGAGTCACATGTGTCGTTTCAATTTGAACCCCTTGAAGTAGCTTTCTTTTACTAAAATCTGTTTTCGTTCAGGATATGTATCTTGTTTATTATATCATTTCATATGCTAACCCATTTCTATTTTATTGCATGTAAAAAATTCCTTTCGGGTCCTTACGGACCTCACTTCATCTATTTGCATCCTCTCGTTGAGCCGTAAAGGCTTACACTACCATATACAAGGCGTCCAGACCCCTCTGAACTGGTGTACATGTCGAAAGGCAGCAAATATGTTGCTGGGAAATAATTTGCAGGTCTCCAAATGCCTAAGAAAGGGCTAATATACTATTGCATACACTGATATACAGTCAGAATATGTGATGCACAGTTCCAAAAATTATACAGGTGCTGGAAGTTTGATCTGGGAAAGTATACATTCGGTATACAGCCCAAGATACAGGAAACGGGGCTAATATATGAATTTTATACACTGATATACAACGCTTGTATACAAAAACAGATTGATTTTGAAGTCCAATATCAGCAGATTCGGCCCAATTTTTCTGCGCAGCAATAGGCCCAGAAGTCCCAAATCTTCCTCTCACACTCTTTTTTTATTTGAATTTATTAATTTGTCTAACTCTAACTATATTTACTAATAAATTTTAAGGATAACTTAATTAAATTCCCCAAAAGATGAACCATATTCTTTATGTTAGTGTATAAATTTTTTTTTTTCAATTCTTGTTCAAATATCTTGGTCCAACCCTCTCTTCTTCTTTTCTAATTAGTTTAAAATGATTCCTTGGAATTTTAAACTAAATTAGTTCCAAATTATAATGAATTAAATAAATCCTAATTAATCTAGTTTGTTAAAATTCTTATCTCTTGTATTTCAAGTCAAATGTTTCATTTGTTTGATCTCTTTCTTTAAAAATATATAAAATGAAATTAATATGTCATTTATTTAATTATTTTTCTCAAAATTAACCAAATATTATAAATTATTATTTTTTATGTTAGATCAACTTATTTATTTATTTATTTAAAAAAAAAAAGAATTTGTCAAATATATTTTAGTTTAATCTCGGTCAACTGCGAGTAGCGGGCATTTCGAGGGCCTAACACCGTCTCGTAATGTACATTTGAACTTCGAACCATTTTCAATTAATTTTTGTCTGTTTTAAATCTTTTGAAAAAGAACTTTAAGTTTTCTTGATTTTTACTAAAAAATCAAGTGGCGGCTTTGTTAATCGGAAAATAGATTTCTCTTAAATCATAAGAATAATTGATTTTTTGAAACTTAATTATTTTTTTTTCATTCAATATATATTTTCATAAAACAACCACTTGTGGCACAATAGGCTAGGACACATTCCTTTTGTAAAAATGAAGGGTATTTCCAGCATTTCCATTGATTTCTCACCTAAGCAACCTTTCACATGCATTATATGCCCCATGGCTAGACAAGCTAAACTACCTTTTCCAACCAAATCCACTGTTTCCACCACTAGTTCTTTTGACCTTCTTCACATGGACCTATGGGGACCTTATCATGTCCCAACTCACAACAATTATAAGTACTTCTTGACCATAGTTGATGACTTTAGTAGATCAACATGGACTCATCTTCTCAGCTGCAAAAGTAACACCCTTCAAACAATAAAGTCTTTCCTATCTCTTTTTGTAAACCAGTTTAAGACCACTATCAAGTCAATAAGAACAGACAATGGTGCTGAATTTATCAATAATGAAACCAATGTATACCATCAAACCAAAGGAATAATACATCAAAGAATTTACCTTATACTCCACAACAAAATGGTGTTGTGGAAAGAAAACACAAACATCTCTTAGAAGTTGCTAGGGCACTCTTTTATCAGTCCAAACTCCCTACCACATATTGGGGAGAATGCATTTTAACTGTCACTTACTTGATTAACAGGCTTCCTAATTCAGTACTAGACAACAAGACACCTTTTAGAAAACTGCATCACATATGTCCCACTTATTCTCATCTTAGGTCTTTTGGATGTTTATGTTTTCCTACATTAAGAACCTATAAAGATAAGCTTGATCCAAGATCCACACCTCATATATTTGTGGGATACCCTTCTAACACAAAAGGGTATAAAGTCCTAGACATGAGCACAAAGAAGATACATGTTTCCAGAGATGTGACATTCCATGAAAATATTTTTCCTTTTGCTTTGTCTGAGTCTGATTCTAGTTTTAGCGCAGTATTGGGAAATTTACATATTGATCCAAACATGTTGAAATCTACTAATAACATCTTTAACAAAGTGCCTGTGTTGGATGATGATACCACCTTTGATGTCGCTAAAACTAACTTGTCTGTACAATTGCCTGCACATATACATCCTGCACATTTACCTACACATACACCCTCAATATTATCATACACTCACAATTCATTGGCCCCTGACCCACCACAAACACATAACTAAATTTCCAGTAGTTGTTCTCCATCAAACACCACTACTCAACCTCCAGTTCAATCTTTAAATCTCAGGAGATCCAGTAGAACACACAACATTCCCAATTACCTGAAAGAATACACTTACAAGTTGCCTTCCTTACAACACCAATCATCAACTCCATATTCTCACCTTGCATTTCCTACTTCCCATTTATCCCTCACAAGTCTCATCCAAGATAATCAACAAATGGTTAAAGGTTTTCTTCATGACACTGAGCCAAGTTCATATGAGAAAGCATCACTTGATCCTGCTTGGCAAGCACCAATGACATCAGAATTTGAAGCGTTGTATGCTAATGAAACTTGAGATCTGGTTGGAATACCCATAGGGAAGAAGGCAATTGGATGCTGGTGGGTTTACAAGGTCAAATACAAGGCTGATGGTACAGTAGAGTGGCTGAAAGCTAGACTTGTTGTGAAAGACTATACTCAACAGGCTGGCATTGACTATAATGAGACTCTCTCCAGTAGTTAAGATGACTCCAATCAGAATTGTAATAAGCATGGCTATTAAGAAAGGATGGAACTTATATCAATTAGATGTGAATAATTCATTTCTCCATGGAGACTTGCATGAAGAAGTATATATGGACACACCTCTAGGTCTCATGATAGGTGACACAAAACTGGTCTGCAGACTTAAAAAGTCTTTATATGGACTGACAGGCAAGCAAGCAATGGTATGACAAGCTGGCACAAGTTTTGTGTTCAAGAGGTTATTCTCATTCAGAGAGTGACTACTCTCTATTCTATAGAAAAACTGGAAGTTTGTTAGTGTTTGTTGCTGTTTATGTTGATGATATGATCATGACAGGCACTGATGCTGAAGAAATCACTTCTCTAAAGGGTTACCTCCATGATAAGTTCAAGATCAAGGACTTGGGTAGACTTCAATATTTTCTTGGTTTGGAGATATTGTATCAAGATTCTGGAGTCATAATTTCTCAGAGAAAGTTCACACTAAGATTTACTGAAGGAATTTGATTGTTCAGGCTATACACCAGTGATATCAACTCTTGAATCCACAGTCAAACTCAAAGCAAGTGAGGGCCTATTATTGACAGATCCTACACACTACAGGAAGTTGGTAGGCAAACTAAATGTTTTGACTAACACAAGGATGAATATAGCTTTTAGTGTTCAACATCTTAGTCAATTTCTTCAAAATCCCAGAGAACCACATCTGAAAGCTGCATACCATGTCTTAAGATACCTCAAGAATGATCCCTCTTTAGGTATATATTTGTCCAAAAATGCAGACTGTTCAATAACTGCATATTGTGACTCAGATTGGGCTGCATGCCCTGATACAAGGAAGTCAGTAAGTGGTTATGTAGTTTTGATGGGAGATAGCCCTATTAGATGGAAGTCCAAGAAGCAAACAACCATATCTATATCTTCAGCCGAGGCAGAATACAGAGACATTAGAAAAGCAGTAGGGGAGATAGTGTGGCTGGAGAGGTTGTTGACAGAACTGAACTTGACATGTTTTTTGCCCATACGTGTGTTTTGTGATAGTCAAGCCGCTGTTCACATTGCCAAGAATCCTGTGTTTTACTAGAGAACAAAGCACGTTGAAGTTGATTGCCATTTTGTTAGAAACAAGCTACAAGAAGGTCTAGTTGCACTTCATCACATTCCAACTAGGGATCAACTAGCAGATGTTCTGACCAAGGCCTTGCCAAGTAACAAACTTTCTAATTTTTTGCACAAGTTGTTTGATGAGTTTCCCACCTCCAACTTGAGGGGTGGGGTGGGGGGGTTGAGATAATATTGTTCAAATTGTAATTAGATTGACTGGCAGATTAGTTGTTCAATTAATTAGTTAATCCTTAACTTGAATAGTGAATTAGTTTGTTAGTTAGTTAGGCTTTGTTTTCTGTGCATCAAGATTAGTTAGATTAGAATCTAAGATCTTCCTACATTGCTGTATAAATAAGGTGTGATCAACATGAAGTAATACAGTGTTCATTTTCCAAATCACAGAGTCTTCTTCTCTTATTTTCTCATCTCAGTTTTTCTGTGTTCATCGATGGAGAAATGATCTGCTCCAGCTACTCTGTTTATCTCAATAGAATCTGCCTTTTCATGTTTACAGCCTTCATGATAAGTCGTTATTCACATAGGTTTAAGTTTAAGATCCCTTGACATGACACATATGTAGCGTATTCCCACCCTTATTTTGATATATTGTTTTCTGTATGCTTGAATACCATGGAATCAATTGCTATGTACTTCAGTACTTTATCGTTTTAGGTGTTAATGTTTTATGGTTCCATACTCCAACTACTTTGTTCTTTCTGCCTCTTTGTGACCATGATTACTTTATTTTTTTAAGGTTCTTCTGTAAACCTAAGTGTATTGAGTCGTAATTGAGTTTCCTATAGGAAGTTTAAAGAGGTCATGCTATCCTACCCTTTGCTTGTAGTTGTTGTTTGCAGGTCATTCCTTTACCCATTTTCCCCCTTTTTAGAGCTCTATAAATTCATTCAAATTTTTAATATGTATGAGAAGTTTACTGTGATTATTGGGATATTTAGTTTGTTTTGATTTGCTCTAAGTTTGTCTTACTATACCACCTTCCAATTTGTTAACATACGAGGCTTGTCACTACTTAGATATTAGTGTGTTGTGGTTACATTCGGTCATGCATAATTCTGTTCCATGATCCCCTCTCTTTGTTCTGTAATTAGATTTTAGTCGGTCAGATTAGGTAGAAATTCGTCTGAAAAGTTGTAATGCAGATTTTAAGTCTAGTTAGTGTTGAGGTTCGACTGATATCGCCTATTGTCTTTGTTTCATAATTGTATCTTGGTGAGGGATTTCTCTCCACATTAGTGTCTTGCTATGTCACTCATGTTTCTTTTTGAGTTTCTTTTAAACTGTTATAGTTGTTGATGTTATACTTCTACTGTCTGCTCAAAATGCTTAGATTAATATCGAGATCATGCTCTTGAACCCATGATTAAGACCTTGGCCGAGTCGTTTGTTTTTGTTGTTTTCCACTTTAAATCTGCATAGCTGAATTCGATTTGTTCGTGCCTTGTTTTGTTTTCAACCTGCTCGTTTGTTTGGATTGTCTAATACTTTGACTAGAGTGTATCCCTTTCCCTTTGTAACTCTAAATATTTTAGCTTATCTTGCTATAGTTTAATTAATTATTTGTGGATTTACTGTTGGCTATTCAAATCTTATTTGGTTGATTGTGTTTTGCTTCCTCTGAAAGAATGTGTGGTACCTTATTAGGACTTTGTTGCTTGAGATTTCTTTAAGGAAGTCAAAATATGCACTTCCTAAAGTTTTAGTTTTACGCTTGATTTAATATATATCCTTTAAGATCTTAACTTTTCTGTTTTGGTTGGTGTTAAGAGTTTGGCTTAAATTGGCTTAAAAGCTGGTCAAACTGACTTAAAAATCAATTTTTGACTTATTAGATTTTTTGACAATTATAAAGTGACTTATTTTAAGTCAAAAACAACTTATTTTAAATCAAAAGCTAAAAGATAAGTGAGGGGTGCTTTTTTTTTTTAACTTAAAAGTCATTTTATGTTGACCAAGTATATTATATTTTTGCGCTTAATTCTTTTATTATCCAAACACATAACTATTTATTTTAAAAATAAATTTCAGTACTTTCAAAAATACTTTCTAAAAGTTGCTTTTTTTATGCCCATACAAACGGGTTCTTCCTTTAAATACTTTCCCTCATGTTAAAAAAGTAAAAGTTATCAAAACTTTCCAGTGTTTTTCATGTATCTTGTTGAGTTTAAAGTGTCTAGATGGATAACTCGTTGTCCTTAGGTGTACTCTTGAGATTTGCTGTCATATACGCCTAAAGGTTTCGATGTTTTAGCTTGGGTTGTTCTTTCTTTGGTTATATTTTAAAATAATAATAATGAAAAAATAATTTTGGCAGCATCTCTCTGTATTGTTTTAGGCCATATTGCTCAGTTGGGTATGAGATCTTCGGATAATTTGAACTTCTTAATGCTCAAGAAATAGCTATGATTTTAGTTCCATCGATTTATCTTGGATTGATATTTTTCTTCACTTATCTTGTCTTAGTACCAATTTATGTTCACTTTTTTGGTTTTTCCTTCTTGTTACAGTGCTAAAACGTGCATGGGTCTAAGCATTTAGTTGGAACTTCTATAATCTGATTCTATGATAAAATTTAGGAATTGTTTGTTATGCGTACCTACAAGTTGCAGCATGTTGATTTTTCTTTAGTTTAACGAGCATTTGCGAGTGGTTTGGGTCTCATGTTATTTGGTTTCTGCACTAGTCTACAGAGATGAGAGAATGATTTTGTGGCTTAGTTGACTGCAACTAATGAAGTTTACAGAACATGTTGATCGATCGAATATATTTTGGGCCTAACCAAATTATCTTCTCTGATTCATGGAACCCATTTTGTTTGCCAAATATTATCCAATCTATTTATTTTTCCTCTTTAGCTTAAGGTGTTAAGTTATAATTCCATGCCAACATTTATTATTTTGGGATCGTTAATACGGTTTGGGAATATTATTGAGTGCTAATTTTATTTTGTTATTTTGTTGCATGTAAAAATTTGTAAGAGTCCTATTGACTTGTCCCTCGCATTTTCCTTGGGCCATGGAGGCCTCCCAACTTATTTCTTTTACCGAGTCGATCAACCAGTAAAATCTATCTACAGATCCCAAGTTGAAAGAAAACGACGTACATGCCAAGAAAATTCGAGAGATTGGGCTAGAGAGCCCAAATTTATATTTTTAAAATATTGTATTTTGTTATTTTGGGGCATAAGCCTTTGTCATTTTTGTATTTATTATTTTTGCTAGAATTTAGGACAGGTACCAATAGATTGGGCTTAAGGCCCAAAAAAAATGGGTCCAAATATCGATCCAGGCGAACAAAAATTGAACTTGGACCGAACTCTCCCTCTCTCTCTCTCTCTCTCTCTCTCTCTCTCTCTCTTACTTTATTGGTTATGTATTTTTGTTATTATTTGTCGTTAGTCTTAGGGTTATAAAACTCGAATACCCCGCAAGATGCAATTTTGTTTTAACGATTTAACTAAATCAAGCATGACTAAATGAATTTAACTAAGTAAATTTGCAAGTCTAATAATTCACTTAGAAGATAGGCTAGTACTCACTTGTAACAATTTCTAAATATTTTCAATTCAAATAAAAATCACTCTAGCCAAATAAAGTTAGTTGCCGGATAATAGCGATTTATCGAATATTTTCGGTATCGTAAAAACCTTCCTAAAATATAAATAAGAATTCCCGAACTCCTTTTGAACTCTTTCAAATGATTTCCTGTTTTAGTCAATTGGAAGAATGATTTTTCTTAATTTTTTTATAAAATTAAGTGGCGACTCTTAAAATCAGTCCTAAACTTATAAAAAGATATTTTTATTTTGCGAAATAAAACATTCATAATGAATATTTTGATTTTGTTGAGGCATTCAAAAATTTGGATTTACGAGGTCAGTTATGAATGATACAAAAGTGAAGAGATCGTCGTTGGTGAAAATATTTCATTCATTTACTTATTTCAGCTATTGCGGCAGAATTGAATATTGATGCATTAAGAAAAAAATTTGAAATCCGATACATGATATAAAGTAATTCTTCTCCATTGATTACTAGGAATGATGTGTGAGTAATAAGTTCGTACGTCGAAGTAAAGAAACATGGGGTTGGATAGCTCACTTGGAAATCTGATACATTATCTGGAAAAATTGTGTGTGTCAAAGGTTTAGAAGAAATATTGAAACTCTTGATATGAATATGTAAGTTATGATACATTAATAGTAAACAAAGAGTGTGTATAGTAATTTCGTGAGTTATAGTGTGATCATTATTTTGTATTAGATTATATATTATGATGTATGCAATAAAGTAATTAACAAGGAGTTGTGTCGGATACATTTATATAACTAACATATGTAAATTACTGTTTTGTATAAAATATAGCAGGTTAATATTGTGTATTTGATAGACAATGTTAATATATATCAATTAAAATGTACAAAGAAATTGTAGTAATTAGGAAAATGTGAATGGTACATCACCTTTTTTCATTTCTATGTGTCAATGATGTATCTGATAAATAATTTGTGACATGTTGTGTTTTAAAAAATTAGATTTGAATGTATGACATTCTGATAAAGAGTTTAGTGTATATGATACATATCATATTCTGATAAAGAGTTTAGTTTATATGATACATAAGTGTTTACAATATATACATTGTTCTGACTTATATCTATCGTATCATATACATTATGTCATAACTAATGAGTTCCTTATAATGACATTTGAATCAAAAGAGTTATGAATATGATACTTGTCATTATGACATATCTCAAGATCACTATAATTAAAATATAAAATATAAAAATTTACATGATATAACTTAAAACAAATATATTCAAATTCAGACATAATATGAAACAATTTTATATTAACACTCTAAAACTTAAGTAAGATTGTCTTTAACAAAAAAAAATAAGCAAAGGGTGTCTATTCATTGATACGTGATCACTATTCAATATTAAACAAATCATCTTGTTGCGGTGGAGTAAAGCGACCCTTGAGATTTGAAGGATCATCTTTATCGCTTTGACTTAGCCTTTTCAGTATTGTATCTCCCTGATAATGCTTCATATCTTGTGTGAAGATAATCAACTCGAAAATCATTTGATGGGATGCTGATTTCGTTACTATGGAACTCACAAAAGTAATTATAAAAAGTATGAGAAACATGCCAAATTAATCATATGATACATAATGGTAACTACAAAGTACCTTAATGTGTCGTTGATTCATAATGATAAAAAGAGTAACTTATGCTCAATACAAATTGATGATCTATAAAATCTGACATATATTTATATTTGATACTAAATGCTCACTAATTGAACACGATACAAAAATTCTTCATCACTTAAACATTATACGAATAGTGAATTACAGTTAAATTACTAATTTTTCCATATATCTTATGTGTGTATTTGATATATTTTAGTAAAGTTTGTGTATTTGATACACACTCTAATAGAACAGATTTTGAGTGATATAACAATGAACATTATTTTTGTATCAATTACTTCACATAGTTATAACAACTCCACACATGATACAAAAATGTCCACAACTATTGAACAATACTTTTGTATCAATAAATTCAAAAATTACAACAACTCCTCATATAATGAATGAAATTAGTTTAATTTGCATAAATCTCATAATAAGATCCTAAATTACATCTTATCAATTAATTTGATACATAATTCTTTGTTTATAGAATAATAGAATTTATGTATCAAGTATATTTATTGATTAATATGTGCATGCACATAGTCTCTTAATTTAAATAAGTCTGAGCAAAAACTAAACGCTACAGATGCATAACAACAATTGATGCATGATAGATTATACAATTTGAATGTGATATATTTAGCATGATTAGATTGTAATCATAATATTGAAAATAAAGCATTATATATTAATTTAAGAAAATAAAAATAACAAGATACATTAAAAATCTGAATCCACACATATATTTAAAAGATGAATAAGAAAAAAATGAAAAGAAAACAACGATCAAATCTGCTTCTGATTCTCCTTCTCCTTCTCAATATATCGGTAATGTATCAGATTATTGCTCCATTTGTGGTAGTCCATTGTACAATAAAAACTTTGTCAATATATTTTCATTACAAGTCTACCAGAAGTAACATTTTGGAGCAGGACGAGATGAACCCCAATATCTCATATTACTATTAGAAGAATTTAGTTAAGTAACCCCAATACAAAATGAAGGGGCCTAGCCAATATGTATTAGAAGAAAATCAAGAAAAAGAAAAAGAAGAAGACAACAATGAAGAAGACAAAATCATACCTATTCACAAGTTTGAAATTGATTGACTTGAGAGCGAGAATCCTTTTGAAAAAATCAAATTAATTTGAAAATTGTAATTGCTGAGAATGTGGAGTGAATTTAGGAGAGTGAAGAGGAGTGAAAAGGGGAGTAGTAAACGTGGATTTTGACTGATTGATATTATACATCTGAAATTTTTAAGAATTGAGAGTAATAAGGGATTTATGAAATATTTTTAAAAGTAGGGAAATTAAAATGGAGAATAAAATAAGCAAAGTTGTGTATATAAGTAATTTATCCATTTATTTATTGAAGCATAATTTTATTTTCCCTAATTATTTAAAATAAAATAAAGGGAGCAAAAGTACTTACCTGGACGACAACTACAAAGAGTAGTTGTGAAGCTTCTTCAACTAGAAGTATTAACTTTTTGAAAAAAAGATAAATTTACCCCAGAACTATCATACATGATATCTAAACATCTTCTATTATATTTTTAGGACACTGATGCCCTTACCATATAAATTTTGGGGTGCATATATGTAACATCTCGTAACTCGAAATAGCTAAGAAACTAAAAATAATCACTTTTGAAAAGAAAAAAAAGGGAAAATCTTGAAAAAAAAATTAAGAAAGTGATTTTTGATCATTTTCAAATAGTCATCACTCCTACATGAGGATTAAGTAAAGGTAGTTCTTGATATGGTTGAAAATCCATTGCAAAGTCCTTTCCAATGCCGCCTAGTTTGCGCATTTTCGATACGGTATGAGGGAGATATGCCCATCGAAAGTTGAATTATTGGACTAAGGAAAGCCCCAATTTGAATTTAAGGAAGGGCAAACTAGTCTTTTCACCAATTTATTTCCTATTTTATTTTAGGGATTTATTTGGGATAAAAACAAGTTTTAGTCAGAATGAAAAGTTTAACTTTACGCTTAGGGTTCGGAGAAGAGAGAATAGAAGAATGAAAGGGAGAAAGAACAAGGTTTCACCAAGAACACCAAGAAATTTCGAGTGAAATTCGTCAGGGGTGATCTTTAACAAGGTATGTGGGATCTTTTCATGTTGGGTTAGTTCACCTACACACCAACTTGTTTTAATTCTGCGATTTTAAGTTATTTACATGTTAGTATGTGAAGTTCTTGATGAATCTTGTTGAATCCCTATTGGTTGAGTTGTTTGAATGCCCATTGATGCTGATTCATAATTTTCAAATTGTTTTTCGAGTTAGATCTACTAGGTATTGATGATCCCAACGGTTTGGGAATAGAACTATGGGTGTTTAGAAGATTTGAGATCAGAAAACGAGTTGAAAACTTATCAGACGCACCTGGGCAGGGCCAGGCGCGTTGCGCCCCCATAGAGCCAGGAAGGCTGGGGCGGTGCACCCAAAATGAGCCCCAGTCTCTTGAGGCTGGCGCGGCGCACTCCGAATGCGCCCAAATCGACGTTTTTCGCCTAGTTTTTGTAGTTCAACCCTTTTTAGTCGTTCTAAGGTATATTAACACCTTCCAAAGATTCTAAATACTTTAAATGATTTCTAAACACCTAGAAATCATCAAAAAACACAAATCATAACCTTGAATCCATCTTCCAATTCAAGAAAAGCTAAGGCAAAGTCAAAGAAGTTAAGAGTTAAGTCTAGAAGTTAAGAAGTAACTCAAAGCAAAGTTCTTAAAGGTTTTCAAGAGTCTTTACTAAACGTTTTAACTTCGTTTTAAGACTCAAGTTTCAAGTTAAAGTAAAGATTAACAAGTTGAAGTCTTTCCTTCAAAGAAATATAAGGGAACTAAGTATTCCCAAAGAATTGATTAAGACTCAAATTTTCAAGTTAAGCAAAAAGTAAAAAGTTGAATTCATTTCTCAAAAGTTTTAAGAAACTAAGTATTCCTTAAAAGTTTATAAATGTTTTCACATTTATGTCAAGAGGAAACTAAGATTTCCCAAAAGAGTTTTGAACAAGAAAAGGAAACATTGATTCCAAAGAGTTTTCTAAAGCTAAGTGTTGAGCAATTATCTCAACACAAAGAAAGAAAGTTGTTTTAAAAGCATGAGCTAAAGTATATTTTGGAAGTAGTATTAAGCACTGATGACTGATGTAGGGGTGAGAGTTCATATGAACTCAAGTCTCAATGAAAATCATGTAATCATCATGGGTGTTAACGGGTCATACAAGTCTCCGTAACTTTTCCATTGAATAGTATTTTTGCTTTCCCCTTTGAATTTAATAAACATGTTGATGTACCCTAGTTTTTTTATGAACTTCACTCTCCTTTTCTGTGTTATTTGTTTTTGGAGCATAGTATCCCCCCCCCCCTCCCCTCCCCCTTCCTTGACTTATGATGTCTGCACTCCTGAGTACTATGCCCTTGCATTTTACAAACATCACAATAAAAAGGAACATAATCATATCTGATGCTCAGGAAGCTGCGGATGAAACTCAAATTGTTGAGTCAGGTGGACGGTTCAAAGATCTGGGGAGGCGGAGCAAAATTATAGTCGAGAAAATTAAGACTGGTGCTGTGAGGGGTGACGATCCAGATTCTATTGATTTTGGTCTGGATGTGGACTCTAATCTTGGAACTCTTGATGCCTTATTTGCTAGTTTGTCAATGATTCTTGTCAGCGAGATTGGTGATGAGATATTTATAATAGCAGCTCTGATGTTAATGTGTCACCCCAAATCAATAGTTTTGTCCAATGCCTTGTGTGTTATGACTATACTTTCTACCGGGCTTGGGAGGACAGTGCCAAATCTGATATCAAGGAAGCATACAAATAGTGCCGCTACAGTTGTTTATCCTCTTCTTCGGTCTTCGACTTCTCTACATTGCATAAAGATTCACAGAAAAAAGAAATAGAGGAAGTGGAAGAGAAGCTTGAAGCTGGACAGGGAAAAGCAGCTTTGAGGCGATTCTTTTCTAGATTCCTTACACCCATATTTTTGGAGGCCTTTATCTTGAACTTTCTGGCAACAATTGCTCTAGCTACACACAAAAAGCAATTGGAGTTGCTGTTGGGGCAACAATAGGACACACTATTTGTACTTCAGTGGCAGTGATAGGTGGAAGCATGCTTGCATCCAAGATCTCACAACGAACAGTAGCTACAACCAGAGGCATACTTTTCCTTGTCATCGTATTTCTATCCACCTCTATGGTTTTGACTTCATACAATCTAATTCTTCACGAATCGCGTTGCTCCATTCTTTTCTCGGTTATTCCATAAGTAGGCTTAAGAGGAAAACAAATTATTTGTACTAAAGAAGTTTAATCTTGTTTTTTTTTTTG
Organism: Solanum peruvianum; assembly: GCA_027705065.1. NCBI lineage: Eukaryota > Viridiplantae > Streptophyta > Magnoliopsida > Solanales > Solanaceae > Solanum > Solanum peruvianum. The sequence goes on from JAKWJD010001763.1 coordinate 8,398,927, forward strand.
TGTGTGTGAATGATATTGAATATGTTTAACATGAATCTGAAAAATTGGCAGTATTATTATGTTTAAAAGGAAAAAAAAAAGATGTTTATCTCCTCCATATTTACCAGTAACCTCAATTTCTATAACCATAGTAATTGATTTGGGAAAATCGCCTTTTAAGTCTACCAAAATTTTTGTCGTAGCACAACTTGGTCTAGTTTTATTAATCCTGGCCAAGTCAAGTTGCATTGGTTTACCTACTGCCGATGCTAAAAAAACAGACATTTTTGTATCAAAGTAGGTAGGTAAAAGGTTGGGAAAAGATACCCATGCTAGAGCTTTTGTTGTTTCTTCATTAACTTTGAACCTTGAATCATACATGAGTGTGCGCATAAGATAAAAGTATCCATCCTTGGAGGCTCTTTTAGATATAAGATTAATGTAATGTACTCGTTCAAATAAAACCAATTTGATTATCAGCCTTAAGATTATTACACTGTTGAGGAATAAGCTTTCCCAATTCCTCCATCTCTGCCATATCATAAGTGAAATTGATAATCACTGCAAATTGAAGATTTTCTATCCTATTCATATTCTCAGTCCATTTAACATGTGGAACACCATGAAGGCCTCTTTATACTGAATCGATTCAGTTTTTGGTGCTATCGATCCTACTAAAGCACGATAAGATTTGTCATTTTGCAAGCTAGGCCGTGCAATTTTGTCAATAGGCCCGCTGATATTGGAGTTTCTAGTATTTGCCATTGAACCTACTGGCAATGCAAGGAATTTGAACCGAAAAAGAGCAGACCAGACACTGTGGATGGATGGCCGGCAGCAACTCGCCGAAATCAATTTTCAGTAAATTTTTTGGAGGCGTAACAGTGTATTCAGATCAATAGAAAATTTAAACCTTTCTCTTGATAATATCCTTTAAATATTCTTAACAGGAATAACAATGTGTATCTGTTAACAATAGCGAGTGAAAGATGTTAATATCATTAGGAAATACAACTCTGATTCGACAAATTAAATATATTGTTCCTCTTAAAACTCGAGGTGTTGGGTCAGATTAAATCAGCTCCACGTGAGTAATCAAAATCAAACATCCAAATGAATTACAACAAATCAATAAGAAAACCTAATAAACATAACTTGTCTGCGAACCAAAACACACCTGTCTAATAAGCCCAGCAGGCAGAAGTGAACACAATGTGAATTTAACTATAGTCTATGTATATACACTAGTCATGAACAATGGAATGAATGAGTATTGAAGCCTCATCTGTAGCTGGAACTGCATCATCTGATCAAAATCACATATACAAACACTTGAGTATAAAAATTACGAAAACATGAGAAAATCCAAAAACATTTAAAATGAGGATATCGAAGTATACCTGCAAGAGGAGTTGGCAAGTGAGACATAATATTATCCAAAACACTCCCACTTTCATCCTCTGTTTTCTTCATCTCAACTTTTTCTATTTCTTGATTCTCTGCAGAATTTTCATTAGTTGGATGAAAAATATTGGAGATCAAATTGTTAATTATCCCTCCACTTCCATTACTCTCAACAACACTTTTCTCCGTATCGCTAGCCTCAAAAAGATCATTTCTTTCTTTGTATTTAGGTTCCCCTGCTCTTGGACTCATTAAATTGGAAATTAAATTATTAATAACCCCCCCTTCTTTTCCATTTCTCATTTCTCCAACATTTTCTTGATTTTTTTCTTCCAATTCTTGATCTTCTCCAGAGTTGGAGAATCCAAAATTTGCAATATCACTCATACCATCTTCCATTTTTTTCTCAGAGTTTGTTTAAAATGGTGATTATTGATTGAAATAGTTGTGATGAAGATGGACATATGTCATTTTTATATGGGAAAATCCTCCACGTATTTTGTGCTGAGTGTTTTAGTAGCCAATAAGGAAAATACATGTGAAACTTTCTTGGATTCTTCCCTTCCATACATTGTTTACTGGTAAAGTCGGTTCTGTTTTTCTAATATAAAAAAGATAAAAGAGGTTACACTGCTGTTTTGCCCTTTTCAAAAAGGATAATTATTACTTTATCGATCGTAATTTTGATTAAACACGAAATTTAAAAAAATATTAATATTTTTAATTTAAAATAAATAATAGAAATTTATATTTTTATAAATTATTGTATTAAAATAAAATAAATATTTACTATCAAATAATTACTTAATATAGAGATATATCATTATTTTTATGACTGACTAAAAAATTAGTAAATACCAATAAACAAAGGAAATAACTTTTAATTAAAACAATTCAAAATATATTTAAACTTTAATCAAAATTGCTATAACAATAATTTGAAATTTTAAACAAACCTATCAGTGCAGTGATAAGAGGTCTGCTCAAAGTTTAGGACTGTAGATCAATTTTGATCCAAATTCTAATATTTTAAAAAAAATTCCTTTTTGATTAAAAAAATTATGCATTATTGTCGTATCAATTATGTATATATTTCGTTAATATTAATTTTTTTTTAAAAAAAATCTAAAATCATTTTTCACATTTAAAAATATCATGTGGTTTAAAAAAATTACTTCATCCATTTTGCTTATCGTATAACTTACAAAACAGCGATAGTTTTAGGATTATTATATTAAAATAGCTATAAGTATCATATTTTAAAAAAAAATAACTACAATTTAGGTTAAAAATGGCTGAATTACTTTTATATTTCGCTTTCTTTTAAGGGCAACTTTCACATATAGCAAATAAAAAAATTATATTTGTATGCTATAGCAAAGTTTGGATAATTGCGCCCCATAGCAAACATAGAAACTGTATAATTCGTTATACATATACAGTTGAAGCAAATTGTATAAAACGAAGTGTATAAAATAAGAAAGAGAAAGACACTTGGGTAGAGAACTGTACAAAAACGAAGTGTATAAAACGAATTGTATTATTATAAGTGTATAGAACGATTATATACAATTTGAATTTATATAAAATGAGAAAGAGAGAAAGACAAAAGAGACTTGACAAAGAATATACAATTGAATCGAATTGTATAAAACGAGAAATTAGATACAATTTGAAAATTGTATAAAACGAGAAAGAGAGAAAGACAAAAGAAATTGGGCATGAGAGTATTTTTATTGTATAATTATAAGTGTATAAGACTAAAATATATGTACTTGCATATGTATATACAATTTTCTCACGCTTTATACAAACAGAAACGCAATTTATACATTTCGCTTCTGTTTGTATAAGTGAGAAAGGCAAGGGTGGCGAGCGAGATTTGGGAGAGTGGCGAGCGAGATCTGGAAGAGGGGAATGAGGGGAACAAAAATATATGTATTTATACAATTTTCTCTACTTTATACAATTAGAAACAATTTTTATACACTTGTGTTTGTATAAAAAGTGAGGAAGCGAGTGAGAGATTGGAGGAGAGTGGCGAGCGAGATATTTGGGAGAGAGGCGCCTGACAATTTTTTACATACGTTTGCTATGGAGCACAATTAAATCAAACTCTAGCTACTCCATTTATTTTAGGTTATTAGTTTGCTATTATATACAATTTTTTCTTTTTTAAATACAAAAAAAAGGTCTAAAATAATTTCCCACTAAATGAGATTAATTAGATTTTTGTAACAGACAATCTATTCTTCTGCACTTAAAACCCACTAATTTGACACTTTAAAAATGTAACTGATCTATACCTTTTAGGATTTTGATCAGTTTAAAAATAGAAAATATGTTCCTTTTTGTTCTTCAATTAACGCCTAAAACAAAAATACAATTTCTTAGCTACTATCACAGTTTTGATCCCGGCATTCAGAAAAATGGAGCGAAGAGAATTGCTATGTAGAATATAGCATTGACCGGATAGTGTTGAAGGGATATGTTTGGTCTTCAAATTCAATTGATTTGATTTCGGTACAATTGAAAATCGATCTTACAAAAAAGTGTATGAAAATCAAATACATTGTCAAAGGTAATAACACGCCTATGAAATACATAACGATATCGGTGTGCATATATATGTTGAAAATGATCAAGACTCAATTTGGAGTATATATCAAGACTCAATTTGATGCATTGACACACAATAAAATTTATGCAAAAAACAATCTAGAAAGTAAACAAGTATTCATTTAACTACCATTTAATTACTCGAGTCATCGTCAAAAAACAGAATGACAACATAATTTTAAATACACTAGAAGGTATTTAAAAATGTACAAATATTCTAATACAATAGAAGATATTCAAAGTTATTAATATGTTAGACTATAAATATTCAATGGTTATATGCATGCCACAATATATGAATTTGAAAGGTATATCCTCCACATAAACTTACTTGTCCAACTCACAGTACATTCATATGACTATACCTTACTACAGTCATTTGCACACTACGTAATGACAACATAACTCTAAATACACTAGAAAGTATTCAAAAATGCAAATATATTCAAATACGAATAAAGATATTCAAAATATAATTGTATGACACATTATAAGTATTCAATGGTTACAACATCAGATGGGCAACGATATTGTTTTCTTGATACTTTGAGGAGGTAAAGTTGACTTAGGAATAATTAATTTGATTTGGTAAAAGGTTTGATTTGAGATAATGATAGAAAAGCTAAAAAAGTGAGACCATGGGGAGAGAAGCGGGGAGGGGGAATTATGCATGTAAAATTGTATAAATTTTATTTAGGCATTTTAAATTAAATTTGCTGTTTATTAATTAACTATAACAATAAACTATAAATAAAGTATAATATAGCTTTATTATTTTAATATAGAAGGTAATTTGTCATTTTCTGTAGTTTTTCCTAATCCCTTCATAACTGATTGAGATTTGACCCCAAAGTTTGATCTCTTTTTCTTAGTTCAAATTCTATCCAAATTCATTTCATGATTGACTGGAAAAGATTTTCTTTTTTTTCATTTGGCTCAAATTTTGAGGAGTAAATAAAATAGATAGAGATAATTTTATAAGGATACATAACAGTTTTGAAATAAAAAACTAGAGTTAACATTATTTTTAAAAATTTAATAAATATTGTTATATAAACGAGGATAAATATACATCATTTATTAGATACAGAGAGTTTTATATGCATCATTTTCTTAAGAAGATATATATCTATTCTAAATCACTAAGTGGAAAAATATATTTACCAATTTTTCCTTCTTTTTATATCAAAGAGCCTTATTATATTAATATATACAACGACATCATTTACTATTAATTTAGGGAAAAAATTAATTAACCCAACAAAATACAATATGTTGTTATGTATAGCACTTTTAAAGATATAGGATTATAATTATACAAACAATATGAATATCTTCAAAAGAAATTTATTAGTTTTCGAATTTCTTGCCAAGCAGTCTCCACCTTCAATGAGCTAACTTCTTGATAAATTATACCCTAATTCTTCCTCACTTCTTAATATTCAGATAAAAAGTTACATTGGTCCCCTTCTCCATTATATTATTTTACCTCAATTTTTAATTTTAATATCCACATAAGAAGTTACATTGGTCCACTTCATTGTACTCTTATTCAGTTGTTATTTATCTATTATCTTCAGATGCATAGAGTGGCTAAATCTGAACTTACATATATTAAAAAATAACGTGTGCGTCTAAATTCAAAGTATTTGAGATGAAGGGTTTCAATCTTATACTTTTTTTTGTTTCAATAATAGTGGTTCGCTATAATATTTTGAGATATTTTATAATATTTGTTTATTTTTATAAAATTAATGAACAATGTCACATTTAATTTTTAATTTAACTTTGTCGTTAATTATAATTATTTATTTATTACATTTTCTAAGACATTATATTTATTATATTTAAAGAATGATATAGTAAAAGCATCATTCTATTTATAGTTTCTTAAGAATTATGCAAAGTCAAGAAAAAATTTACTCCATGGTAGAGGCTCAAACAACAAAAGGTGTATGAGGCTCAATTTAATTTTTGAGACATAGACAAGTAAATCATTTATGTACTTTTCTACTTTAAAGCAAGAACTTTCTACAACTAATAAGAAAATATATTTACACATAATTGAGTTGAACTAATATAAAAAATGCAAGAAAATTATGTGTGTTTGCTACTTTTTTGTAATCATTATTAAAATTATATTAATTTATGGGATTATATCGAATATATTATTGTTGTTATAGTTGTATGTTAATTTGACGAATTTATTTTGATATGATATTTTTTTGTGTATTCATGTTGTGTTTTTTTTTAAGAAAAGTTCTTTCATAATTATTGTGATTTTAAAATGTAGTCATTTTATTTTAAATGTTACGATTTGAAATGCCGATTGTTACATTATTTTTAAATTAGAACTTTTGAAGGAAAGTAAAAAAAAAGTTAATTATATTTTATTGTGGGGAAAATGTACAAGTACCTCTTCAACCTATGCCTGAAATTTCAGAGACACACTTATACTATACTAAAGTCCTATTACCTTCCTGAACTTATTTTATAAGTAATTTTCTACCCTTTTCGGCCTACATGGTACTAACTTGAAAAAATAGTCAACCAGTGTTGGACCCACAAGATAGTTAGTTCCACGTAGATCAAAAAGGGGTAGAAAATTATTAATAAAATAATTTCAGAAGGTAATAGGACCTTAGTTTAATATAAGTGTGTTTCTGAGATTTAGGGCATAAGTTGAGAGGATACTTGTGCATTATCCCTTATTGTGGGTGATTGCTTAAAATAAAGTATCACTACTCAAAGAAATAGTTTTTCAAAAGTATAGTTACAATTTGATCATTAATTTTTTTTAATAAAATAAAATTTAAAATATTCTCACGAGTACATTTTGTTTATTTTAATTTAAAAAAAAATGTTGTAAGATTATTGTGTGACATCCCAACTTTTCGAAGCGTCTAAAATTACTCGTATCTTCAAGATGGCTAGATATAAAAAGAGAATTAAGATTTAAAAAATCAATCTTTTATTTCTTTTCAACGTACATTAACGAGGATGTCAACTTTTTTCAAACATCAACAAAAACGTTAATTTTTTATTTAAAAAATATACATTTAGTTTGGACATCAAAATATGAAATTTTGATTTTTAATAAAATTAACAAGACCATGATTTGATATAAAAAACAACATTACAAAGAAGATTCAAAAAAGTTATTTGATTAAATGAGCATTCAACAAGTATAAATTATGGAACCTACGTTCATTTTTTATTATATTTTTGTCTTCCTATTTTATTAAGAAATAAGTTGTTTTTATGTACTATATAGAGAATTAAAAAATGATAAATAAATTATAAAAGAAATTGAAAACTCTCACAAATAGATGTAATTGTTTTTAATTATGTTGGGACTAACGATTTTTTTTTAATATTGAGTATGATAATATTTAAATGTGAAATAATTTATTTTTAAATCGAATATTTACAAGGTTTTGCATATATATTTGAAAGTTTTTTAAAGCAATAATGAATTCATGTAAGTTTTATCTTTATTTTTAAAAAATTGGAAACAACCAAGAAAGTAAGTTTATTGATCAAAACATAAAATCAAAAGACATCAAGGAAGATAGCTTCATAAAATAACATTAGTGGCCTAAATGGTGAGGATGAATCTCTCAGTAACATTGGAAAATTATATGAAGATCATCTCTATAGTTTAGTGTTAATCTTTCATTCTTTGTACGAGTAGAGATTTAGTCAACAACTTTTAGAATTGAGCATTTTTTTTTCAAAGAAAAGACATACATATACGGATGTAAATATTAGAAATTAAATATATTATATTTTAAATAATCTGAAAGTTGATTATATGTTTGATAAATCCATTACTTTTTGTTTTATTTTTTTATTACTAATACTTTTTTATACTTATTCATATATGTGTAACTTCAGATTATAATCATTAATTTCATAATTACGTAAAATTAATTTTATATAATCTATTAAGTAAAATTAAAACATTTACAAATTTTAATCAATCATTTTTATTCTGTATTTAAAAATAGACGGAAAAAGATTCTTATTTAAAAAAATTCTGCAAAAAAATAATGAAAGCATATATAAAAGGTGTTATAATGAAGTTTGTTAACATTATCTACTTCTACTAAATACACGGAAAAAATATTAAAAAGAAAAAAACTAAAAAAGTACTAACGGCGGACAATTACTTTCTAGTTCTGAAATTGTTTTAAAAGATGTTATAATAAAGTTTATTAAAATTAGTTTATAAATAAATAAAAAATTAAATAGTTTGAAATTGAAATTGAAATTGAAATTGAAATTTAAGATTATAAAATATAAAAAAGAAATAATTTAATAAATTTTTTTAATTTAAACAATCTAACTGCACGATCTATCTTCTATAAAAGGAAAAGAGAAAGTGTCACATGTCCACTACAATAATCATATTTAAAATAAAAATAAAATTAATTATGTGTATGTGTTTATTAAAAAAGAAACCTCTAACGTTGTGGTCCCTTTTTTTTGGAAAGGTATATTTTAAATTTTAACCATCTTTCCACAATTTCCTCGTTTAAAGAAAAATAAATGTAGACGACGACGACGACAACAACAACAACAATAACGACGACGACGACGACAACAACGACGACGACAACCACAACAACAACAACAACAACAACAACAACAACAACAACAATCTACATATAGATATATAATTTATCTGTATATTATAAGTATCAGAAAAAAAACTTACCACGAAAAAGAATTAAATTAAAATCAAAAATCTAGAAATAAAAATATTTCTTTTAAATAAACCCATAAAAACATAAATCATCAAGAAAATAAAAACTAATAAGATAATTGTTATATATTTTTAACACATTTTGAAATTTTTATAAATGTATATTGTCAGCATTACATGAAAAAACGTAAATTATTGAAATTAATTGGAATTCTAAAAATAAAAATAGAAATTTCAAACACTAAAAATAAAAATAAAAATAAAAATATTGTGGTCCCATTTTTGGAAAGGTATTTTTAAAATTTGAACCATCTAACAGCAAATTTTTATTTAATAATAATAAAAAAATGAAAAAATATATACTTTAACTGCACATTAACTTCTCCTCCTATCCTAAAATAAAAGGAGTAGTTAATGATATAATATCCAAACAAACGAATGATTCTTCCCCAATCAATGTAATTGTTTTCAAAAGATTTCTTTATCCTTTTTAACATTAGTTTAGATAACTAAAAATTAAATAGTTTGAAGTTACAATATAAGATTATAAAATATAAAACAAAATAAAAAAAAACAATTTAACTAAAACTTTAAAAATATGTGTAAACTAACTCAGTAATTACCACAAAAGTTCAAAAAATTAATAAAAACTGCAAACTCAAATAAAAAAGAATTAAAAAAAAAAAAAAAAAAGGTCAAGTTCTGCCCCCAACACAATATACATATACATATACATGCGCAATCTCAGACACATTGAAGAAAGGCAAAAGCTTTTGGAAAGAACAATTAAGAAAAATAATTGGTTTCGAAAATATTAAGACACATTCATATTTTTAGATTGCATTGTATCATTAATAAAATACATATAAACTAATTAGTCTAAATAACTATTAACTAATTATGAATACGTGGCTGAAATTGTCATGCTTTGAACCTACTCCCTGAATGTGGCGGGCACTCGAGAACCATTGTTGGCCCCAAGCAAATTCTTGGTCTGACTTACGTACTCAACGAAAAACTTTGAGCATTAAGAAAAGTATTCACATGCTAAATAACTCAAACTGAACTCTAATGTTTTTAAAATAAACATTTAGCTTAGCCAAAATGGCAACTCAAATATGAACATAAGTCAATATAAAATGATGACAAAAGAACTAACATCTGAAATGTCTATCTACGAAGCCTCTAAAAACTGAGATGGATGTCGGGATATGACCACGACATCTTAATAAACGAACATACTAAAAGTAATAAAAGGATCCTCCGGAAAAACTAGAAGGCTTACCAACTAACTATGAGTGCTCACTGGATCAACGAAGCGCTGAATGCTAATCAAGATTACCTGCTAGGATGATACAAACCAATTGACATCAGTACATTGAATATGTGAGTATGCGAGTTGGAACATAACATAGGCTTAAAAAGTGTCGGAAAGAAACACTTATCTATGCTTTAATTAATTCAATTGAACTCAATAGATTTCAATATAAAGCACTGTAAATGAATGCAGTATAAAGAAAAGCTATAAAACATGATTTTTAACTTTGTATTAAGAAATACAATGATACTCTTATGTATGCAAAGATACAATATGAACTACAATATTTTTGTTGTATATAAAAATACAAAAAATATTATTGTGGGAGTTTCTCTAATTGAAACCATTACTTAAGAGCTACTGTGATGATATTGTGTTTTGCCTCACACTGCCAGGGCTATCCTGTACCGTGCCATGAGTATAAAACTTGAACTACTAAGTGGATCCACTAGTCAGTGCTATAAACACTAAAGGAATCATCTAAAAAGTATGATAATTTTTATATAGGATAATGCACAAGTACCCCCTCAACCTATGCCCGAAAATTCAGAAACACACTTATACTATACTAAGGTCCTATTACCCCCTGAACTTATTTTATGAATAATTTTCTACCCCTTTTACGCCTACGTGACACTATCTTGTGGGCTAAACGCTTGTTGACTTTTTTTTCAAGTTAGTGCCACGTAGGTCGAGAAGGGATAGAAAATTACTTATAAAATAAGTTTAGGAGGGGGGGGGGGGAGGGGGTAATAGGACCTTAGTATAGTATAAGTGTGTCTCTGGAATTTGAGGCATAAATTGAGGGGGTACTTGTGCATTTTTCCTTTTTATATCCATGGTGGCTACATGGTTTATGGCGGCTCGGAGTTTTCTCAGCTCTCCCTCATATCGATGCTCAATACTACTCCCAAAATTACTAACTCTTTATATTTAAAAGGGAAAATACACAAGTATCCTCCACCCATGCCTGAAATCTAAGAGACACACTTATACTGTACTAAGGTCCTATTACCCCCTAACCTTATTTTATAAATAATTTTCTACCCCTTTTCGGCTTACGTGACACTATCTTGTGTGCCCAGTGCATGTTGACATTTTTTCCAAACTAGTGTCACGTAGGGCGAAAAGGGGTAGAAAATTATTTATAAAATAACTCTAGGGAGGTAATAGGACCTTAGTATAGTATAAGTGTGTCGCTGGGATTTCGGGCATAGGTTGCGGGGTACTTATGCATTATCCATATTTAAAAATATAACTTCTTTATGTAATTTGAGATAATTGCTCAAAAACTTAGCTCAAAGCTATCTTTAAAATATCATTTTCCTCTCTTGCTTAATTATGAAAACACTTAATCTTTAACTGAAACCTAACTCAAAGGCACTTTACTGAAAAAAACTAGCTCAAAGGCTCTTTCCGAAATCAAAGTTTCTTTACTTGTTTGAATGTGAAAACAATTTAAACTCTTTGGAAATACATAGTCCCCATATACACTTATGAAAACTTTATGAACTACTCTTGACTTGACTCTTAAATTCTATTGACTTGAATCTTAACTTACATTGAATTGAAGTGAATTTATGGATTCAAGGATCGTGATTTGTGATAGGGAAGGTCTCATGATGTTTTGGAATGATTTTAGATAGTTAATCATGTCGCAAAATTAATTTGTTTTTGAGGCAGAACGGTTCGTGACTGCTCCGCGACATGAAAGGATTTTTCCCAACTCTAGGAAGCAGGTCCACGACGGGAAGTCAGTGTCCAGATTTATCTGACTAAATTCCTTCTTCGTTTTCTAACCTCCAAATAGACTAAACTTGTTTTTTTCTCAAATTGCATTTATATTAGATACCCAGCAAGTATACACACGAATCTAACTCAAACAAATCAAGGAAACAACATTCTAGCCTCAAGGAACTCCTCAATCTCAACCTAACTCAAGAATAAAAGCAATTTCATGAGCAATATTCAAGATTCATCAACTTTTAATTTTCTAGAACAAACTTCACTGAAATAAACATGATTGGTGCGTGGGTTAATGAACCCAACACTATGAAAGACTCACATTCCTCGTAGATATCACCCCTTGACGAATCCACGAGCCTAGCTTCAAGAATTTGACGATTACTTGCCCCTTCTCCTCTTTTCTGACTGAATTCTTGCCTTAAGGTATGAAATAAAACGACCCTTAGACACTCTGAACTTCTTTTTCACCCTATAATTGGTTCACTAGGAAACTGGAACTTGACTAGTTGATATCTACAATCTATTGATGCATAACAAGCGTGAAACTAGTTCATACCTAAAATGATATCAAATCATGTCATGTCTAACTCAACTAAGTCATCCATGGTACTATTGTGATCAACGGAAAAGGTACAATCGCGATAGAATTTCTCTGCTAGAATAGACTTACCAACAGGTGGATAAACACTTAAGGGCTCAAGAAGTTGTTCAGGAAGAACATCAAAATTAAAGACTTGGATCATACCAGTGACAACATCTGGTGAATCCTATTGCTCCAGCGACTAGTGTTAGCATAAAGATGGTTTCCTCTCTGCCTACCCGTGAAGTAGCTCATCTAGATACAACTCTATCTGGTGAAGCAACTGAAGAAGACTGGGCTCTATTGCCTCTTTACCATTACTCTACCTGTTCTTAGGACACTTTCTTATAAAATGATCATGTTGACACCCAATTTTGACCCACATCGGTATAAATTAATTATCGAGTTTCGTGAGTTTTCCAAATTATTTAAATTAATTAGTTTTATAAATCTTGCGAAAATAAAAAAAAATACGTGGATTTTATGATACTTATCATAACTTTAGATGGTATATATATATTACATAATTATGTATATAGTTTGTATTCAAAAACCATCAAAATACACATTTAAATGTCTTATTAAACTAGTTTAATTTAAATTATAATTATACTTTTCAATCACTTTTACGATTCAAAAAATTATTTTACTAAATAAAGTGGCTCGTTAATTAACTAATACTAATTCATCTTTATGTAAGGATTAGCCAATTTTATTAAGAGCCAGATTTGGGCCTTCCATTCAAATAATCAGACAACCCACTTCCATTTTATTCCCTTCCATTCAGGCCCAAATTCCCCTTTATTAGCCTCAGCCCACTTCCATTTAACCCCCATAAACCCAACCCATTATATTCCTTACCCGACCCAACACCTAATACCCGACCCGCGACCCCCTCCCCTTCTTCCCCTTCCCCACGTGATTCCCCCTGCAAACGAAGAAACCCAGCAAATCAATTCCCAAAGCCTACGCGCGGAAGTTCTCAGAAAACATCCCTCTTGTCTGCCTCCCCTCGCGTCTCCTCACGCTCTCATCCCTCTCTCCCCGAACTCCCTCCTCTCTCTCCTCTCCTCTCTTCATCACGCGATTTCCAGGAAAGGAGAAGCCACGAAACCCGGAAAACAAATTCCCAGGAAGAAACGTCCAAAACAGAAGCCAGCCACGCGACAACAGTCTCCCCACGCGTCTCCCCTACGCTCTCTTCCTCTCTCCTCGTCGTACAGCCCTGCAACACGCTAGGCGACGCGAACTCGTCCTTGGCGACGTAGGATCGAGCCACGTCGTTCGCCAAGGACGAAGAAGCAATCTCGACCCTCCACGTGCTTCCAGTCCGTTGCATTCTTGGCATCAAAAGGGCATATTCCTTCAGATGCGGATAATTTTGAATTTCAAATTCGAATTTGGGCGGAAAAAGGCCATCTTTCAGCGATTCCATTCCGAAAATCCTAAAAGTTTTCTATATAAACCCCTTCCTTCTTCAGTTTTGGGGTTAGAACTTCGAGTGTTAGAGATTGTGGGAGAGAAAATTGTTTTTGTTTCGGAAGCTTTGGGGTTCACACTTTATCACAAGATTTTTACCATTTTGTCTTTTATTCAGTTGTTTGAGAGGGGTTTCAATCTGTATAAAAAGGGTTCTCCAAAACGCGATAGGCCTAGAGATGAACAGAGGAAGCTGATAAGAAATTGAGAGGTCGTTTTCTGTCGCGTCGTGGTGCACTCAGCTGCGATATTCCGGCGAAACGCCTTAACCGCTGTTGTTGCTTGATTTTCGGTGTGGAAGCTCACCCTTGTCTAGCTCGTTTCTGTCTCAGTGTCGCTGCTCGCCAACAGGTAAACACCCCTCTTCACATAGCCTCTTTCTCTTCTCGGGTCCAATGTGGTGGAGTGAGTATTGAAATTTTCTTCCGTTGGTGTTTAATGGGTTGTTTAATACTGTTGGGATTGACATCTTTGGTAAGCTTGCTGGAACTTGTGGATTGTTTAAATTACGTGTACAACTGTGTGTTCTTAGCTGGTTCGTTCGAGTAAATCTGTTGTGCGGTTATGATTTAGATGTCCGCAAACTTTAACGAAGATGGTTTCATCTTTTCCTTCTTATTGAGCATGTTTTCTTATATGTAGTTGAGTTTGAATGGGTGCTAAACACTCGATGTCGTATCTCTTATTCCTTCACCCCAAGTTGAAGGAATGAATTGCGATGTCTAAATTTCGATTTGTCCTGTGGTATTTTGACTGTTTGAAGTTCATGCGTTGCACCTCTGTCTTGTCCAAATGCTTTATATGTTCAAGTGTAGTTTTTCTCTTGCTTCATTTACCTCATCTTAAATTCATTTTGCTGTCTCATGCGCTTATGCATTCAGTTTAGATCGAGTTTTCCCTTTCGTTTTATATTCAAAGTCAAACCACCGTTTATTTGTTTAATAAATTATGAACCAACGCCAGTTATTAAATTTCGGTAAATCTGCAGTTTAAAAGTCATTTTTCTCTTGTAATGGCCTCTTTTAGTTGGGTGCCCTAATCTGAAATCGTATGGCGGGATGAATGTCGTTTTCTGGCTTGGTTTACCTGATGTTCGGATGGCAATGCAATCAACTTCGTTTGTTTGATGTTGCTGTTTCCTTAGGAGTAGCTTCAATTTAGTTTTTTTTATGACTGTGTGTCGCTTCACCTGGTGTAATCCCTTTAAAGTAAAGTGAAGGAATTCAAATATTTGAAGCATGAATATTTAGTGGGTATTTAATTGTGTAGTGTACTCCGATAGTATTTCGCTACTTGTTTCTAGCTAAGTTTGTTCTTTAAATGCGAGTTGGATTATTAACAATTTTCATGTGAAAGTTCTCTACGTTCGGCTTTGCAGTATAGTTTATGTTTCGTCGTATGGTGTCATTTTGGTCGAAGGATTTACATATCTTTAAAGTACTATTAAAGTTTGTTGGATGTTGGTCTTGCTATTTTTATGAAGATTTGATCGGTATTGCGTGTTGACGATTTCCTAGTTGTGCTTGTAAATTTTGTTTATTCTAATTATTAGTTTAAAAATGTCAATCCTCATTTCATTTTGTTTTTTGTGACATGTGAAAACTCCCCGCGTGTCCATTGTGGGACTCCATTCTCTTCTTGTCTATCGGAGGAGCCATAAAGGCTCGAAAGATTTCCATTGAGTTGACCCGTCAAGGCATTCATACGCCAATCCCAATTCTTTGAAGATTGAAGAAAATCCGAAACGGATTAGAAGATTCTTCCTCCTTCTTTGTATTTTTTTTTTGTATTTTTGTAATGGGCATAAGCCCTCTTGTCGTTTTTTATTTTCTTATTTTTATTTTGTATGTTTAGATTAGGACAGGTACAAAATGGGTCGAAACCCAAAAAGCAGGTGGGTCCAACATTCGGTCAAGGCGAACAGAACCGAAGTTGGACCCCAAATCTCTCTCTCTCTCTCTCTCCTTATTACTTGCTTATGTGCGTTTGTTTAGATTTGCAGTTAGTTTTAGGTTAGAAAACTCCAACCCCGTCGAAACGCCTCTCTACTTTTATCAAGATTAAACCTAAAATTTAGTGTTAAGAAAGATAGATGTTTAAGTTTGAAAAATTGCTTAGAGTAAAAGTTTAAAAAATTAAACTTTAGCGAAATCTTGAAGCTATAATATTCTACAAGTTTGTTTGAACCTTAGCCTAAAAATGAAATTTGCAAAGTAAATATTCCAAAACTTATAAAGTTTGCCTAGATATCTTAAGAGTTCAAAATTCGCAAGTCTTTAAAACAAAATAGTCAAATAAGTTATCGTCGGAAAACCGTAGTTAGCGGAGCGTCTTAGGTGCTTTAAACACCTTCCTAAGACGCTAATAGGAATCCCGAACCCCTTTAATTATTTTCAATCGATTTTTTTCGGTTAAGTCTTTTGAAAATAGAAGTTTTCTTAATTTTCTCAAAATTAAGTGGCGACTCCTAAAAGTCAAAAATACTTAAAATAAAACAAACTCCTTTTCGAATATATCATTTTGTGATAAAACAGATCATTATGGCAACACCTGAAGCAACCAATGGAGTCATCACGATACACCCCTAAGTGGCTCCTACACACTTAGCACATGTAGGAGTCTTAGTACCCCGTCCCTGCCTTATTACCTTGTGAATATTCATGTCTAGCTCTAAAATTTTGAGAATTCTGACTATTGTACACACTTTTGTTCCTGGCTGTATGTGCACATGCAGACGATGGAGCAGGTCTTTTTTGCTTTTGCTGGAAAGAAGATCAGTTCACATTACTCTCTTTTTTTGCCGAACTCATTTCCTTCTCTATCCCTCAATTTGTCTTCCTCAAATTGTTTCTTATGGATCATCAACTTGCTATGTCCATGTACCTATTATCATAGTTGCCTTGCCTTCCTTACTTGACAGACGAGAGACCGCCCATCAGCAAACAAACTCATCCTACTCCTCATATCAATAACCATATCCTTTTTTCTCTCAGATCACAGGGTAAGAAACACCTCAAGAAGGCACTCTAAAAAATAGCCCAACTCACAATCAGTTACGCATAAGCAGGAGTTAGAAAGAAACATTTTAGAGATAAACTCTAACGCAAGAAGTGAGTATGAAAGAAGTAAGGAATTTTCTAAATATTGTAGTCTCCTAATTATAGATGTGGCGCGTTTGAAACTGATAACTACGAATCTACAGATAAAATTCATAGACTCCCTAGTACTCCTATGCTTAGTGATCTGGACCATGTTAACACGCCCCGAGCCTACAACCAGGAGGTGACCGGCACTCGAGAATCATTACTGGCCCCAAGAGAACCCTAAGTCTGACTTACTTACTCTGTGGAAGACTTAAAGCATTCAGAAAATGATTCACCCGCTAAATAACTCAACTGTCTCAACCTGAACTCATAATGTATTCAAAATAAACATTTAACTTAGCCAAAATGACAACTTAAATCTGAACGTAAGTCAATAACAAAATGATGATGAATGAACTTACATCTGTATGACTATGTGTGTAGCTTCTGAACAACAAAGATGTATGTAGAGACAAACCCACGACATCCTAATAAACTAACATATTGAAAGCAATAAAAGGATTCTCCGAAAAGCTTGGAGGTACACCAACTAACTCTAGTGCTCGCTTGATCAATGAAGCGGTAGATGTTGATCATTATTACCTACATTGCATCAATATGATGCATACATGCAATTGACATATTACATTGAATGTACGAGTGTGCGAGTTGAAATGCTAAACATAACATAGTCTTGAAAAGAGTCCGAAAGAAACACTTACCTAGGCTTAATTTAACTCAAGTGAATTCAATATAAAGCAATGTAAATGAATGCAAATAAAGAAAATCTTTGAAACATGATTTTCAACTCTGTGATTTAGAAATACAATGATAACTCTCCATGTATGCAAAAATACAATATGAACTATGTTTATATATAAAAAATTACATATTTTTACGGATATAAAAATACAAATTACTCATGTGAGAGTTTCTCTATCCGACAACCATCACTTACGAGCTATCGTGATGATATAACATTTTGTCTCACGTTTTCAGGGTCGTGCTATACTGTGCCATGAGTATAGATACTGAACTACTAAGTGGATCCACTAGTTTATGCTAAAAAACACTAAAGGAATCATCTAAAAAGTATGAACCTTTTTCTACCCATGGTGGCTACATGGTTTATCGCGCTCGGAGTTTTCTGAACTTTACCCATATTGGTGTTCAATACTACTCCCAAAATATACTAGCTCTTTATATTTTAAAACATAACTTCTTTCTGTAATTTGAGATATTGCTCAAAACATAGCTCAAATGCTATCTTGGACTTGCTTAATTGTGAAAGCATTTAATCTTAAAGTGAAAACTATCTCAAAGGCTCTTTACTGAAAAACTAGTTCAAAAGCTTTTTACAGAAAAACTAGTTCAAACGCTCTTTTCGAAGTCAAAGTTTCCTTACTTGTTTAAATGTCAAAACATTTTAAAATATGTGGGAATATACATAGTCCCTATATACTTTTGAAGAATGAACTTCAATTTTACTCTTTATTGAACTCAAAACTCAAGTCTTAAAACAAAGTTAAAACATTTGTAAAAGACTTCTGAAAACTTTATGAACTACTATTGACTTGACTCTTAACCTCTCTTGACTTGACTCTTAACTTACATTGAATTGGATTTATCGATTCAAGGATCGTGATTTGTGATAGAAAAGATCTCATGGTGTTTTGGAATAATTTTAGATAGTTATTCAAGAGAAACGATCAAGAAATCACTACTGGAAAGCTTTTCCGCAACGCGGAGGTGTATTTAAATTTTTGTCGCGAAAATAATTTTTGAGGCAGAACTGTCTATGACCGCTCCGCGACGCCAAAGGATATTTCCTAAATCTGGGGAGTAGGTCTGCGATGTGGAGCCAGTGCCCAGATTTACCCGACTAAATTCCTTCTTCGTTTTCTAACCCCAAATAGCCTAAACTCGATTCTTTTTAACAAATTCCCTTTAGATTCAGATACCCAATAAGTATACACACGAATTTAAATGAAACAATTCAAGGAAACAACATTCTAACCTCAAGAAACTACCCTATCTCAACCTAGAACGAATGACAATTTTACGAATAACATTAAAGATTCATCAACTTTTAATTTTCTAGAACAAACCTCGCTGAAATAAACATGATTGACGTGTGGGTGAATGAACTCAACGCTATGAAATACACATATACCTCATAGGGATCAACCCTTGACGAAATCCACGAGCCTAGCTTGAAGAACTTGACGATTTTTAATCAATTTTTAATTTTCTAGAACAAACCTCGCTGAAATAAACGTGATTGGTGCGTGGGTGAATGCACCAAACGCTATGAAATACTTATATACCTCGTGGGGATCAACCCTTGAAGAAATCCACGAGCCTAGCTTTCAAGAACTTGACGATTCCTTGCTCGTTCTCCTCTTTTGTTCTCATCTTTTCTGTTCTCTCAAAATTCTAACTCGTTTCTCAAAATCGTAGACTGAATCCAATTAGCTAAGACCCCAATTTAATTATCAAAAATGAAATTAATTAATTGGATAGTTAAAAGACCATAAGCCCTTCTAAAATCTGGATTGGACTTTCCTTATTTGAACAATTGAACTTTCTATGGTCATACCTTACTCATACAAACTCGGAATCGCGTAAATTCTGAGACATTGGAATGAGGATGAGTTAAGCTCAAACTTAACTTAATTTACCCAATTTTTCAGTTTTTTTTTTCTTCAAAAATGACTCTTTCTAGTTCTTACAATTAGCGAGATGTTATAGAAATAATTGTTCCATGCATAATATCGGAGTCTTTTAAAAACAAAATGTATATTGAATTCACAAAATTAATTTAAAAAATTTAATAATTTAAGTTTTGAAAAATATATGTACAACAATAAATTTCAAATACATTCAGTTGTTTTGACAAAAATGTAGGCAACAATGAATATGTTATAAAAATTATTTACAATTAACATTAAAAATAATTTTAACTATTATTAAAAAGATTTCAGACTATTAAGAAATACTATCGTTAACGATTTATAATTGTTTTTCCAAATATATCGTCTCTCAACCCTAGATGAGCCTATTTTTGTGAAAATGATTAACTGCATTCCCATAATATATGGCTATATAATTTAAAATATAAATCATGTTTTTTAATGTAGTTAACTTTTAAAACTATCACATATTTAACATTTATAGTGGATATACAATTTTTCAACTCAAAAAGTATATATATATTTTTATAATTGAAGAGTCAATCTTCTTTTTTTTATAAAAAATGTTTAGCTTCACTTAGATAACACTTAGAGGAGTAGAAGCACGAACACTTTGATCAATATGAAATGAATAAAGAGATGTCATGTATTTTTGTACACAACTTTTAATTGACCATTAACATGAGGAATTTACTATTCAGATAAATATCTTAATATCATCATGAAAAAAAAATTAAAAATGAATAAATTATTTAGTTTACACAAAATCTCTCCATTGAAAGAAAATAATAAATGATTTTTTTTCCATAAATTAATTTGAGAGAGTGTACCAACATGTTCTCTTTATTATTTCATTCTTACTTATTTTAATCATAACATATTTTTGAAACGTTTGTATAAAAAATATATAATTATAATATTTCGTTTTATCATCTTGCACATGCATTTATATGATTTGTTCCTTTAGTTATAAAAATTTTATGATATTAAGTATATGCATGAAAAATAGGTAATTATATTTTGATAAATCAAAATAATGTAATATATTCGAACAATTAATGTAACGATCCTCTTAGTGTTTTTATGAATCTTAACCATTATTTTTATATTAATCCTTTTTAGTAGCTTGTATAAATAATTTATGACTTATAAAAATAAGAGACATGATTTTATATTTAATAAAGAATTATTTTGTTGCTAATAATAATAGAAAATAAAACATAAATATATAAATAAAAGAAATAAGGGTCAAAAGCCCTAACTGAAACTTGAAATAGCTGCTGGCCAAAAAAAAAAAAAGAATAGATGAGTTCATGCCTAATCATTGTCTATTAATGGCCTAATCATTGTCCAATGATGGCCTAATCATTGGACAATGATGTTGCAGCTAATAATTAAGTGTATTAGTGCTTATAATTGAAACAAAGAAATATGTTAGTTTGGAAAATTTGGTTCCAGGTACGCGACTAATATATGGTATTACTTGATTATTTATTTATTATATTATGATTCAAGTTTTGATATATATAAAGATATATAATTAAATAGTAGGTGTATGGTAGTATATGAAGATCATTAAATTTATGTTATTTGGAGATATTGATGCTAAACCCTATGCTTGAAATTTGGAAAAGAACTTGAAGGAGTTTAAATATTAATTGACATCAAGATTAGGACTTGATTATAAATTGATTAGGTTTTTGGGTCTAAGCTAGACATATAGCATATGTGTGTTTTTAGTTTGGAATCTAATGGTGATTACACATTTGAATAGATTGCATTTATTTGGAAGTCTAAAGAAAAGGTAAGGCTCAAGTCCTGGAGTGATGTTCAACTACTTGAGGCAAGTGGATTTCTAAACTCTTGTTAAGTATATGAAATGTGTGTATTTCCTTGTGGTATATGTTTGGGAGTAATGGGACTTGGTGATAAGTTGACTTGTCCACATAAATTAATTATAATGATGAAAAAAAAAAGGATAACAAAAGGCAATGTGATTAATTGTTTATGTGTGATGTCTTGAGAAAGGGTTGAAGGCTTGTTGAATCATTGTCGATGTGACTTTATGTTTGTGTGGTTGTGAATTGTGTGATGTTATGAAAATGGTCATCTCCTTATTATTTGTGTGAATTTGTCATCTGCATTATTCTGAGGCATTGGTTGTGACAAGTGTTATGTGCATTGAGAAAGAGTGAGTACCTAAGAGGATGTACCATTTCGAGGGACGTATCGCGCGCCGCGATGAATACTGTATTTCGAGAGACGTATCGCGCGCCGCGATAGTTACTATTATCGAGGGTCTTGTCGTGCGCCGCGACAGATGCATGGGCAGATATGTCCCCCATGGGTCCCGGACTGAGAGACAGCGGGTGTGTAGCATTAGGTCAGACATGCATCATTATACTTGACATTGCATTACACATACTTATCATTGGTGAACTTGATATTGTGTTTTGCTGATCTTGTGATTGCCTTTCTGCGGAATTTGTGCTTGATAATACTGAGCTTGTTATTGAGGATATGTAATTTGATAAAGTGTGGTTGTGGAAGATATATATGTAATTTGTATAAGTGTTGTTGTAGAGTTACGTGCTATGTAAAATATAAACTGTTAGGTTAGACTGAATTTTATGCAGGTTGTAGTTGTGGAGGTTCGGTTAGGGAGGTAGGGGTACCCGTATTTCATCCCCTTAGCTTGTGTTTAGACGTTTACTTGCTGAGTACCGTGTGGTTTGGTACTCACCCCTTGCTTCTACAAAATTTTGTAGGTTATGAGCCTGGATTTTTGTTGTACTTGTCATTCTCTTCTTTTCCGAGGCTTCTTGGAGATTTGTCAGGTAGCCGTTTCCATCGCAACAGACTTTCTTCTCCTTAATTATGATCTTGTTCTATTCTAGAAACAACTTCATTTGAGACTTGAGTTTTCTTTTGAATCAATTGTAATACTTTAGAGGCTTGTACACGTGACTACCAGGTTTTGGGGTTTTTATTAAGTTACTTATATTTTACTTCCGCACTTTATTGTAATGATTGAGTTTTAGGCTGACTTGTCTTGGTGGGATAAGACGAGTGCCATCACGCCCATTTTTGGGTCGTGACAAAATGGTATCAGAGCCCCTGGTTCATAGGTCTCACGTGTGTACAAGTCAAGTCTAAATAGAGTCTCGATGATCGGTACGGAGATGTCTGTACCTATCTTCGAGAGGCTGCAGTGACTTTTAGGAAATATCCTCACTTCTTGGATTCTATTGTGCGTACTTGGTCCCATTTTTATTATTATCGCTTCACTCCATTCACTCTCATTTATGTGACAACTCGTGCGTAGTTTCTTATGTGAATAGTTGGCGTGTCGTGTATTGGTTTGATGTTAGATCTAGTATTAAGGTGGAAATGTTATAATTATGAAATGAATGTGTGATCATAATTGAAGGGATTTAGTAAGGTTACTTATCATAGTTAAAAAAAACAGTTGATATAAGCAATATCTAGAGTGGTTCGACAATTAGAAGTTAAATGTTTGAAGAGTTGGCTAGATAAAATAGAGTAACCTTGAAAAATACTGTTAATATAGTTGTCATACCATTAATGGGTTGTTTAGTGAATGATGTTGCATCAATTCAGGTCAGAATCTCCTCTGTTGTTTCACAGATTGAGTGTTACCAAAAAAAAAAAAAAAAGAGGTCGTGATGCGACTATTACAATGATACTGATAGTTAACTGTTTAGAATTATGGAGTGTCTTACTTTGGTTATCGACATGCCCTACGAAAGAATACATATAGCTTGGGCTAGATATGAAGCGAATTTGATAATATGTTAAAGTTATTCGATAGGTAAAAATGTGTGGGCTATTTGGGTACAATCTTCCCGATAGGTATGATTTGTTCTAGTGGTGGATTTAACAGACTTCACAATATGGCCCTAGTGGTATATGAAAATGGATATGTTGATTGTTAAGTGTAAATAATAAATACCTAAAGAGTTATTAGTTGTATCACATGCTCAGACAATTAGATTTGATGTTGAATTCAAGGTTTGAGAAACCAACTATTTTGTTACTACGGATGCTTGAGCTAAGCGTAATTTATAAGGAAGCATTTAGTGGTGGATCTTCAGTACGATATTAATGTGTTGAGTTGAGAAGTGTATTCAGAGGATTCTAAATGAGGATCAATAATTTCATCTTAAGGTCCAAGGGAATGGATAGATACTATAATGGCAAGCTTATGGGTAAATCAAGTCCCAGAGAGTATACTTGTGTGAAAGGAATTTAAAATCTTACTAAAAAGTGCATATGATATTGGGTTAGTCTTGTGAATTTTATTGGTAAAGCTGGTTTTGAGATCTCATGGCAATGACAAAGATTACTTTATGGTGATGGCAAGGGCTAAACGAGCATAATGGTAGTAAGAGTTTGTGATGGATTGAGATTGGAATGAGCTATATGACAAAGATAGTTTGTTAAATGGACTTTGGTATAGTAATGACAAAAGATTGGAATGAGCTATATGACAAAGATAGTTTGTTAAATGGACTTTGGTATAGTAATG
The DNA here is from genome assembly GCA_027705065.1 of Solanum peruvianum. NCBI lineage: Eukaryota > Viridiplantae > Streptophyta > Magnoliopsida > Solanales > Solanaceae > Solanum > Solanum peruvianum. The sequence continues at coordinate 8,423,085 of JAKWJD010001763.1, forward strand.
ACAACTTGTGAGTATATAATATTATGGTTTTTTTTATTATTTGGTGAGTATCCTGGTTGCAAGTAAAGTTATAGGAGGTGTTGAAACACTGCTCGAATAGAATTTAAAGGAGCTAGAGTCATAATGAAAAAAATAATAATAAATAAATTAGCTGATATAATGTAGCCTTTGGAAAGAGGTGAGAGTAAGAATATTTTCTTTGATTGCAAGGGCTAAAGAGGTATATTCACATGGGTTAAGAATATTTTCTTTGATTGCAAGGGCTAAAGAGGTATATTCACATGGGTTGAGAATTGGATTTAAGAGATACATGATTTCATCCATATTTTCTTTAATTATGGTAATATATAGTGTCACAAGATCATCAGATTGGTTAAAAACTATTGGATAAATCTTGAGAAACGAGTGAACGATCGTTCATCTCGAGTATGATAATTAGTTCTTTTGTGGTTTTGAGTTTAATAATGAATATGGTAGAAATTTTAGAGAAAGATATGATAAGGTCGATGGAGAGGTGATCAATGATAAGCTAAGATACGTGAATTCATAAAGAAGTTCAATATATGAACTAATGTTGGTAGATAATGGGATTGTGTTACATGGTTGGGATTAAAAAAAAAGAAATTAATTAAGTTTTTCATGGTGAGTTTATGTTCATGGTAGATTTTTTTTCAAGGTATGAATTGGTAAGGTAAGGAATGATCGATAACATTGAGTATGAAATATTTGTAAGTACTTAAAAATAATTTAAATAGTAAATTTGGTTACTTTTGATTGTTATACCTAAAGGGCGTTTCATGTAATGTTTTGGTTTGGAGGACAATGTAAAAAAATATATTGCGTTGTTGGTCAAAGGATAAGATTGGTAAATAAGTCAACAAAAGGAACAAGAGTCTAGCGTATTAAAAGGTTCAATATATTAGGAATTTTATGTCATGGGAAGAATTTGAGAAAAGTGAAGGAAAATGACCTCTTGTATAAGCCATTGATTTGTAGTTGAATACTTTATTAATTTTTGGCTATGAATATAGATATGTATGTGAGAGTTAAGATATGAATGTGAGACGTGAACTAGTTTGGTACTGACTTGCTAGGGGTTTATCATCGAAGTTGTATAAAAAATGAGTTTTAATTGGGTGACAAGCAATCAGGTGTGGTAGGTTTTTATGACTAGCTAGATTGTTCAAATTAGAATACGTAATTTATGGATATTCGGCAGAGTGGACCTACAGTTCTACATGGTTAATGAGTATTTTAAGGGATTGAAACACTTGATAGCGATATAAGCAGTTATGATGCATTACATAGGTCTTTTATAGTGAGTAAAGGTTATGAGCTTTGTATATCAAATTATTGGAGTCATAAAATTTTTCTTAGGTGTTGGTATGAGGTGTATGATGGCTTTTAATATTAGTTGCAATTTGGTATCTTAAAAAAAATATATGTGGAGTTGACATTGAGTGTGATTCAATTGTTGTATCTCGATGGTAAAGTACTTTTAGATTTGAAATTACTGTTATGAACCTTAGGTGTGACATGTATTTGTCATGAAATGCTTAAATGGAAAGAGAAGAAGCCATAGCTTAAAATTTTTAAAGGCGATAATGTGTCCGCTTAGAAGACTTTGATACCAGTGGTGGTTTGAGATTAAGGTAAATAACTGGTGTAGTTATGATGTTGTTTGTATTAAGAGTGTTGGTTTCAATGGAGTAATATGAGAAGTATGTGGGGTTTGATGAATCGAGTATTTGTAATGTTGCAATGGGGATTAGACTAGGTGGCTAAAATCGAGAGGTGGAGTTTGATAAATGGAATTACTTTTATATGGATCCTATGGAAGGAGTATCTAGTGTTATTCGACCTTGCTTCTATATATTCTTATGTGACTAACTATTTCATTCTAGATATGGTTTAGAGTATAATTCGCTTTCTATGTTCGTGTGTATTTTTGCTTCTATGGGTGAGTTCCTAGTGGTGGATCGGGTGTACCGTTCCTAAGATTTTCCTCCTTCTAAGGTGACATCCTTGGTAGAACTAGTTCATTTCACGTATGGAAGATTTGGTGTTGTTTGAGATAGTTTAAATATACTAGTGATTCTACATGCACGACCTTGCTTATGAGAACTTATAGAAGAGCTTCAGCGAATAGTAATAGTGATCCGACATTGTTGTTAAAGGTAATGCATTTTGAGGTGTACCGCTTGTTGGGTGGTTACTTGATCTTATTCTTCTTTGGGTTAGATAAGTTTGATTCTCATTTGACAAAAAAAAATCGATGTCTAAAATCATATCTTTATAGCTTAAGCTCATGAAAAGATTATGTTGTGAGAGGAAAATCTTGACAAGAGTTGTGATGGTTTGTTCATTATAAGTATGTGGTGGTTGGATCAACTTTACTTTTGGTTGTATCCAGTAATGATTCAGAATTTTGTCGTGGTTATGTAAAAAAAATAAAATCATCATCTAGACGATTGTGTTATGGACAAGAGGTTTCCGTTCAAATTGGGTTCATGAGTTAGTTTGAGGCTTGATAATCACTCTTAATTTATAGATCTTCTAAAGTTTGATTCGAAAGTTCAGTTCTTAGTAGTAGATCTTGATGGAATAGTCTTAAGGAGGATCTCACTTAGAGATATGAACAACGACTAGTAGGGCATAACTCAAGCTTTTGCTAACGTTGGTTGTTCCTTCTTCTACCCTATGTTCGAGGACGAACATTATTTTTAGTGGTGGATAATGTAACGATCCTCTAAGTGTTTTTATGAATCTTAACCATTATTTTTATATTAATCCTTTTTAGTAGCTTGTATAAATAATTTATGACTTATAAAAATAAGAGACATGATTTTCATATTTAATAAAGGATTATTTTGTTGCTAATAATAATAGAAAATAAAACATAAATATATAAATAAAAGAAATAAGGGTCAAAAGCCCTAACTGAAACTTGAAATAGCTGCTGGCCAAAAAAAAAAGAATAGATGAGTTCATGCCTAATCATTGTCTATTAATGGCCTAATCATTGTCCAATGATGGCCTAATCATTGGACAATGATGTTGCAGCTAATAATTAAGTGTATTAGTGCTTATAATTGAAACAAAGAAATGTTAGTTTGGAAAATTTGGTTCCAGGTACGCGACTAATATATGGTATTACTTGATTATTATTTATTATATTATGATTCAAGTTTTGATATATATAAAGATACATAATTAAATAGTAGGTGTATGGTAGTATATGAAGATCATTAAATTTATGTTATTGGGAGATATTGATGCTAAACCCTAGGCTTGAAATTTGGAAAAGAACTTGAAGGAGTTTAAATATTAATTGACATCAAGATTAGGACTTGATTATAAATTGATTAGGTTTTTGGGTCTAAGCTAGACATATAGCATATGGGTGTTTTTTGTTTTAGTTGGAATCTAATGGTGATTACACATTTGAATAGATTGCATTTATTTGGAAGTCTAAAGAAAAGGCAAGGCTTAAGTCCTGGAGTGATGTTCGACTACTTGAGGCAAGTGGATTTCTAAACTCTTGCTAAGTGTATGAAATGTGTGTATTTCCTTGTGGTATATGTTTGGGAATAATGGGACTTGGTGATAAGTTGACTTGTCCACATAAATTAATTATAATGATGAAAAAAAAGGGATACCAAAAGGCAATGTGATTAATTGTTTATGTGTGATGTGTTGAGAAAGGGTTGAAGGCTTGTTGAATCATTGTCGATGTGACTTCATGTTTGTGTGGTTGTGAACTGTGTGATGTTATGAAAATGGTCATCTCCTTATTATTTGTGTGAATTTGTCATCTGCATTATTCTGAGGCATTGGTTGTGACAAGTGTTATGTGCATTGAGAAAGAGTGAGTACCTAAGAGGATGTACCATTTCGAGGGATGTATCGCGCGCCGCGATGGATACTGTATTTCAAGGGACGTATCGCGCGCCGCGATGGTTACTATTATCGAGGGTCGTGTCGTGCGCCGCGACAGATGCATGGACAGATATGTCCCCCATGGGTCCCGGACTGAGAGACAGCGGGTGTGTATCACTAGGTCAGACATGCATCATTATACTTGACATTGCATTACACATACTTATCATTGGTGAACTTGATATTGTGTTTTGCTGATCTTGTGATTGCCTTTCTGCGGAATTTGTGATTGATAATACTGAGCTTGTTATTGAGGATATGTAATTTGATAAAGTGTGGTTGCGGAAGATATATAGTAATTTGTATAAGTGTGTTGTAGAGTACGTGCTATGTAAAATATGAACTGTTAGTTAGACTGAATTTTATGTAGGTTGTAGTTGTGGAGGTTCGGTTAGGGAGGTAGGGTACCCGTATTTCATCCCTTAGCTTGTGTTAGAAGTTTACTTGTTGAGTACCGTGTGGTTTGGTACTCACCCCTTGCTTCTACAAATTATTGTAGGTTATGAGCCTGGATTTTTGTTGTACTTGTCATTCTCTTCTTTTCCGAGGCTTCTTGGAGATTTGTCAGGTAGCTGTTTCCATCGCAACAGACTTTCTTCTCCTTAATTATGATCTTGTTCTATTCTAGAAACAACTTCATTTGAGACTTGAGTTTTCTTTTGAATCAATTGTAATACTTTAGAGGCTTGTACACGTGACTACCAGGTTTTGGGGTTTTTATTAAGTTACTTATATTTTACTTCCGCACTTTATTGTAATGGTTGAGTTTTAGGCTGACTTGTCTTGGTGGGATAAGACGAGTGCCATCACGCCCATTTTTGGGTCGTGACAGTTAAATAACTTTTAATAATCTTCTGTAACGCTTTGGCACGTATACTAATATTATAATGTCCAACTTGTTATAATTAAAGATACTTTGCTCGAATTTCATTTAAGCTTCATGAGTAAACCACCTAATTTCTCTTTTGTCTTCATATAACAAGTAAATCACGTTTTCTTGAATCTTGTTATGAATAAAGTGACGGTCAACCTCATTCGTTAATTGGTACAAGAGACATTTCCTTTTTCTCTTCATTAGTTTGATGGACTTGACTTTTTCTTTAGTCTGAGGCCTAAGCTCGATCGAAAATAAAATTCTCTCACACAAAATTATGTGTTCTATTATCTATATAGTGTCCAATGGTCATATTGGATCTCAATTTATGTCGACTAAAACTCATAGAAGACGAAAATGTGCCCCTAAGAATATATTTTTCACACCTAATGCTCAAACTCAAAATTTCTATTACAATTTTGTTTCTCCAACTATAATGTTGCTTTCTACTATATTAATTAAAGACATCTATAGATTTTGTTTGTAGTACTATAGATCAAGATAATGATTTTTGTTCTTCAATGTTGTCTTAATTTATAAATCAGTTTCAGCAAATTCATATTACAATAAAACGTTGTACACTTCTAATAACTTTTTCTTTATTTAGCTTGCACAATCTAAATTATTTGTCAAGGTTACTAAAAATATTCATCACAATTTATATTATCTTTATCTTACTCCCTCCTTCCAATATTATCTTTTCAGATTATTAAAACTATTTATTTATCAATTTGTAAAATCAAGACATAAACAATTAAATATTATTATTTCTATTTTGTCCTTAAAATTAAATACTTTTAAATGTGTACACCGTATTGATAAGTGTATCACATTGTGAAGTTTCAAAAGAATTCCTTCATTATTGTTTTTCATGTATGCATTTAGAACCCGTTTGAATTGACTTAAAAAAATAACTTTTTAGTTAAAAATAAAAAAGTCAAATTTAATCGACATTTAAGTCAAAAACTAAAAAGTAGGGATAGTCCTACTTTTATTTTTTCTTAAAAAGTTTTTAAAGTCATTTTAAACTTATTTTAAGTTATTTTAACTTTGTCAAATACTCTCAAAATCTAAACTGATTTAAATATGTATTTGACCAACTTTAAAGTCAATCCAAATAAACTCTTAGTAAGAAGGTACATATATAGATAAAACTAGACAAATACTAATTCTTATTTATGATTTCTTAAATGACTGCTAAAAGAAAATAGTCAAAGTAATATTAGAAAGTAGTAAAAGTATTTAGATTTTGGAACATAAAATTTAAATTGGGTAAGAAGGAAAGTAGTAAATAGATTTTCATACCTAAATACATAATAAAATTTAATATGAGAAATGTAGTCAAAATATCATTAGAAAGTAGTCAAAGTAAATAGATTTCCATGATTAAATATGGAAAAAAATGAAATTGATAAGAAGGAAAGTAATAATTAGATTTCCATGATTAAATTTGGAACAAAATTTGAATTGAGTAAGAAGGAATGTAGTATTAATTAGATTTCCATGACTAAATAGAGAATAAAATTTAATATGAGAATAGTCCCGAATTGACGGGTTAGTGTGACCTTATCTATGCGGTTATGCACTCTTTGAATAGGAATCCGTTTTCTGAAAGATCATGGCTTTCGTACTTTGGTGGGTCTCCGAGATCCTTTCGATGACCTATGTTGTTGGGTGAACTAGTATCCCTTCCATTCTTACGACTTAGGGTTAGACACCCTATCATCCCTAGACTTAGGGAACTTGGAAGGGACTTGATTAGAAATCCGCTTCTTAAACCTAGGCTTGTCTTGTATCTCAAGCTTATTCTTTGATAAATCACCATCAAAAGATCTTGCCCTTTTAGCATATCTACTCTCCTCTTAGCCCATGCCTCTTCTACATATTGGGAATTAACCATAAGACGAGAAATGTTCATGTTGTCATGTAGCATAGCCGAATGACACTCCTATTGCAAATCATCTAACACCCCCATCACAAGTTGACTCATTTCATCTCTAGGATCGGAAACCAAAGAAGTAGCATATTTTGAATTTAGTGAATTTCAAAGAGTATTCATGAACACTCATACCTCCTTGGCGAAGGTTGATGAACTCCACCACTTTAGCTTCCCTCTTCTCCCTGGGAAATAACCAATCAATAAAATCTTTCTTGAATATTTCCCAAGTCACGGGTCCACCTCTTAAAGGCCTATTGTCCCTCCATTGGACATACCATGCTTGAGCCACATCCTTGAGTTGATAGGTGGCTAACTCAGCCTTCTCACTAGTAGACAACCTCATAGCATAGAGGATATTATAGACTTCATCGATGAACTCTTGGGGGTCTTCTTCAACCTTGGACCCATAGAAAGTAGGAGGGTTCATCCTAGTGAAATCCCTTAAACGAGAGGCCATGGTAGCAGCTTGTTAATAAGCTCGGGGTACAACCTCTCGATAAGTTTGGGCCGTCATATCTTGGGCTTGAGTAGTGGCAGCTTGTTCTTGGGTAGTAATGACTTGTGCCATTTTGAGGAGAGCAGCCATTATGTTTTCATCCGTCAAAGGAAGAGGATTCACCGGAGCTTGATCATCATTCACATATTTCTCAAGAGGTGGAACTTAATCAACACGTGGAGGAACTCCTGTATTTGCAATCTCTTCTTCAAGTCATTGTGCTGCATCCTTCGGGTACTCATTGCCTATAATCACCACAATCGGTTTATATGCAAAAGCACATAGAGCTAACACTCAAAGTATTTTGGATTTGCATGACTAAATGTAGAATAACATTTAATGATGGTAAAATGAACTACAGTAATAGAAATAAAGGATAAGAATGAGGTAATTTCATCCTTGTCTATTTAAAGAAGAAGCAATATGTTTTTTGTTTAAACCTAAAAATGGATGATTGTGTGGTTTATTTCTCTAAAGATATACAAAAGGATATTCTGTTGAGATGTCCAGTGAAATCGTTGTTGCGCTTCAAATGTGTAAGCAAGAGCTGATATGCTCTTATCAAAAACCTTGAATTTGTTCAATAAAACTTGAAGAATCATAGGGCCCCACAACTCCTTACCTAAGTTGGTACCTCCGATTATGATGATCAAGATTCCAATTCCATAACTTTGATTTCTAAAAAAAATCCACAAACGTTCAAATGTATGTCACACCTCATTGGTTAAGTGGATGACTTGTTTTTAATGTACAAAAGAATTGATGTCGTGATTTCATGTACATTATGGAATCCTGTTACAACAGAGGTGAGATCCATCCATCTTGCACTCCTTGCACCCATAATATATTATGTCCCTGTGTTGGGATTCTGGTTGGACCCGTTGACTAATGACTATAAAGTTGTTTACTTTCATTGCGATTGTTGGCATAAATATACAACATTGGTCTATTCCTGTTCTAGGGGCTTATTGAGAATTTTGAAACCTAAAAAGTCACTCTCCTTCTACACAGATGTAAAAAATACATTTGGTACTGCTTATTTGAATAATTGTAATTACACGATTCTTTCATTCAAATTATTGGCTGCTAAGAGGGGGCAACAATTGTAATTACACGATTCTTTCATTCAAATTTGGAAGCGAGATGTTTGAAGAGATCAAAGGTCCAAATAGAAACGTTGTAGATACTTTTGTGTTGGGTTTGATGTTGATTGATGATTCCATTGCCATCTTGAACTATGCCACATGTAGTATGCTTGCATATGATATTTGGTCTTTGATTCAACTAGGGGTCTGGAACGAAATTGTAACCTTACAACTCTTCAAACCAATTAAGTATTGTTATGATGGCTCTCTCATTTCAGTAGTTAAATCTTCTGAATAGGTCTCTTATAATGTTCGGACTAACAAGATGTGTTATCTTGGATTTCAATATTCAGGCTTGAGTAGAAATGCAATATTTGGTGGTTGGGATATTTTTTATTATAAATAGAGCTTAGTAACAATCAAACAACAAGAGTATGAAGAGTTGAACCATTAATTGAGCTTTTAAAAGAGTATAATAGATGACATGTGACCTAATAATTGATTTTTTTAAGTATGTAATTGATCTTATATGCTCACACAATTTCATAGTATACGGTTTGGTCTTTCAAGAGTTGATTATGGTCTCAACTTGTTCTAAAAAGACTCTTCCTTTTGTGATGCTTTATAAAATTCTGATTTTAATTTGGTTTGATTTTCTTATTGTTATATAGCGTATCCAACAAATTGTATGTGGGTAAAAGAGATACTCATAGGGAGCATTATTATTATAAGTGTGAAAAACTCAAATATTCATTGATACAAGTTATATTTAATACAGAAACTAATATAGGCTAATATATACATGTTTGACATAATCATTAGAGACTTAGAGTAATGCAATTGTATTCATTAACTTGTATCAATTGATACAATTGGTAATTTTCTTGTTTTTCTATGTATTCATTCCTGTATTTGGTATAATACAATTGATACAAGCAAGGGAGGTAGAAATGTGAGAGAAGGGGGGGGTGGGGGGTGGGGGGTGGGGACAAAGGAGAGAAATTTACGATAAAACTTTTATGATAGTTATATTCGATAATATTTTAAAACTATAGCTAAATATAGTAGATATAGTAGTTATGTTTGCTAGGTTATGTAAAAATTTCATACATGCTACAAATGTCGTAACCAAAAACTCCAAGAATAATTCAACATTATCAAACAAAAAATAATCTTTTAGCTCGAATCTTGAATGTTGGTCTTTTTCGATCTATTTTTAACCCCATTGGGCAGGATCATCCTTTTCTAACCAAAAAAAATAATTAAAATGAGGTTCATCATTAGCCTATATTTGTTTTATTTGAATAATTACAAGTGAGAAGGACAAAAAAAAAAACAAAAACCTCCCTAAGTAACACCAAAAAAACTAGAGGAGATTACCAATATAAAATTAGAGTAAATTTTCACATAATATGGTTAAGAAGGTTAAACAAGTGATACTTTTAGACTAAACATATATATATTATAATATATAATATATGTATATATATATATATATATATATATATATATATATATATATATATATATATAGATATATATATATATCTATATATATATATATATATATATATATATTTATAAATATTTTGATGAGGTTTTCCGTCACAAGTCTCAACTTTTTTGATGGGTTGAATTAAGCGGATCATGTTTTCATGGGCTACTATAAATTGAAATTTTTAAAGAGATTTTTGTTAAGATCGAAATAATCAAGTGTTAAATAACACTAGCAAAAGAAATCTTTTCCTATAAGAGAAGGACTAGGTAAATAAGAAAACATTGTATTAGGATAATCAGCTTGCATATTCTTTGGCGAAATGAAGTTCCTCTCCTTTTAGTTTTGTAGGAGTTTTGCCAAAAGATGGTTAATAGACAAAATGAGTATTGTTTATGTATTTCTCTTTTGCTCGTAAGTCCTATGATATGTACATTATTAAGAAAAATATTTTATTGTAGAAGCCATCATTATTCATTAAATATACTACCATAACAAATGCTAAGCATTCGAATGTGTCTTTTTTTCCATTCACTTTTTGTAAATTATTATTTGGATGTGTACATTCCATCATTGTACAAATTATTACTCCATTATGGTATTATTTGTTTGAAGGAACTAAAAGTCATTTAATATTTAAAGTATATGATGATGATGTATGATATGATTATGATATTAACGGTATGCTATTATTATGATTATTTAATACTAATTAAATATATAATTAATAGGTTAAATTAATTGACGGTTCTCTAAAATTCGCACGAAGTTTCAGTTAGACACTTTAATTGAACAATGTTCATTTTAAAAACATCTTATGTAGGGTCCCGTTATGTCATTTTGTCACATTTAGCTTACATGGAACAATGAGTGTGATACACTCACTATATGCGCGTCAGAGGCTTATTGAGTTAATATCTTTGATAGTCACTCAACTATTAACTTTTTTCACATAAATTAAATTAACTTTGCTTTTCAATTCTAAACTCACTCAATTATGAGATCTTTGCATAAAAGTTACTCAACCTATTTAATTTTTTTTTTAATTAAAATTTACTAATTTGGAATTTTTATATCTAACTAAAATTTTAAGAAAAAAACATATATCCATTCAAACCATTTAATGAACCGCTTCATTTGATGCTAAAAAATATAATATTACCATCTTAATTAACCTTTATTTTCCAACATTATTTTCTCTATTCTCCTTTGCGTTTTTCTTATTCTTTTATTGTTATTTGAAAAAATGAACCTCGATTTCAGCATTTTTTCCCTTCTTTTAGTTAGGGATATCTCAATTTCTGATCTCAGTAAATCATTCTCTTTTGTCTCTATTTTTAAAACTTTTTTAGTTAATGTTCATTAGCATTGTTAGCTTTAAATGATTTTAAAGGAATAATGCACATATACCTACTCAATCTATATTCGAAATCTCATAGACATACTTATACTATACTAACGTCCTATTACTCCCTGAACTTATTTAATAACAATTTTCTACCCCTTTTCGGCCTAAATGACATTATCTTGTGGGGTTCAACGCTGGTTGACTTTTTTTTCAAGCTAATGCCACGTAGGCCGAAAAGGGGTAGAAAATTACTTATAAAATAAGTTCAGGAAGGTAATAGGACCTTAGTATAGTATAAGTGTGTCTCTGAAATTTTGGACATAGGTTTAGGATGCATTTTCCCGATTTTAAATGATGTTGTTATTGAGAGTCGTCATATGAAGGCGAAAGGATAAAAACCTTATTTTGAGAAAAGATTCTAGATATTACCTAAACCTGAACTCGCATTATATGACGTTTTTTCATAGATTCTCTCTTAATAAACTTTCCATGTACAACCCTGCATCCTTCTAATGATATTTTACTCACAATCTAATTCCTGTTTAGCTGAAATTTACCAAACGAAGGATTTAAAAAGGCTAAAATTGAGAAGAAAAAAAAAGACACCGAGGAGAAAGAATGGGAGACCAAGAAAATAATTTTGGAGAAAAAGAGCAAATAAAAGTGTCGGTATTATATTTTAGTAGGTTAGGTCAAGTGGGTGGATTATTAAATGGTTTAAATGGATATATATTTATTTATTAAAATTTTAATTAGAAATAAAAATTTCATATCAGCAAATTCTAATGAAAAATAAATAAATAGATTGAGTGACTTTCTATGAAAAGATGTAATAATTGACTGAATTTTGAATTGAAAATCAAAGTTAAGTGACTTTCTATAAAAAAATAAATAATTAAGTAAGCGTGAAAAATACTAACTCGATGATTATTTCACTGTTTTTTTTATTTTATTTTATTTATCTTCTTTCCCATTTATAGCCACCAACTTCCTAAACTTAAACTACTTCCATGAAAAAATAAATTTGATGTTGACAAGGAAGCAGTGAGTTCTTTCCTCAAGTTTGAAAATATTTTCTTATTTTGTTTCCCTTCTTCCTCCTCAATTTAGTTTGACAAAAAAATAATCGATATCTTATCTTTTATTTTTTTGAAATTTGAAGCATTTAAAAAGAGATAGGTGTTAATGGAGAACACACATCACATCACATCACATCACAGTTGTCTTCTTTTAGTAATTGATATATAGTTCTACATTCAATCATATTCTCTAATCATTGAAAGGTCTAAGAAAATTTAAGAAACTAATATTTAGTACTGGAGAAAACATATTTAGCACAAGACTTTGACTATTGGGATAAAACAAATCAAATTTTGATAAGAAAAATCTTGATTGAATTTTTTTTATTTTTTGCAAAAAGCGCGAAGAAGATGGGTTGGGGGCGGGATGTGAGGTGCATGGGAGGGGGATAGAGTGCTACAAAATAAATTTTAAATAGTTATATTATTTTAGGTAAAATACTACATGTCATTCATTCATTGGGTATTTCTTTTTCTTAATTTTAAATTCACGGCTTAAGGATTATTTTGAACATAAATGAAAAATGTCCAAATTTAATTCAGCACTTTACATGTTGATGCTTATCGTGACAAACGACACTAATTACGGTTCACGTGTCCACGATTGCCGATAATATAGTAACCCAACTGAGGGTTGGGGTCGTGTCCCAAGAAATTGGTAGTGAGAATTGTAGTTAATTAGAACTTCATTTATTAGTCGTAGCCTAATAATTTACTATTAAAAATATTATGAATTAAAGGGAGGTGATATGAAAATGTCAAATATCATTGAGGCGTTTGTCACAAGTAGTAAACACATTAGAGATGCAAAGAAAATCAAGTATGAGGAGAAGTTCTTGGAGTGTGACCGCAATCGTTGCATACATGCTTTCGATAGGAAATTTAAAAAATAATAGTGACTAGGCTAAGCTCTAGATGGAAATAAGTTCTCTTTCAAACAACTTATCCCGTTTCAAATGGATTCCTCTCGGACATCCAAACGAAGGCCTGCCTACCCCTTATCCCGCTCACCCTCTCGAGTTGAGTGTTAGATATGAAACTATGGCTCACCCTCTCGGGCTGAACTTCATGTCGACCCACTCATTATGTCATCAATTTAACGGTCTTAGTTTCACGACCTCGTTGTCCAGCAAGACGAAAACACATGGATGATTTTGTATTTGCAACTACTAACCCATTAAAATTAAACCACAACAACTAGGTGAAATCACCATTATAATACATCTAACCTAGCAGCAAGCAAGACTCAACAATAATATCAACTCATACTTGCTAAATAACACCCCAAGAATGGAGTTTTTAGGCACACATCAAGAAATATAAATTACACAGCTAAAATGATATTAAAATCAAATGGGTATAAGAAATTAAACCTTGATTGAAACAAAGGAAGAAGAATGGAGAAGACCCACTTCCAACTTGGGAAGATGAACTCCTTCTTTCTTCAAGTCTTCCAAGAAAACCTCTCCAAACTTGAGAGAATATGCAAGAAAAAATAGTATTCTAAGGTAAAAACTATAACAATGTTCGGATCCTTAAAAATAATAACTAATGCTAGTATTTATAGTTTTCAAATTAGTGTTGTGGCGGATCATTTGACGAGGTTAGTAGTGGTCGCCTTTTTCTAGTTCATTACCTTTTTGTACTTGCCCACAACATCTTCATGTTCTGGACCATTGAGTGGTATAGTACTGCTTCGTGGAACTGTTTGAGATTGTGCCGACTGCTTATTTCTCCGCATTTTTGATCCTCTTCCTTCAAGATTTCGTGTACTGGAACAAAGGGCGGAGTATGTCCTTCGGTGACTCACCAAGTGTACTTGGCGATGCTCATGCTTCGTTTTCTTTGTTCTTTTCACGTTTTCTTTTTCTTTTTGTGCCATAGTATCCATGCTTTCCTTAAATCCTCAAATTCATGAAACTTAAGTGTTTTTATCAGAAATTGGGATAAATTAAGCATTTGAGGATATTCCTATCAAAATGAAGCCCTAAATGAGTCAAATTTGAGGACTCATCAACACCCAACTTAAACATTTGCTTGTCCTCGAGTAAAACTCAAGTTCATCAGAATGTCTCAAATAATGCTACTCAAGACTCAATCATGAACATACACAACAAGACTCATACTACTTATAGAAGGATCAATTTGGTACTCAAAGATTCAAGTTGTGACACACCATTACCAAAGACTCTCATGCTCACAATACTTGGTACTAATGCAAGTTGAAACTTAACAACAATATCTGATCACACAAAGAATGATTCCATATTTAAGCACAAGGCTCAATTAATTTAAGATTAGGAATCAAATACAACGCTCACTCTCAAAAAGAGGAACACAATGCATATTTTTACCCATAGGTTTGCTCATATTTTCCAGTCAATAATAGTTTCAGGTTTCTCAAGATAAAAGAGGTCTTTTCAAGACTTGTAATGGGGTTGAGTGTAAAGGTATGATAATTTAGCCTCAGTGACTAAAGATCCTCATGAATTGTGGAGCTCACAACACTTTCTTTTCTTCACCTTCTTCTATCATTTTTTATTCTAGTGCTTCTAAGTCATCCTATTATTCATGTCCATGGATTGCTTAGAAACCCAAATTTCTTTTGTACTTTTATTCCACAACTTTCTTTTACGTTCTTTTCTTTTCTTCTTTCTTTTTATCTTTCTTTTTTTATATGGATGGTTTCCATTTCTTTGCATTATCATGATTTAAGAGAGACTTTTCTTGCACTTCTTAACTTCTCCTTTTCCTTTCGCAGCACCCTAACTTAATCTTTTGGTTAAGTTGACTATTCACTAAATCACAAGTCATGAGGATTATAGGTAATGGTTGAATAAGGTCTAGATTAACAAGTTTCTTCCAAAGAAAGGTGAAGTTCAAGGGATGCTCAAGAGAGGCTCGCACACTCACAAGGAAGGTCACAAAAGAGGTATATGTCAAATTAACTAACACTCTATAAAGTTGCCTAATTAGATTATATCAAGAGAAAACATCACTTGGTATATTAGATTAACGGAGAAAATTCTAGGTTCATTCATCCATGGTTTATCGTAAGATTATTACACAAGGCATCAATACTAAAGTCAAACAAGACCACACACTTTCGCTAGTGTGCAACAATCTCACAAGAGAAATAATACATGGCTAATCGCAACGAGATTCCAAGAGTTCACATATTGTCTATGCAACTTCATTTGATCTCGTCGTAGCGCACATTCAAGTTTGTTTGATCGAGAGCACCATTTAAGTCATTGAGATTGATCAAAATCGAGACTTAATTTGTACGGGAACAACAACTTTCAACACAAGAGGTGGAGAAAATTTTCAAAAAAAATGAATTTTTTTCGAAAATGTCAAAATTTGCAATAAATTAAAATCAAAAGAAAGCCATAAGCTTAATCAATCGCACTAGCGACATAAAACACAATTTAAAATAACAACCCAACTATATACACAAAAACAAGTAGTATAAACACAAATGCTGTGGGCCTCACCCCACCACAATTAAAATGTGTTTGTCCTCGAATACAAGTATCAATATCACAAAGTAAAATCAAAGTAAGACAGAGAAATGTTAAGAAAGATCTTGTCTATGCAGCCTCTCCTCCTATCGAGGCATCAACACTCTGGTCAGCAGTCTGTGCATGGGCATCAGTGCTCGGAAGAGCCTCATAAATCATAGTTTTTCCATAAACATTAGGATCTGACGGCAACGTCTCAGTGGCGATGTATGGATCTTCGACTACACAAGTCTTTCTACTAGATCTGGCAAGTCTTTATAGATACTCTCCTCCTGGATATCTCTCATCTTCTCCTCATGCATTGCTACCAACTCTTCGTCAGTATATTCATCGAAAGCCATATTTGTTGTATATCTTATATGTACAACTCCAATGGTGGCTAGAGGAATCTCCGACGTCACTAGGGAACCTCCATCATCAGCGAGCCTCATTAGATCATTAAAGTCGACAGACTTTAGATAATGGACGTCCTTCCGCAGATATGCAATGTCAAATTTCATAGTAGGTATATCGAATGGTATCCCCTGTCTACTCTCACAAACTGTAACTCTCAAAGTCAAAGCCTCGACATAGGCCTAAAGTCGGGTGAGTGCAACAGCTATGACGCTCTCGATCATCCATGGAACTTATATCTCCAGTTTGGTTGTCCTCGCTTCAGTTGATTGGGTCAAACACCCCATTTTCAAGATCGTGACCTGAGTAATTTTGATCGGATGACCAGAAGAGGAAGCACCTGGATCCTATGAACAAGAGAAATGAGTTGATGTACGTGGTGACCCTGAGGTCGGCGTGGGTGCATATGCATCTGCAAGTACTAAGTCAACATAAACCTCTAGAGTAGTATCTTTAGGAGCCACTCTCCTGCTGTCAGCCTCTTCGCCTGTGTACTCGACCTCAATGTGCCAAATGTCAGTGGAGGATGAAGGGATGACCTCAATGTCTATCGCAGTGCCTAGAGGCACTCCAGAACGCCGCACAACTCCATGATCAGTATAGGAAATGGCAGAGAAGTTTGCTTCTATTTGGCCCTCATGGACATCTCTTGTGACTTCAACGATCCAAGATCGATGCGCCTCCTAGACATGATAAAACTAAGGCTAGCTTTCTTAGGAAGGCACAAAACATACTCATTCTGGGATGGCATGACGGTGCTTCTGATGAAGCCAAACCAGAATCTAACAACAATGTTTATATCCATCTTCGTTATAGAAGCTCCAACCCCGATCCATTTATCGGTGTCCTCAGAAATCATAGGAGCCAAAACTCCTTCAGGTCGTCTAAATATGCAGCAATAGGCAATCCTTCATAAGGGAGTACGGAGTTCAACAACCTTCCCAATACATCGTTGATATGTTCGTTGTGGCACCTTACTTCCCGACCTCTAACCATGACCGATCTCACCGGTATAAACTCGTTTGCCTTCTTCTTGTTCTTCGGAACTGCCTCTCCATATGCTACATAAAATTCCCTCACCCAAGAAGGAATGTATGGGCCTCGAGGCCTCGTAAACTGCTCGAACCTATGGTAGCGAAGGGTGTCCAGAACATCAAGATTATTTCCCTCTAAGCCTTACACGAATAAAAACTTCTCCTTTATAATGGTTCGTACTCCATCACCTTTCAACCTATTCAGCAGCCGAGTTAGAGAAACCATAGGAGGTGCAAGGGCCACTGGAGGTGTCTGAGCTGGCTTTGGAGCTGGTTTAGTAGGAGTTGCAGCTGATGTATTCATGATGGAAGTGACTGCATCTGATAAACCCCTGTTGGATGAGGGTTGAGACATATTTCGGAGACTAATCTGTCATTGAATCAATGGTTGATCATCTTTAGTGCTCGGTCCACTCAATTTAAGCCTCAACAACCATTCCTTTCTTTGCCATATGTTTCTTCCTCTTGTTGTTGTCAAGTGGGAGTTCATCCCCTCTTCTCATTGGAGGGTTTGATCCTCTTTCATTGATATGAATGCCATGTGTTGCCTTCTTTTGCGGTTGTGTGTTTAAGTTGGTGCATGTTGTATCTGCAAAATTTTGTGATTAATTAGCAAGACAATCAAACTTAAACACAAAAAATCTATTACATAAATATTCATTGATCCAGTCGGCGAATTGCCAAACCTCTTTGACGAGCTAGGTCGAACTCGCTAAAAAGTTTGTTTAACAATTTGCCGAGTTGGCGATGAAATTCTCTATTCGGCGAGACGCCGAATACTTTTGGCCATCGTGAATTCGTCTGCCGAAAGTTACAGTGATGGAGAGCCAAAGAGGGGCATGCGAAAGGCGATCAAAAGTGTATTCGGTTAATCGCTGAATACTTTCGGCGATGAATGTGTCCACCGAAGGTTAAAGATCCCATAATACATGAGAAATGAAATGAGGGCGGTATATTGCCAGTAGGAGAACCGCCGAACCGTCGAACTGTTCTACGATCTCGACCAGCTCGTCGAATGACTCAACGAGCCTATTTTTCAACCCATAATCGAAACTGACCTTACAAGTCCCGAAATCAAAATCAAAGCATGCATATACGGAATTTACACAAGATCCATACTTTTCGTCACCGCGGAATACTCAGACTTCTCTGGTTTTACAATATTTTTCCATTTAACTATGATCACCCTTAAAAATGTTGTCACCCGTCCCCTTATTGAGCAATTTTGTTTATATAGCATAAATGTGAGTCACTTAGAATTTACTCATTCACTGTAGCAACAATCAAGCAACATCCATTGTGAATTTAATCAAATAAAAGCACAAACAGGACGACATTCAAGTGTTAAGATAATTCAGGCAAAGGTATCAATACAAAACATTACAACAACCTATTACTATTACAACAACCCATTACTATGAGAGAGGCTCAGCACACATCATCCTGATAGTATAATTGCAAATTTTACAAAATCTTCAAAAATAAATTCGAGGTTTTAGAGACTAATCTTTTATGCCGATCAAAGTTCTTTTGAAATGCTAGGCGGCAAATGAATCCACTCCTGCGCACTAATTACTAACCATAATACTAATGGTAAGTAGAAATTTCGAGAGTAATACCTTGGTGTGAAGTTGGGAGGTTTTAGAGCGAGGTAAAGTGAAGAAATTCAAATTAAGAGGCGTTTGGCTATTATAGATGTTACGATCCGATTTTGAAAACTAAAGGTATCGAAGCCGTTTTCGCAACTTTGGCAATTTTGTTAAGTTTTTTGAAAAATTTACAATTTAGAAGTCGCCACTTGATTTTTTAGGGAAAATTAAGAAAACCATTTAAAAAGAGTTTTTTTGTAAGAAAACATTTTAAATAAAGCTAGAGTCAGGTAAGGGTTCAAATAATTCTCTAAGAAAGTGTTTAGACATCTTAGAGAATCCGCTAACACACAGTTGACCGATTACGGATTTAAAAGTTTGGCTAATTTTATATATAAAAGAGTTAAATATAAAATTCTTGGTAGAAACTTATATAAAAATCTTTTGATACTTCTAAAAGTCTTAAGATTTATCTTCACTTTTGTCCACAATCATATTTTGAAGCATTCAAATAATTCAAAACATAAACGTGGATTAAAAGATCTTGTTTAACAACTGTGAAAGGATATTAAAGATCCTTAAGTCATTCATACAAAGTTTCAAGTTAAATTAAAAGACAACTAATTTATTTTAAGAAACTTAACAATTATTTATTCTATTAAAAAAATTGAACTATATAGTTAGTTCAAATTCATAAACATGGCTTCAAAGCTTTTCCATAACTATAAAAGAATATAAAGATTCTTAAATTATTCTAATAGCTTAAACTGTGCAACTTAAAAAGGTTTTGAAAATTTAAATACTTATATAAACAAATTACGAAATAAAAGAGCCAATAAAAAAACTCCAAGGATTCATCCAAGTTAATGAAAAAAATTAACAAGAGTTAGCATTCACAGTAAAAAATAATAACAAGGAAACAAAAGTACATGTAATCAGATAATTGAAGTTTCCAGCCCACATTCGACCCTTTTGGGCTGAAATAATACTTGGAAAAATTACTTCGATGAATAATTTTTAAAAAATAATTACTTATTTTAGGGATATTTTTTTATTTATAACAATTTATAGAAATACTGTGTTAAATGTTTAACATGTATTAAAAGTGAACTAAATATGCAATATATATGTATTATAACTGTTTTTAAAAATATATTATGCAGGTTTGGTAAGAAGTTGACACATTGTATTATAAATATATTAAAAAGTGTGATAAATGTATTATCCATCAATAAAACTTGTATTATATGTGAATATAAATAATTTTTTATAATATGAATAAAAAGTGTATTATAAGAGCTTGTTTAGCTCAGCTTAAAAGCTGGTCAAACTGACTTAAAAACTGATTTTTGACTTATTTAGTTGTTTGGCAATACTCAAAATAACTTATTTTAAGTTTAAAAAAAACTTATTTTAAGCCAAAAGTTAAAAGTTCGGGTAGGGGTGTTTTTTTTCCCCAGCTTATAAGCTGTTTTAAGTTGACCACATTTTTACCTTTTTGCCCTTAATATTTGTATACAATCTCCAAATTACCCACATAACCCTAACATCTCTTTCTTCTATTTTTCCCTTTTCACGTGTGGATGATAGACAATTACTATTACTAATGAATGAAAATAAAATAAAATCTTAAATCTTTCAAGTGATCTATTCAAATTATTATTATTAAAATGTAAAATAAGTTGCACATATAACTTAAATAAAAATTTATATTCCTCTTATAAATTATTTGTGATAATAAAGAAATATGTGAATGATAGACTATTATTATTACCTATGGATAAACTAAAATAAAATCTTAAACCGTTCTTTGATCTATTCAATTATATATCTTTAAAATCTATAATAGGTTATATTCTTCTTATAAATAATTTGTGATAAGAAAGAAATATGTGAATGTGTAATGACCCTTCTTGTCATTTTAGTGTTTTATCTTCTGTGCATCGTTTAGAGCGTTCCTTCAGCGATTCCAAGTCATTTATGACTTGCTGGGACTGACAGATCGGTCACCTGGTCATTCGTTTTGTTATTGTGTGAGCTTTAGTATTTTTGAAGCTTATGAACCTTGAACGATCATTTTCGATCAAAAGTTCAAGAAGATGACATCAGAATCCAATTCTGACGATTCCATCAGTTCTGGAAGGGTCATTTTAGTCTAGTAGCATTGTCGACATGACTCCCAAGTTTTCAGTGTGAGTTGGTGGGATTAGGCGTTTTAACTTTAAGTTTAAAGGCTAAGTTTGACTTTAGTCAACATTCTGTGTAAACGCGCTCGGATGAGAATTCCGTCAGCGCGGTTAGCTCCGGAATGTCGAGTTTGGTCTAGTTTGACCCTTCTTTCAGGTTTTGAGGTTTTTGATATTTTTCCGAGCCCTTTTGTGGTTTTTGACTTAAAATGGCCAATGGAAGTGGGACCCACATTTTATCGAGATGACCTCCGATGAAAATTTCGACTGCGCCATTGAGTCCGGAATGTCGACTTTGGTAGGGTAGCATATCTATTTTATTTTTATCAGGTTCCGAACGGATTCCGAGCACCCGTCGGAGACTTTAAAGAAAGTAGGCAAAGCTGAATCTGGTGCAGCCCTTATAAAAACCCAACTTTCAGCTTTCTGTCTTACTTTGAAATCTGATATCTTGAGCGATACAACTCCGAATTGGGCGATTCAAAAGGCTAAGTTGTGAGATTTTTCGAGGGCAATGCATTGGTGAGCTTGGAATCTGATTTAGGGACACGATTTGAGGTAAATTTTGGGTTTTAAATGCTGTCATAGCTCATTTTCGAGCACAAGTTTGGGAAATTTTAGAAGGTGATTTCTTGGCCATTTTAGGTCCGAATCAAGTGATTCAAAAACCCTATATTGTGGGGTTTTTCGTGAGGATCATCGTGGTGTGATTGGTTTTGGCTGTTGGAGCTTCATTTTGGTAAAATCTTGTAAGTAGCTGCCGCCATTGTTGCTGATTTTTAGCTTAGGATTTGAGTTTTTTTGTTGCATGTTGATGTTGGGACTGTCTTGAGTCCTGAATTGTGTTCCATTCGGGTATACAAGTTCCGAGAGTTATTTAGGACTTTTATTTGGGGTTAATTCGGGATTTCTCAACGCGGATCCCACTTTTTCCATTTTGACCGTGAAATTGACCCGTCTCCGTTTCTTGCGATTTTAGTGTTTAAATGACTGTAATAACGTTGTGACTCTATTTTCTGATAGTGTATCAACGTTTCGAGGCCTTTTAGAAAGTAAAAGATCCGGGGAGTGAATTTTGGAGCGCGCGTGATCAGCGTTCAGGTAGGCTATGGTTTCTCTTCTTAGATTGAACTCGAACATGTGAATGCATTTTGATTAGTTGGGATTTGGGTTGGGTAGTTATTGAATCATGCATAGGTGTTAAAAATCATATTTTCGGCCTTTTTCTGAGAATTATCGGGTAACTGTGAGCATGTTTATTGTTATTAATTGACCTTATTTGCTATATGAATTACTTGTATGTTTGAATACTGGTTATCAGAAGTATGTTGGGCCTTAGTTTAGGTTTGACTAGGGTTTTCCTTAGAAATGCATGATTCAAAGTCGGTAGGACTTAGTTTAGCCCCGACGTCGCTCGGTCGGCTTAAATCCTTGTAGACTGATGTAGCAGACTTGAGTCTGATAGTTTGGTATTTAGCTAGACGATGAGCTTGCTCTAGCGATAGTTACTCTTATTTTTCGATGTTACGGCTTCTCGAGTTACGTCAGTGACAATGAATTCCGCTCCGTGATTCAAAGTTGAGTTTCTATTTGACTTTAAGGTCTTACTTTGATTAGCTAAGTCTAGATGGTGTTCCATGGGTTTATATGATTATGGATAGATAAAGAATCTTTCAGCAGCTATATCGACATCTTTGTCGGGTATCCGGATTTAAGGTCCGGCCTCGACCATCCACATACTTATGTAGAGCATCCGGTTAGAGGTCCGGCCTCGGTTACTTATATTTTGCAATTGGCTACTTGTGTAATTCTGGTGAGCGTCCGGTTCAAGGCCCGACCTCCGTACCGTCAGATTCTACTTTTTGGTTCGGTGTTCTTTGGCCCGAGTTCTATTCTCCTTAAGTTATAGTTATTTTGTGTACTCGTCGGACTTATGGGGGTCCGTTCGGGTTTTTATTTAAACTTATACACGAGTATACCTTCTGGGCTTATGGGGTGGGTCCAGTTAGGTGTAGTTAGCTTATTTATATTAATTTAGTTAGATCTTTATACACTCTTGTGCATTATTGTGTTACTTAGCCTTCTGTCTTGACCTCTAGTTTTGTGATTCCGTCTTTTCATAGTGCTTTACTTTCTAGTTCAGTCGGCCTATGATGCCTACTGGGTACTGTTATTTGGTACTCATGCTACACTCTGCATCTATTTTCGTTGTGCAGGTCCGAGCACCAGTAGTCAGCGTTGATCGAGTTTGGAGAATTTCTGGTCTGGAGACAGGGGTGAGCACACAGCGTTTTGTACTATTTCAGTCTCCATCTATTTATATAAAGACCGTCTTTTACTTTTCGAGACAGTCTAGTTTCAGTGGTCCACTGTTGGGACTTGTACTCGTTTTGTTGGTAGCTCTGTATTAGTGACTTCCAGGTTCTGGAGGAATCCTTTATTGTATTTATGTTTTGGTTGCTTATGTTGTTATAGTAATTTTGTTAGTCTGTTTAGTTTCTACCCTCACATCATTATGTGTGGTTCGGGGTTGTGGTTTGGCTTACCTACTGATGGGTTATAGTAGGTGCCTTCATGGCTCGAGAAATTGGGTCGTGACAGAATGATAGCAAAATATAATTATTATGGGCTGTAAAATATAAATTAATTAACTTTTATTAATTTAACAGCTTTTAAGGATATTTCAGACATTTTGATTTAAAAAGCTGTTTATCAGCACTTATTTGCCAAACACATCAACAATTTTTTTTTAACTTCAACACTTTTATCCAAACGCATAACTGATTATTTTAAAAATAAGTTTCAGCACTTTCAAAAGTACTTTTTTTAAAGCTGCTTTTATTAAGCTCATCCAAACGGGCGCTAAATGTATTAAAGGTGATAAAGTAAAAAAAAATATTATCGCTATAAATGATAAATATTTTTTATTTTAGTAAATTTATGTAAGTTTTACATAATACTTTTGCCGCTTTGACTTTAGGCCTCGGGCCCAAAACACATTCTGATCCTGTTTGTGTTGTTCTCAAACTTTTTTCCAGTCCAAGAAAAGATTTTCATCTAGCCTTTTGGGGCTGCTGCAAATCTATTTTACTTTGGTTAAATTGGTCAAAATACTAGCTTCCCTTCACGATTTTTATGGAGGTCAACTCAAATAGAGGAGGATGCAAGAAAATGGAAAGTCCAAATGGACTCAAATGAGTGAGTTCATGCCAAGAAAATGAGAAGAACAAGGATTAGAATATAGATGTCTGACGAATAAATTAATTAACTAAACTCCTTTAATTGCTAAACAAGATACAAAATATAACTCTTGAAGTTACGAAAGGAAGCACTACTAATTGTGATCACAAAGATATTAGACAATTTGTACTTGAGACTAATATATATATATATATATTATATATATAATATATATATATATATATATATAGTCTCAAGTACAAATTGTCTAATATCTTGTGATCACAATTAGTAGTGCTTCCATTTCGTAACTTCAAGAGTTATATTTTGTATCTTGTTTATATATATATATATATATATATTATAATATATATAATATATATATATATATATATATATATATATATTATATAATATGAAATAAAAAAAAAAGGAGAAGAGGTAAAGAGACACATATTAGGTAAATCTGGTTTAGGGGGACATACACACAGAATCAAGTAAAATGCCAAAAACTAATTGAGTAAAGTAATGAATTGATCTACTTATGATCTACAAGAAACAATAAGAAACTCACAACTAGTGTAAAGCAATACAGTCTGAGATGAAGGCAACTAACAACGAGAGGTAACCAAAATTTGTGTAACAACAACTAAACCCATTTGCTATCAGGAAACCTTCCATTAAATGCAACCTTTGATCAAAATAGAAAAGGAGTTTGAAACAATTGCATTCCTAATTAAGGACGTTTAGACTCAACTTGATCAAGTTTTAAGCCATCTAATTTAAGCATATACGAAGGGAAAACAAGAAATCAGAGGTAGGGAGATATAAAATAACTTTACACCAAAATAACTTAACAAATTTAAACAAGGATCTAAGTAGAGTAATTTCATAAATTTAGGACATATAATATGAGCTTTAATCCATCCCAAACTAACTCCTTGGAGAGTGCTAAAGACCATCCCCAAAGGTAAGCAATTTCTCTTTCAAACAGGCTCTGATTGGCATTGAGAGCAATATAATGGTCTGTTATTTGACCAAATCACACCAAAAGATTTTACAAACATAGAAGGCATTTCAGCAACGATTAAAGAGTTTCAAAGAAAAAAGAAGAAGAAGTTGAAAACATTTAACTGATAAAACTAAACTCCATATTTCAGATAGCACTCTTGAAATCGGACACATGAGTGATAAAGAAAGCTAAGCATGGAACTACAAAAAGGCTAAAGAGACAAGAATCATTACGACAGGATGCATACCGATCATTTATAACTTAAAAGTATTTACCAATAAAGAAATTCTGTTCATATGAATATGACCAAAACAAATAAACTAATTTAACAAACAAGAAAAGCTAAATAAATATAAGGGTTACTACACATGAAATAATACTAGCAATCAACCTCTTTTCAACAAATATAAAATTAATGGTAAACAGAAAACATAAACAGAGAACTAAACAATCAGTATCTACGACAAATAAGAAATTTAGCTTTCACTAATTACCAAGACATTAGAATGGACAGCAAAAGCCAAAAATCAAAATTACTAACAGATACAACAACTAAACTGGTCTAATTCAGTCATTCAACACACAATGGAATAATAAACATATTTTAAAAGAAGAAAGAATTACGTTTCGCTGAGCAGCAAACTATAACAACGAGTTGTGAAGACGACTCTTTCAACTCGAACAACCACAAAAATTAACTATTGAACCAAGATTTTCAAAACCTTTAGGGGTACTCTCAGGTTTCAAAACTCATCCCTTTGAACCGTGAATGAGGAGAATTTATATAGGAGAGATTCTAGGTCTAATTTGAGGGGGAAAACAATGTGTGAATGTTTAGTTCAAAATTTGAAATTCCAAAGGGATAAGGGACGAGCTGGAATTTGTCGCAAACTTGTAACATTCTCAATGGAAAAACGATTTGAGAGGAAGGACGTGTTGGGAAAACGCGGACGAGCACAAAAATATATATGATAAAAGTAATGGAAATAAAATGGGAAAATAACGAAACCAAAAATTTTACGTAAAAACCCTTCTGAATAAGGGAAAAAACCACGAGCCAAGAGGAGCAACTGATATATAGTAAGAAATTTTACACTGTGTAGTCACGAATACAATACTCAAAGTGACTACTACACACTCAAAAGGAACAACACTCTTTTGGTTTCCGTCTTACTAAAATATCGCTCACACTCTATTTTTCATCACAAACTATTTTCTTGTATAGTCTATGGAATACCTCATTTTGCTCTCAAAATGTTTTTTCTCTCTAACTTGGTGTATTCTACAAATGAGCAAGAATGCTCTATTTATAGAAGGATAAAACCATGCCTATGTCACTAATGACATATGTAAATATAGCAAAGTCAAGAAAAGTTGCAAATCTTACCAATTTGCCAACCACCAAATCTTTTATTTTCAACTCCAATTACTATTCCGTTTTAATAATTGCTTGTACCAATTGAATAGCTAAAGTCGACTAAAAAATGGGATGGATTCAACAAATCTCCCCCTCCAGTTCCATTTACTGGAAGAAGCTATCTTCAACTTCTTTAGAGAGAGCTCATATCCACAAGTTCTTTGCGTAACTAGAACTTGTCTTTCGGTATCATGTTGTTCAGCATATCTGCAGGATTTTCACTTTGTGTGAATCTTTTTAACGTGAAATGATTCATTCTCTACTTTCTCACGAATCCAATGATATCTGACGTTAATGTGTTTTGTTCTTGCATGGTACATGAAGTTCTTGCTCAAGTCTATTGCACTCTGGCTGTCACAATAGACAATATACTCCATCTGATTCAAACCAAGCTCTTGAAGAAATCGCTTTAGCCATATCATCTCCTTGCCGACTTCAGTAGCCGCAATATACTCAGCTTCAGTTGTAGATAGTGCAACACACTTCTGTAACTTTGATTGCCATGATATAGCTCCCCCTGAAAAAGTAAACAAATATCCAGTAGTAGATTTTCTGTTATCAAGGTCACCTGCCATATCAGAATCTGTATAACCTTTCAAGATTGGATTTGATGCTCCAAAACATAAGCATTCATTCGAGCTTCCTCTAAGATACCTGAGTATCCCCTTCACAGCTTCCCAATGCTCTTTTCTCGGATTTTCGAAAAATCTATTGACAACACCAACTGCGTGAGCAATATCAGGTCTAGTACACACCATTGCATACATTAGGCTTTCGACGACAGATGAATATGGAACTTTGGACATGTTCTCTTTTTTCTCCCTAGCTATAGGATACATCTTCTTGCTCAACTTCATATGACCAGCAAGAGGTATACTAACAGGCTTAGCATTCTTCATGTTGAAGCGCTCTAGTACACGTTCAATGTACTTCTTCTAGGACAAATAAATCTTCCTTTTATCTCTAAAACGAGTAATTCTCATTCCCAATTTTTTTTTGGCATGACCCAAGTCTTTCATATAAAAAGACTTACACAACTCTTTCTTCAGCTCGTCAATATTGGAAGTATTCTTGCCCACAATCAATATATCATCCACATACAACAAAAGGATGATAAAATGTTTGTCAGAAAAGTTTTGTACAAATACGCAATGATCTGAAGAAGTCTTCTTATAACCTTGCTCCCCCATAACAGATTCAAAATTTTTGTACCACTGTCTGGGAGCTTGTTTTAGGCCATAGAGACTCTTTTTGAGTTTGCATACAAAATTTTCTTTACCGTCTACTTTGAAGCCCTATGGTTGTTCCATATAAAACTCTTCTTCTAGGTCACTGTGAAGGAAAGACGTCTTCACATCCATCTGTTCAATCTCTAAATTAAGACTAGCAGCCAACCTAGAACTGTGCGATCGAGGACATTTCACAATAGGAGAAAATATTTCGTCAAAGTCAATACCTTTCCTTTGACTGAATCCCTTAACAACCAATCTAGCTTTGTACCTGGGCTTCAAGTTGTGTTCTTCAACTTTAACTTTGAACATCCACTTGTTCTTCAAAGCTCTCATGCCCTTGGGCAATTTTACCAACTCAAAGGTTCTCATGCAAAGACTTCATCTTGTTTTGCATGACTTCAATCCATTGATTCTTGTGATCATCTTCCATGGCCTCTTCATAACATTCAGGTTCTTCCACGTCAGTGAGTAACACATACTCATTGGGTGAATAACGGGAAGAAGGAAACCGCTGTCTTGTGGACCTCCGAAGCGGAATATTTGATTCGTCCACAATTTCATGAGCAACAGGATCATCAATAGCAATATCATTGTTATTATCAACATCAACATGTTGATTCGATACATGATTTTGGGCGTCACCATGATTATCAAACCCAACAACATTATTCACACTTGTGTGAGGAACTTCATCATGATGAACTATACCATCAAAACTTGAAGATTCTACCTTCTCTGCTTTGTCGATATCTTGAATTGATTGATTCTCCATGAAAATAATATCACGGCTTCTCACAAGTTTCTTTTCAATTGGATCATATAGCTTGTAACCAAATTCATCTAGGCCATATCCAATGAAGATGCATTACCTTGTCTTGGCATCTAACTTTGACCTCTCATCTTTCGACACATGTACAAAAGCTTTGCAACCAAATACTCTCAAATGGTCATTGGAAACATCATTTCCATACCAAACACTCATTGGTACATCACTTTGCAAAGAAACAACAGGAGATAAATTAATAACATGTGCAACGGTCAATAAAGCCTCACCCCAAAATGAGTTTGGCAACTTTGCTTCAGAAAGCAAACATCTAACTCTTTCCATCAAGGTCCTGTTCATCCTCTCAGCCAAACCATTAAGCTGAAGAGTCTTGGGAGGAGTCTTCTGGTGTCTAATACCTTGATGCTTGCAGTATTCGTCAAATGGTCCACAATATTCACTACCATTATTAGTACGAATACATTTCACTTTGTTTCCAGTTTCTCTTTCAACTGAAGCCTGAAACTGCTTAAAGACACCTAACACTTGGTCTTTAGTCTTCAAGACATAGACCCAAAGTTTTCTCGAGCAACCATCAATGAAAGTGACAAAGTAAAGTGCACCACCCAATGTCTTTGTCTTCATTGGACCACATAAAGCAGAGTGCACTAACTCAAGCAACTCTGTCTTTCTTGAAGGAGGGTAGGACTTAAAGGAAACTCTATTTTGTTTACCTGCCAAGCAGTGCTCACGTTTTTCTAATTTAGCATTTTGGAAATTTGACAATAATTTCTTCTTAGCTAGAACATTAAGTCCTTTCTCCCTAATGTGGCTAAGCCTCTTGTTCCATAATGTTGAAGAGCTATCTCTCTCAATCGCATTCACCATATCAACACAAGTAGAGGTTGTAGTCCAGTATAGACCACGACGTTTGTTACCACAAGACACAACCAAGGAACCCTTAATAAGCTTCAATTTTCCATCACCGTTGGTAATAACATATCCTTCATCATCTAAAACACCAACATAAATTAGGTGCAGCCGAACATCAGGAGCATGTTTCACATTGTTTAAAACTAGTTTAGTTCCAACACTAGTTTCCAAACAAATTGTATCAATACCGACCACCCTAGAAACAATCTCATTACCCATACTTAAGGTTCCAAAATCACCAGGAGTGTAGGAAGATAAAAATTCCTTCCTTGATGTCACATGAGATGCGGCACCAGTGTCCACAACCCAGCTTGACTCATCACAAGCAATATTTATCATGTTTGCATCAAGATCGGTAACAAGATCTTCGGTGGTGACGATGTCTAGGCAATTTTCGTTGCCATCTTCTTTAGTTTTCTCTTTGTTTTTGTTCTCCTTCTTCAACTTCCTGTAGAACTTCTTTGTGTGCCCTTTCATGCCACAATGATAACACTCAATATCCTTAAATCTGCCTTTGGATTTGCTCCTATTTTGTTCTTTATGCTGAGAACCACGAGTTTTATTTCCCCCCATGGGGCCAGTTATCAGGACATCCGACGAAGAGGAACCTTGAGTTTTTCTTCTCATCTCTTCGTTCAAAACACTACTCTTGGCGGAATCCATAGAGATCACACCATCCAGAGCAGAATTTGACAATGACGTTCTAAATGTTTCCCAAGAATCTTGTAGGGAACCAAGTAGAAGCAAGCCTTGAATTTCTTCATCAAATTTGATGCCCATAGCAGTAATTGGTTCATAATTCCCTGAAAATTATTCAGATGGTCTGTCATCGGAGAACCATCATGATACTTCAAACTCAATATCTGCTTTATAAGAACATTTTGTTGTTGCCAGACTTTCAAACTCAATATCTTCTCTATTAAAAACATTTTGTTGTTGTCAGTATTTCGAGCATACAAACTTTAAAGATGCTCCTATATAGTTCGAGCATGTGTTTCCCCAGAAATATGGTTCAACATATTATCGTCGATCCATTGCCTAATGAATCCACAAACCTGTCTATGCAACAGATTCCACTCATCATCTGTTTTATTATCAGGCTTTACAGTGGTAAATACTGGTTTGTAAAAATTCTTAACATAAAGCAGATCTTCCTTTTTTCCCTTCCAAATGACATAATTAACACCATTCAAAGTAACCATTCTACTTGTGTTGACTTCGATTATTTTTCCCAAAAAATATAGTTATTGCAAATCAAAGTAAATCTTTTCTGATGTGGAAGTTCAGACTGTGTTGCAACCACAGAGCATACTCAGATAAAACCTTGGCTCTGATACCAGTTTGTTGGGAATACCTCACTTTGCTCTCAAAATGGTTTTTCTCTAACTTGGTGTATTCTACAAATGAGAAAGAATGCTCTATTTATAGAAGGATAAAACCATGCCTATGTCACTAATGACATATGTAAATATAGCAAGTCAAGAAAACTTGCAAATCTTACCAATTTGCCAACCACCAAATCTTTTATTTTCACTCCAATTACTATTCCTTTTTTAACAATTGTTTGTACCAATTGAAGAGCTAAAGTTGACTAAAAAAATGGGATGGATTCAACAAGATGAACGAATCTACGAGATTGAGACACCTGACCCGATTCAAGTATGTTGCTGTATCGAGAGGATAGGAGAGAGGGAGAAGGACGCTCAACTGGGTTTAAAGCTGAATTCGGGTCGCAATTTCTGGGGCTTCTGGATCGTTCAGTGTTCTTTCGCGTATGAAAAAGACGCTGGGGTCGTGAATTGCTGGGAAGAAAAAGATACAGGGTCGGATCGTTGGACTTCTATTGTATGTATATCTTCTTTAGTGTAAATATTGTAGATCAACTTACAAAAATACTATATTTTTAGATTAATGAATACTAATATTTATAAGTATGTTATTTATCATAAATGATTATAATTTATATCACTTTTTAACTGTATTTTTGTATAGTTTTTTTATTTATACATTTTTTAATTACAACAAATTAAAAAATGAATAGAATCTAAAGATACCTCATATCCTTACAGTACGTCCATACAATGAGAAACTTCTCATAATTAACTTTATAACTAAAAATTATTTACTTAAAGACATATCAGATCATATTTTTTAGCAGTTTAACAAAAATTGTGATACATCATACTCAATTTTTTGTTGTCTCCATATTTCTTATTTTGTCGTCGTGAGGATATTTATATTTTTTTTTTTTAATTCAAGTTATTGTTGTAAGCAACTTGTTGAATTTGTGAATGAAGGTTAAGTATTTCGATTTTGAATAGGTGAACTACATGACAATAGATACACTAGTTGTTAAACGCAAAAATGAATACGTTGGATACAACTATACTTGTATTCTCGTTCAAACTTTTTATCTTGGATATATTGCTTATATATCTAGATATAATTGTCTTGGTAAATCAACATTTTAACTTGTGCTTGTATAATACTACAAGTATCTATGTTTATAAACATAGATACACTTCAACACTGTTGTCAAGTAAAAATATGGATACTTTATACAAACGAGCAAAAAAGATAAAAATTTGTGGGTATCAAATTTTATAAGTATAGATATATTAGACAAAGGAGCAATAAAAAAATCAATTTATGGGTATCAATTTATATAAGTACGAGATAAATAAGTAATTAATAAGTACCTGATGGATACAAAATCACAAAAATCGCTACTGCAGTGTTGTAAAGTATCCTGAATTTGAATGAGTTTGGGAGGCAGGGGGGGGGGCAGAAAATATGTGATGCATGAATATTGATGAAAGAAAAAAGCTTGATGATGGTACATGGAAAAAAGATCAGAGATGTGGTCTGCCATAATTATTTAGGCATTCATTATAATTACTTTTCTATTTAATAATTTTTATATTAAATATATATAGAAATATTTATTTGCATAGAATTAATTTGCTATTTATAGTCTAATTATATCCATATAGCATGAAAAAAATAAAACATAGCTATATATATTTTTTTTTAATATATATGGATGTTTGTCATATTTTGAAGTTTTTCCAATATTGTATTGTTGGTGTAGGTGTGCTTTTTGGAATTGGTTTTAAAGAAGGAATGAGTTTGTTGCTGATGTATATGATTGATGTATATTGATATTGGGCTGAGATGGGTTTCAAATTAGTTTAAATTGGGCTTGAACTGATTTTGAAAGAGGTTAAAAGCAAAGAGATGACCTTAGTATGAAAATAACTTATGAATCTTATTAATTATTAAGCTTTTTTAACTCCGACAATAAAAAAATTCATCTTGGCATATGATCTTCATTATTTTTTAAATAAAAATGCTAACTTAGTTAAAACACCATTTTAGAAAAAAATGATTTTCTAAATATTTCACTATATAGAGATATATTTTATAGGAAAAAAAGGGAAATCTCCTTGAAAATGATTCAAAGTATTTTTTTTTTTTTCAAAATAATCAGCTTAAATTGTTTGAAGTTAGAGAAGTTTGAAAAATAATTAAATTGTGGAGGGTCAAAATTGTGTGTCAACAATAAACATTCAATTCGAGTTCATTCGGCGACGTTAGTCACACCCGTCGGCCCACTTGGCAGAACGCCGAGTGTTCAACTTTCCTACCTTTTTGGTAAAATCTTCAGTTTCACAGAAGTCAATTTGGCGGTCTGTATCGAGGTCACCAAACTGGCTGGTGATTTGGCGAGCTGCTTCCCATGTTTTCCGAGTTTTATAGGCTCCATATTGCTTCCGTATTGAGCCAAACGGAGGATTCAGTCGTGGATGCACCCGGTTTGGCATTCGCTGAATAGACTTTTTGCTCGCCAACCTAAAATTGTATACATTTTTCTCGATTTATCCTACAATATCAACGCACCATTATTTATAAAAATAAAATCCTAAAAATATTTAAGACCTTGTTTTGCCTCCCAAGAAGCGCCTTTTTTGCAGTTCTGGCACGACGTAGGTTGTGCCTCACTTTCTGTTATCGGAGCTACACCTAGTGTCACTAGGTAACCCCAATATGTCGTTTGGATGGAGATGATGCATTGTATACATCAGGAATGATCTGATGTGTTGGACTAATATAGAATAAGATCCAATCAATTGATTTAACGCTTCCACATTCGCTCTCATTTCGTCCAACACTTGATCTTGATCGATGCTCTTATGGAGAATGATTTGAAGCGTGTCATCAACACGAATTTTCTCATCTTTTCTAGGCTTCTTCCGCTCTTGAGGAGGCATATTCCTCCCTTGGTGTTTGCACTGGGTTTCCACCTCAGATTTTTGGTGGTCAAGTCATTTAGTTGAGAAACCAGTGCAGTTGACTTGAAGTCACCCTCGACTTCTTGATCTGTCTCAACCGAATTGTCATCCACTCTCTCAGAATGCTCAGAGGACCTGCATGCACAAACAAATAAAAATAAAAAATAAAACTAAAAGTAATATTAGTAAAACTACACTAAAAAGAACAAAATCTTTAATTTACTACATTTTCACGTGACACCATTACCCAAAAATGGCACCTTTTTGATGCTTATAGTGACCAAGGACACTAACTACGATTCGAGTGTCTACGATCGTCGATAATATCGTAACTCAACCGAGAGTTGGGGTCGTGTCCCAAGGGAGTGGTAGTGAAAATATGTAGTTAAGTAGAACTTTATTCTAATTAGTCGTAACTAAAGAATTTACGATTAAAAACATTATATATTAAAAGGGGGTGACAGAAGTGTCAAATATCTATGGGGGCTTTGTCACAAGTAGTAAAACATTAGAAATACAAAAAAGGTCAACTATGGGGAGAAATTCTTGGGGTGTAACCGTAATACAAATTGATATAAATCGTTGGGTACATGCTTTCAATAGGAAATTTGCAAGATAATAGTGACTAAACTAAGCTTTAGATGAAAATTATTTCTCTCTCGAGCAACTTACCCCATATCAAATGGGTTCCTCTCGGACACCCATTTGCCACATGAAAGCAAGCTTACGCCTTACCCCACTTACTCTCTCGAGCTGAGTGTTAGGATATGTGTTTGGGGCTCACCCTCTCGGGTTAAACCTCATGTCAACCCACTCCTTAGGCCATCAGTCTAGTGGTCTTAGTTTTGCGACCTCTCTCGAGCAAGCCAAAAACACATGGGTGGTTCTGTATTTACAATTACAAACACATTAAATTAAATCACAACCACTAGGTGAAATCACAATTTGAATACATCTAACCTAGCAACAAGAACGACCAAAAAATAATATAAACTCATATTTACCAAATCACACCCCAAGAATGGGGGGTTTTTAGTCACACATCAAGAAATAACAAATTACAGCTAAAATAATATTAAAATCTAATGGGTATAAGAAATTAAACCTTGATTAATCAAAGGAAGAGGAATGGAGAAGACATGCTTCCAACTTAGGGATGATGAACTCATTCTTTCTTGAAGTCTTCCAAGAAACCCTCTCCAAACTTGAGAGAAAATATAATAAAAATAGTATTCTAAGGTAGAAACTATAACAATGTTCGGATCCCTAAAAATAATAACTAAGGCTAGTATATATTGTTTTCAGACTTAGTGTTGTGGTGGATCATTCGGCAAGGTTAGTCGAGATCACCGAATGACTCGGCAACTCGCCGTGCTTCTAGTTCATTGCCTTTTGTGCTTGCCCACAAAATCTTCAAGTTCTGGACCATTGGGCGGTATAGTAATACTTCGCGGAACTTTTGGCGGTATGCCAACTGCTTGTTTTATACAATTAAGATAAAAAAGTATCTATAAGTTTTAAACAAGATAAAAAATTGACTTATTTTATTAAGAAAATATAAGATCAACAATTGACTTGTTTTATTAAAAAAATATGGAGTAGCAAGTATTTTTAGAATTAACAACTCTAAAAGTTTTAAATTAACAGACAACAAGTTCATCGATATTTTTTTATCAGATGTAATAATTAGTTAATAATATATTTGAAAATTAAATATTTATTAGGAGGAAAAGACCAATGAAAATAAAAGAAGAGAGGAGTGAGTAGAAGAGAAGTGGGCGATAACATGTAAAAAGAAAAAAATGGGTACACTATCCAAGTGTCAAAAATAAGGAATAATTACTTAACTACATAATATTACTTTACCTATTCCCAATTTTTCCCTATTCTTTTATTAAAATTCAAAAATCCCCTTTTTTCCTCAATGATACTTAACTAGTTAATTTTTACTTTGGAACTAAAAAACATACATTTGCTATTCCCCAAAATTTCGCCCTTAATCTATCCCTCTAACATTTGTTATCAATTTCAAGTAACAAATTTCAAAAGAAACTTTTCCTCATTAAACCGGATTCAGAGTCCAAAATAGTTTTCTCATCTTCTCCATTCTGATTTTCGCATTTTTTTGTGTATCTATTGTTTTGGTTTACACTATCCATTTAGCATCTAACTAATCCTGAGTTTTTTTTTTCCAGAACCGAAAACATCAAAGAATTGAGTTCTAACAGATCACATGACCCGATAGTCATGACAAATAAAAGTTCTAGCAAGAGAAAGTCGGTACAGAAAGTACATGCATCGACTTCAAAAGATTCGAAACCCCAAAGAAAAGACGCAGAAAGGTGGCTCCTCACATTATTCGACCAACATTACCAATAATATGCAATCTTTATCATATTCGTATCTTCATTTGTTTTTGAGTCTGATGGTTCTTATTTTTTTCATTTAAGTATCGTCTATTTCACTGTACATAAGCAATAAAGTAATTTTTATACACCCTCTATCCCTATTTAGTTATCCATTTTAGAAGTGACACACATATTAAGGAACCAATTATTATTATAGGTTAGTTACAATTTTATCCTTAACTTAAAAGATTATGCAACTCTCCAAGTATAATAAATATATTTTCAGGTTTCAAAAAGCACGCATTACAACTTATTAGTACTAAAAATTTTCTAGAATTAAATAAGGGCATATTAAGAAAAAAACTTTTGTCCTTTCTTGATTTGTTAAAATGGACAAGTAAATAGGGACAAATATAAAACGAAATATGGACAAGTAAATAGGTACAGAGGGAGTATCTTTTATGTTTTGTTTTTATTTAGTATCAAAATACATGGACATTAATTATCTAAGATACTTGTTTAAGTATCGACTTGGCCTGTTTCTGTTTTTGTCACTTTATATAACGACTAATGAAACGTGTATACCTTTTATATTTGTTGTCATTTAGTATCAAATAACATGAACATTAACATATCTTTTTTAAAGTCTGGTGATTCTTATTTTTTTCATTTAAGTATCATTTATTTCACTGTACATAGGCAATAATGTAATTTGTGTATATTTTATGTTTTGTTTTTATTTAGTATCAAATTATATGAACTTTAATGTATCTAATATTCTTGTTAAATTATCATTTTGGCTGGTAGGTGTTTTCAAGATACATTGCATATTTGTTTATTTACTGTTATTGTATCAAAATTGTAGAGAACTCATAAAGTATGAACTATTTCAGTGTACACAAGAATATTAAAATTTGTGTACCTTTTATGTTTTGCACATCAACATTAATGTATCTAAGATACTTGTTTAAGTATCATCTTGTCCTGTTCCTGTTTTTGTCACTTTGTATAACTACTAATGAAATTTGTATACCTTTTATGCTTGTTGTTATTTAGTATCAAATAACATGAACATTAATGTATATAAGATAATTGTTTGATCTTCATTTTGGCATGTAGGTTTGTTTTGGTATAATGCATCACATTATATGATAATTATCTATATGATACTTATAAGAATAAAAAGAGTTATGAGAATTCATATTTAGGTTACATTATATTTGTCACTTTTAATACGGTTAATTGATTTTGTTTGCCATTATTCTGTTATTTAGTATCAACTAAAGCAAACATTATTTTTGCCGGTAATAGTGAATGTTGAACGTATCTAGCTGCTTTTTGTCACATCCGGGTTTACCCCCTAGACGTGATCGGCGTCATCTTCCTCTTTGAGGACTAAGACTACCCCTTAGTCTCATGTCATTACATTCATAGGTTAAAATTTGCGGAAAAATTTCAAACTTCCATTACATCTACATGGAGGTTTACATATACCTCTACATACACATAATCTATATGTATGACCCTTCATTTAAGAATGTTACATAGCCTTCTAATTTTATTGAACATACATATATTTAAAATAACAAATACTCTCAAAGATTATCTCATCTAATACCATCTAAATGATCATAACAATTTGGGCATAGCCCTACATCAAAGGTAAAGAAGCCACATATAGGCTTATATACAATGAAAGTGGAATAAACAAAAAGTCTTAGAAAACAAAGGAACTTCATAGGCAAGATATTGACATCTCCCTTGGAAAGCGAGGACCTACCCACTTGGATGATAGAGAATATCCAAGCCTTCTTCAAGTCGTCCTAAATGAGCCTTCAACGACCGAAACCTAAAATGTTTGGGAAGAGGGAAGAAAATGGGGTTAGTACTCCACATTTACTAAGTATGAGACCAAATGCACATATAATATCAAAACATGCTACAAAAGGGATATTTAATCAAAACATGTCATTTGCCCTTTTTAAAAGTCTCATGCATAATCAAGAAAGTCATACCAATTAACCAAACATGCTTACTAACTCAAACAATTTATATGTATCCCAGCATACTTTAACCCATGAATTTCTACAACCCTATCATCAAGGTTTAACATCACAAGTATGTAAGAGTTAATCATATCATAATAAGCAAGACAACTACTCATGAATCCTTACTAAGTCAACTGGTGCAATAACCAAGCAAAGTTCCATAACCTTACTCAATCAAGTAACTCCAACAAGAAACCATAACAAATGTCAAACTTCACACAACATAACCTTTAAGGACACTTAATGATATACCGTGGTTTCAAGATATTTTTAATGCTTTTTCCTTAAGTTTAGTGTGTGTCCAGAAGTCTTTTTGTATTGATTTTTATGTAAGTTTCTCTTTATTTGCAGGAAATTTGTCTAAAGATGAACGCGGAAGTTTTTGAGAAAGAAATGCAGAAAAGTTACCACCTTCGAAGCTTGTGATGGTCCGTCGATCTTGTGACGGACCGTAGGTGGCATCGTAGTGAAGCTGTTGAAGGAAGATGGGGAAGTCTGACCTAAGTGTGGGATTACGAAGTTCATGAAGGACCGTTATAGCCACGACGGTCCGTCCTCATGGTTCGTTGTGATGATCAGAGAAGTAGTCCAGTACCCAAATTTCAAGAGTTTAAGTGATATAGAACGGAGACCTTTGACGGACCGTCATGCCTGTGACAGTCCGTCATACCTGTTCGTCGAGGGTAATGAAGAAAGCACCAAAAGGATTTGTAAAGTATAGGATGACGGAGACCATGACGGCCCATCGTGACCACGACAGCCCGTCACGAGGTCCGTCGACTAGGATGCGTTTTGATAGATTTTCAGCAATTAGAGTCCTTCTTTTATTAGGTTTTTATTTTTTATAAATAGTTGGAAAAACCTCGTTTTTGGGGTTAGACTCTGTTAGGTTAGATTCTCTTATGTTAGACTCATTGTTATTAGACTTTGTGATTGTTATAATTTTGGAGAATCTTTAGTCTTCGATTAATTTCAGTAATTGATTCATTTTTTCTGGAATTGATTGTTAGTGCGTTTGTGGATTAATCAAGTGAACTTCTGGATTTTATTCTTTCTCATTGAAGTAAGTGCATGAATTCTTATATTACATATATGAATATTGTGATTATGACTATGGGTAACTAAACTCCATAACTAGGGTTGTGGGAACCATGGGTGGATAATAGGGTAAATCTAACTAAAATAACAATTTTAGAATAGTGTCTTGCATTTATTGATAATTCTTTTGTTTAGAAGTCTTTTTAACGGATGGACAACGTTAGAACTCGCCTTAATGCTACTTGCCGGACCAAGGAGGTAGATAGTAGGAAAAGAATTATCAACATAGATTTAGTGTATACTATCTATATTGTCTTTTATTTTCTAAAGAAATAATTGACTAAATAATAGTAATAATAGATTGAAGTTAAGTCTGAACTATTTTCCTCGTGGCAACGATCCCAACCTCATTAGTTGGGTTCTTTACTTGATACAACCGCTTTACTTCTTATTTGAGAAGTAAGTTTAAGCGTATCAAATATTGGCGCCGCTGCCAGGGAAAGTAGCTTTTAGATTAACTTAAGCTTATTACTAAAGTTTAGTCGATATTTTCTTAATTTTTTTTTATTGTTTTTGATTCTTGCAGAACTATCTTCCTTGTATGACAAATACACGGAGAGGAAGAGAACACTTGTTTCCCTACGATCACGAATTAGAGCGAACACTACACAACATGAATCGAAACTTGGGTATTAACGATGATGATCCAAACCAGAACATCCCCGCTCCGGTTGATGTTCATGGTCGGTTATTACCCGATGCTCCGGGTGAAAATCAACGGAGGGGACAAAATTCTGCTCCACGTCCTCAAGAATACTACAGAGGCTATGACAATATAGCAGACTCCGATGGGCCACTTGTCTTGCCCCCTCTACCACCAGGCCACACCTTTGTGGTAACTAGTAGCCTGATGGAAATGCTCACTGCTAGAGGTTTGTTTTCAGGGCTACCTTCTGAGGATCCACATGCCCATATAGCTAAGGTAAGGGCAGTGTGTAAAAGCTGTGTAGGGACACCTGATTTGGATTTGGATGTAATCGGGCTAAGAGTCTTTCCTCTCTCACAGACGGGTGAGGTGGTTCACTGAGCTCCCTTATAACTCAATTTTCACTTGGAATCAACTAAGAGACGTTTTCTTGGCACGTTACTACCCGGTCTCCAAGAAACTAAACCACAAAGACAGAGTGAACAACTTTGTGGCACTACCAGGAGAGTCAGTTAGTAGTTCTTGGGAAAGATTCACCTCATTTTTTAGAAGTGTCCCCAATCACGGCATAGATGATGATTCACTGAAGGAATACTTCTATTGGGGACAGGATGATAATAATAAAGCGGTGTTGGATACTATAGCGGGTGGTTT
This sequence comes from Solanum peruvianum, assembly GCA_027705065.1. Taxonomy (NCBI): domain Eukaryota; kingdom Viridiplantae; phylum Streptophyta; class Magnoliopsida; order Solanales; family Solanaceae; genus Solanum; species Solanum peruvianum. The sequence continues at coordinate 8,463,689 of JAKWJD010001763.1, forward strand.
TTATGAGCAGTGTCCTTATGCTGAGATTGCTGAAAAGTTAGAGAAAATCTCCCGGAACAATAAAGCTTGGAGTACTAGGAAGTCAGATACTGGGAGAAATAGCTTCGCTGTGCAATCCACTAACGACCCAGCCACAAAGGAGATTCGTGAAGAGATGGCTCAGATGAGAACTGAAGTTGGGTTGGTATTAAAACATATCACTGGGGTGCAGAAAAGATAAATGCAGTTAACTACTTGTCTAAATCACCACCACCAAATGATGAATGCTATTATGAGGAGAATTCCTATGCGGTAAATGAACAGACGGAGGGGTTTCCGACCGACTGCCCCAGGCTCAAATCAGGAGAATTGGCGCCAAGGTCAAGGAAACCAAGGTCGGATCTGTGGTAACTATAACCGTGAGGGTCATTATATCCGAGATGAAAACTACAACCGCGACAACAACTTCAACAGGGGTAACTATAGTAACAGAAATGATAGGAATAACCCCAATGTCCCTCCTCAAAATCGTGAAGTTACTCTTAGGGATGGTGGAGATAGTATGGCGCGAGTTGAGGATATGTTTCAGAAAATGATGATGAGGTTCGATGCTAATGATGAGCACATTAAAGAGTTAAGAAGTGATTTAGCGGGTATTTGGCAGAAAGTCGATACACATGCAATATCGATTAAGAATATTGAGTTGCAAATGGACCAATTATCTGCGAATGTGAACACACGGCAACCGGGCACTCTTCTAGCAACACTGTCCAAAATCTGAAAAATGACGGACATTGTATGGAAATTACTACTCGGGGTGGAAAGAAGACCATTGACCTACCTATGCCGTCTAAGGAGAAAAAGGTGATAAAAGATAATGATAAGGTGATAGAGGGTAGTGGTAAAGTAGAAGATAACACTGGAAAAGATGCTGATGTGCCTACAAAGGTAATTCCCATGCCTAGACCACCCCCCTTTCCTCAAAGATTAGTGAAAAATATCGAGCATGGTAAATTTCGGTGTTTTATAACAATGTTGAAGCAACGATCTATCAATGTACTTTTGGTAGAAGCTCTAGAACAAATGCCCGGTTATGCCAAGTTTATGAAAGAGCTGGTTACAAAGAAAAGTTTGGCCACTTTCGAGGATGATGATAGAATGCAACATTGTAGTGCTATTGCTACTAGATCTCTCGTACAAAATAAAGAAGATCCGGGTGCGTTCACTATTCCTTGTACAGTTGGGTCATTACATTTTGCGATCATTATGTGATCTGGGTGCAAGCATAAATCTCATGCCCCTCTCGATTTACAAGAAGTTGGGTTTGGGTGTCGCAAAGCCCACTGCGATGCAGCTACTGATGGCCGATCGAACAGTGAAAAGGCCTATAGGGATACTCCACAGGTGCTTGTAAAAGTGGAGTCATTCATATTTCCAGCAGATTTTGTTATTCTTGATTGTGAAGTTGATTTTGAAGTGCCTATTATTCTTGGGAGGCCATTCCTTGCTACAGGTATAGCCTTAGTTGATATGGAAAAGGGGCAGATGAAATTTTGGTTGAACAATGAAGAAGCGACCTTCAACATGTGTAGGTCCATGAGGCAGAGTGGTGAGCTCCGAACGGTATCTGCTATATCCTACAAAGAAAAGATGAAAAAGCACCGTGACCTAAAAATTGAAAAAGAGAGTTTATGGTTGGGGATTTGGTGCTTTTATACAATTCTAGGTTGCGTTGGTTTCCGGGCAAGCTCAAGTCCAAATGGACTGGCCCTTACTTGATTACCCAACTATTCCCTCATGGAGCAGTTGAGTTAGAAACCAAGAAGGGTGTGCATTTAAGGTGAATGGACAACAAATAAAACTCTATTTTGGGCATGCTCAATAGGCGAATGAAATAATCGAGGCACACAATCTTGATGAAGGCTGAGTAATCAAGTGTCCTCAGTCGTGCCGCGACATTAAATCAGGCGCTGGTTGGGAGGCAACCCAATAATTATAGTTTTTCTTTCTAGTAATGGTAGCATTTTTTTACTAATGGGTTTTAAATTTGCAGGCACATCACCGGAAATTCTGCAGAAAATCACTTTGCAACAGTCACTGACGGACACATCGACGGACCGTCACATGTATTCGTCGTGCTAGGTACGTCTTTCAGTTACTTTCAAAACTAGGGCACACGTGACGGAACCCATGATGGACCATTGCATCTGCGACCTACCATCATCAGGGACTCATTGGGTCATTAATGAGCGTACCCGACCCGACCCGGTTGGGGTTAATTTAAAAAATTGGCAATCTTTAAAACCCCCACCCCTTGATTTCACCCATTTCCTTCCCTCTTTCTCCCATTTCCCTCCCTTTTCAACTTCCAACTTCGTACCTCTCTTCTCTATCAACTGATCACTTCCCCAATTCCTTAAATCTACCCTCTACTAGTCGGAATCTACTATTGTGGTTCTGTTTTACTACCCATTTACATTGCATTTTTGTTTTTTTAATTCATATTAGCCTATTTCTTTTTGGTAGGTATTCATCTTTTGATACAATTTTGTTTGACCTAGGTTAAGAATCCTTAAATGGCATTGTTAAAACTCTAGAAATAGATGCTTTAGCATTGTTAGTTTGCTAGTTATTTGGGTTAGAAACATGTAGGTTAACACTAAAAATTCCATTTGAGTCATAGGGGATGACTGTGGCATCCCCAGTTTTGTCACTGAATGATAGAACGAGACCCCGATGATGGACCGTCGTACCCACGACAGACGGTCATAGGGTCTGTTTCAACATCCCACTGTTCGTTTTCTCTAAGTGTCCATCAACGCATACATGCGATGGACCGTCGTTCCCTCGACTGCTCTTCCTACACAACCGTTATGACGGTCAGAGACCCATCTCCTGAGAGTCTCCATACTTTTTCTAAGTGTCCTCTGAAGGACATCTACGACAGACCGTCATACTCTCGATGGTTCGTCATGCACAACCGTCATGACGGTCAAATACCCTTGTCCTAACTGTCTCCATTTTTTTCAAAATGTCCTCTGACGGACATCTATGACGGACCATCATACCCTCGACGGTCCGTCCTGCACAACCGTCGTGACTGTCAGAGACCCCTTTCCTAAGGGTCTCCGTACTTTTTTAAGTACCCCACGACGGACATTGACGACGGACCTTCACTGTCACGACAGTCAGTCCTGCTTAGCCGTCATATTTGTCAGAGACTTTCCTTCAGGGATCTCCAAATCAACATAGTTGAAGTAAGACATGACGGACCCCATGACAGTTCGTCGTACTCACGACGAGTCGACCCCTGATCCGTCGTGTTTCACTGTTACTGCAGAAAAGTCATTACAACTTAGCTCTTATATTTATTTTTTGTCATTTTCGCTCATCTTGTTTGCTCCTTCTCGTACTAATATTGATTCTTTACAGGTACTATCTCTAATGGCACCAAAACATGATTGAGTTTACGCACGTTGGCATTCAAAGTGTACCGCCCCGTCTCCCGCCTGGTCATAGGCTGATGATGAGCATGATCCCGTGTATGTGCCCCCAGGCACTGCCACTGCATAACGAGCTGCACGGGCTACCAGAGCTACGCCCAAAAAGGTGGCATCCGACGTAGTCACTGCCTCCATTCTAATGAGGAGCGCACACTGACCGACACACCTTCAGGGTCAGATACACATGAAGAAGGAGTGTCTGGCTCCTTAGGAGTTTCGTGGTCGGAGGAAGCCTCTGGGTCAGCCAAAGTCCCTGCCCCCGCCATATCTGTACAGTCTGCCTCGTCTGATGAGGCTGACAGTTCTGATTCTACTCCAACCTCACCGACTGGTGCTCTCACCCCGGTTGTCGACCAGCCCAACCGATGGTGCATCGACGGGCAATATCAAGAGTATTCCGACGCCATGTTTTTAAATGATAAAGGCGTCATGACACAAACCCTTACATTGGAGAGGCGGGTCCTTATGGGTATTCTCCCCATCATGCCAGAGATCCACAATCTCTTCACCAGACACCGGCTGGAGTGGACAACGCGTTTTTTGGGCCGTTATAGTAAGGAGTTGGTCTGAGAGTTTTACGCCTATTATGTGGCTACTCTCAGATCACAGATAGATAGGCGGGCTGCCCCCGCCAAACAGACCCCACTTGAGCATGGCTGAGTACGTGGCATTCAGGTCGATATCTCCCTGCCCGCCATCCACGGTATCTATACGATGAGGATGTTGATGCCAACAGAACCCCTCTCACCGCCAAGTGCGACTATCGGTGGCAAATTCTAAAAGATGGCCAATTCTTGCGTGACCATCGCTGAGAGAAACAACTTAGAGGTGGATGGTCCTGCAGTTGTCTGTTGATGGAGAGGGTGTCGACTGGGTAAGGGAGCCATCAAGAAGGCTAACTTGACCTTCACGGCTAAGTTCTTATGGATGATTGTTTTCCACTGCCTTTCCCCCATGGCCGCTGATAATATAGTCACATGGTTGATTTTCCTTATGCAGGTTCGCAGGTGTGCCCATCTGGCACATTGATTAGCTCAAGACTCCGATGGGCACTATTGATATCGGCCTCATCAGGGATGACGCCAATGGGTTGGCTCCACGCACAAGGCCCCGTCAAGAGTTGCCTCCACTTGGTGAAACTCTGGCTGATATGGTAGCACAGCTCGCACGACTACACAGGCTGTTACTGAAACCACTAACACTACCCCGATCGAGTCTATCCTAGGTAGTAGCACTGCCCCGAGCTCCTCTCGCTCAGCCCCTTTCCCCGCTCTGGTCCCGCTTGATAGGGTGCAGAAACTAGAGTCATAGATGGCTACACTTCTGCATCACATCCAGCCTTGGATGCAAAGGTCTATTGCTGAGGCAGAAGAGCGCTTGGAGCGTAAAATGGTCCAGCACACAGACGGAAGATCGCTAAGGTTCATCAGCGCTTGGACACTTTTGAGTTGTGGGTGCTAGCCCGGCAAGCCCCTCAAGTAGACGTGTCGACCCTTCTGTCTGCGGTCGAGAGTCTGCGAGCGGATATTGATATGATCCTAGAGGTTAGGGTGCCTTAGACTGAGGCCACTTCTGCAGAGCCTGCTGAGGACTCAGCGATGGCGGTCTTATTCTCCACTTCTAAGATTCCACTACCTCCCCCTCGAGAGCATGCCAATAGGCGCAAGGGTCGAGAGGAGGATGAGGCTAGAGCACGGAAGAAGGAGCGCCGTGAGATAGAGGCTACGAGGAGAGCCTCACTTGCTGATGAGGAGGCGCGTTGGATTAGGGATGTAGAGTCAGCTGCTGGGGCATCTAGCTCCAGAGATGTGGCGACAGCGGGAGGCACTGTTGATAGTGTTGTAGTTGATGAGGACACTACTGAGGGTGTCCAGACTACAGAGGTAGTGGGATCCGGGGACACGGACCCACCAGCTTGCTGATCGTCGGCGCTTTGCGCCCCATGTTTGCTTCACCTACCACTCTCGTATTTCAATTTTTAATGCTTTTGGGACAGTTGCATGTCTTTTTGTTGGGGTGGGGTAAATAGAAAGTGAGTGTTATGGTGAAGTCTGAGTAGCCCAATTCATTATCCTCTTTTGGGGTTTTCTTGCATGTGTTCTTTTTTCCCAAGAGACTGATTATTTTTATGGTTGAACTGGCATGTCTATATCTTGTGTACATAGTTTAAATTTGAAGCATAATGGCTAAAATGATATCTTGATGAAATGAAAATGATGCATGACTAGGCATAGTAATTGATGAATGTGTGTCTCTAAGCATGACATAGAGATACACCACTGCATGACCCTAAGTCTAAAAATCGAACTAAAAGTCTGATAATCTGGCAGAGTAATGAGATGTCAAGTGAGTGTGAGGAATATTTTGTACTGAGCTAGAACTTGCCAGGTTACTCCTGCTAAAAGTAAGTTGTAATAGACAATTAGGAAAGAATCATAGGCCCTTGTTCAATATAGTCCATTTTTAACCAAAATTAAAATTAACGAATGAAATTAATCCCTCTTTGATCCAAATGATTTGAGCTTAAACTAGACCTTTCTTTTTCACCCCAACTGATCTTTTCTAGGAATAATGTGTTGGACCTGGTCCCTCCTTGGACATGTGCACCTTAGCTTTTGCCAAAAGCATAAGTTGAGGGTGGCTAATGTAGTAAACAACCTTTTTATGGCCCTGACCCAACTTTGGGTATTGTGTACTTTGACTCATGGTTAGAGTGGCAGCGGAACCGGTACCTACCGGTTCCCAGTCCGGTCCGTCCCGGTCCGGTTCGGTACCGGTTAGTACCTGTTAGGGTTTGGGTTTTCCGGTTTCGGGACAGGAACCGGGACGGAAATTACGGATATCCGGTTTTATACCGGTTCCGGTAATTACCGGTCCGATCCGGTTTTTAATTTTTTTTTAAATAGAGCCGTTACTAGCCGTTGGTAACGGCTAGTGGGCCCCCCCAACGGCTAGTTGAAGAAAAATTCATCCAATAAAGCCTTACCCCACCCCTAACTTTAAAATACCTAAAGTTTTAAAAATTACACTTTAACCCACTTTTTTACTTATAAATACCCCTAAATTTCATTCTTTTTTAAAACCACAATATCATCTATTCATCTTCTACTCTCTCAACTCTCTACTCTCTATCTCTAATCTCTAATTCGATAATATATAATATCTTAAATTTCGGTGTTGCCTTACTTGGTCTTTGGAAATTAGATTTGGAGCTTCAAAATTCAATTTTCAACTTTCCACGTTCGGCTATCGGCGGTCATAAACGTCTACTTTTTTAAGTAGACGTTCGGTACATTCGTTCTAACTTTTATTTTACCTTTCATTTATATTTAAATAATTATTTATTTATTTGTGATTTATTGTTTGCATAATTGCATAACATTTTTCTTATTATATTTATTCTCACGTTTAATTTTTTAATATGGATTTCGGAAAAAATATTGTTCAAAAAGGAAAGGGGAAAAAAGTGCATTAGAGCGTGTAAGAAATGTTTGTAACTTTACATCCTCCGATAATGCAAAAACCGGTAGTTCTTCTAAATCAAAAACTAAAAAATCTACTATATTAAGAATAAATACGGATTATTATACACATGTTGATGATAAGGTATTTAATATTGATAGCAATTCAGGATTAGATCCTTATCATGAACATTTACAACGTCGCTTTGGTAATTTTGATGAGGATTTGCCTAGTGATAATGATAATGATAATGATAATGATATTGATAATTATACTACGATACGCCTATTTTTGATGATGATGATGATGAAACTCAGCCACCTACGGCTACTACTCCTAGTCCCTCTCCCTTTCGTTGTCCTGCCCCAGTTCCCCCAGTACATCCTAGGCTAAGGTAGAACGTGTTAAAAAATCGGTTGTTTGGCAATTTATGACACAAAATGAAAATAAAACACAAGCTATTTGTAATAAATGTAACATATATTAAATCATAAAACTGTGGGCAAATCTGGCGGGACAGGACATTTGAGTAGTCATTTAATGTCTTGTTGTAAAAATGAATTTTTGCATGCTAAAGCGGTAGCGGAAGCTAAAAAAAACGGTACCCATCTTCCTGAAATGTAGGAGTAGGCGGCTCTAAAATGGTACAAACACAATTAAATCCGTCTAATGTTTCTGGCTCTAGTTTACTACCTTCATATAGTAGAGAAAAAGATCTTGAAGAACTAGCTAAAATGATATGTGTTATGGGTTTGCCATTTAGTTTTGCTGAAAATCCCGGTTTTATACATTATATTCAAATTGTATATAATCCAAATTTTAAAGGTTTTGCTAGAAATACAATAAAAAAGGTTGTATTTGATTATCATGCACAACATTTTCAATATATTCGTTGTTTTTTTTTTTATTATAATACTTGTAAAATAGCTATTACTTCTGATATGGGTCGTAGTGTAAATGGTAACGATTATTTGACTGTTACTGCACATTGGATTGATGAAAATTTTTATATGCAAAAAAGAATTTTAGGTTACAAATGTTGTCAAATGCAAAAACCGGTAGTTATTGCTCAAACTATTTTAGATATTTTACAAAGTTATGGAATATGTGATAAAATAAGTAGTATAACATTAGATAATGCTTCAAGTAATAATTCTGCTGTTCAATATTTAAAAACTACTCTTTGTCCTTTTTATGGTGATAATTATCATATTAGATGTACTGCACATATATATAATTTGATGGTTAGAGATGGTGTAAATATGTATGATAACGGATGTACGAAAGTTGAAAATGCATGTCATTTTATATTTAAATGTCAAGTTAAGTCTCGGCGTAAAGATTTTCAAAATCGCTGTTTTGAAAATAACTCTTCCACCTAGAAAAATTCCAAAAACAGTGTCTACTAGATGGAATACTTTATATGAAATGCTTGTAGTCGCTTATGAATATCGAATACCCTTACAAATGGTTTGGAATGCTCATAATTCTGATATGACATATAGACTAGATGATAATGATTGGCGTGATATAAATGAACTTATAGATTTCCTTAAAGTTTTTTACTTAACTACAATTTGTACTGTTTTGCCTGATATTTGTATGATTTCTTCTAAATTATATAAATTTAAAAATAAACCAAGATTTCAACAAACCGTTGAAAAAATGATTATAAAATTTAAAAAATATTATATTCCTATTCCTCAAATTATTTAACTGCATGTTTGTTACACCCTAAGTATAAAGATTTTGGTTCATCAAGAATGGTTGAAAAATATATTTTAACTTAGATATTAATGATGAATTAAAAGAAATTCCTAGCTGTCAACAAGTTTAAGATAGCATAAAAATTGAAGCAAGAAAATTGTATGATTTATATAATGCTAATAAAAATTTATCAAGTGAAAATGAACCTGAAAGCTCTAGGGTTAGATTTGATGAAATATATTGATAATTATTTAGAGGATTATCTTGAACTTTCTCACGATAATAGAATGATTTTGATGCATATATTAATCAAATGACAAAATCTACTGAAGATGTTCTCAAATGGTGGAGAGAGCGCACCAAAGGATTTCCAAAACTAATACCGATGGTTCAAGATATATTAGCAATGCAAGCGTCGTCGGTAGCTTCGGAAGGCGTCTTTAGTGCAGCAAGGTTTCAACTTGGAGAACATAGGCATTCACTAGCAGCCGACAACTTGGAGATATCGGTTTATTTCGAGATTGGATTAATGCCGAGAGAAGAAATTTGGGTCGTGAACCACTACCGACCAAATTTCAAGATGACGTTGATGAAGTAATGCAGGATTATAGTGACGACGGGATTGAAGCAATGGAAGATCTTTCTATTCAACCTATTCCCGAACATGTTACTAAAGAAATGTTGAATGATTTACGAAGGGATTTATATGGTGGCACCAACTATTAATTCAAACTAATATTTTTGTAAATGTAATTGTAATATCAAATATATATTAATAAAAATATAGGCTATTCGCCTTATTTAATTTTTAATACTGTTGTATTAAATTTAATTTTTGATATAGTCAATTTTAAATTTTATAACTTTAAAGTTTAAATTCAAAAATTCCAAAATTTAAGAGTTTGAAATTTAAATTTTATAACTTTAAAATTTGAATTTTAAATTTTCAGACTTTAAAAATTGAATTTAAAGTTTGAAATTTAAATTTGAAACTTTAAATTTTGAAAATTTTAAATTAAAACTTTAAAGTTATAACTTTAAAGTTATAACTTATAAGTTATAACTTTAAAGTTTATATAACTTTAAAATTTGAAATTTAACTTTAACTTTAAAATTTAAATTTAAAATTTTCAAACTAGTTTGAATTTAAAGTTTGAAAATTTAATTTATAACTTTAAAGTTTGAAATTTAAATTATAATAAAAATTAGATTCAATTATTTTTTTTTTTTTTTTGAAAATTCGGTTCGTCCCGGATACCGGTCCGGTCCGGTCCGGTCTAGTACCGGTTTACTATACCGGACCGGGACGGAACAATAGTTATTTTACCGTTTCCCGGACCGGTCCGGTGCCGGTTCCGGAACTACCGGTACAACGCAGTAACCGGTTCCGTACCGGTTCCGTATTACCGGTCCGGTTTTGCCGTTCCGGTACCACTGCCACACTTACTCATGGTAAAACCATGAGTTGAGGGTGGCTATTATGAGGAATGCTCTGGAAAGTGGGGTTGAAAGAACAAAGAGAGAGAAAGAACAAAAGTAAAGTGACTCAAGAACTAGTTGAAAGAAAAGTGAAATAAAAAAATACAATAAATACAAGCAAGAAAAGAAGAGAGTCACTTACACAAATGAAGAAAGAAGGGGAAATAGCAAGGTGAAATAATATGAGAGATTGGGCAAAATAAAATGATAAAAAGTGGTATGTTTAGCCGATATGTCAAGGAGGGAAAAAAGTCACTAAAGTATACCTAAATATACCCTACCTTACCCTAAGCCTATGTTACAAGCTATGAAATTCCTATCGTGATCCTAAGAGTTGTATAGCGAACTTAAAGCTGTGAAAATAAGGGCAAGCTTATGGCGATATGTATGAATGAGTTGTGAATTTATTCTGAGAGTGAGTGTTAAAAAGTACTCCTTATACTCAAACTGAAATCATTGTGTGAAAAATGAGGATGTTGTTTTGAAGTATACCAGAAATATTAGCACCTCGGTGAGAAATTGAAGAGGATAGGTGTCAGTGCATGGTGAGGTTGTGTCATGGTCTGATTCCATATAATTCAAGCGTAATAGTGATAACATGCATAAACATGATGAGACTAATTAGGATTGATAGCCAAATGATTGCGAAACCATAAACAAGGATACTATTGTACAAAGATTTTGTAGCGATTCAAGTGCGTCGCTTGAAGACAAACAACGAATTTAAGTTGAGGGTGTTGATATACTGTGGTTTCACAGTATTTTTAATGTTTTTTCCTTAAGTTTAGTGTGTGTCCAAATGCCTTTTTGTACTGATTTTTTTTTGTAAGTTTCTCTTTATTTGCAAGAAATATGTCTAAAGATGAACGCGAAAGTTTTTGAGAAAGAAATGCAAAAAAGTTACAACCTACGGAGCTTGTGACGGTCCGTCGAGATTGTGACGGTCCGTAGGTGGCATTATAGTGAAGTGCTGAAGGAAGCTGGGGAAGACTGACCTAAGTGTGGGATTACGAAGTTCATGACGGACTGTCATAGCCACGATGGTTCGTCCTGCTGGTTCGTCGTGATGATCAAAGAAGTAGTCCCAGTACCAAAATTCCAAGAGTTTAAGTGTTATGGAAAGGAGACCCTCAACGGACTGCCGTGCCTGTGACGGTCCGTCATACCTGTTAGTAGAGGGTAATGAAGAAAGCAGCAGAAGGATTTGTAAAGTATAGGTTGACGGAGGCCATGACGACCCATCGTGACCACGACGGCCCGTCACGAGGTCCGTCGACTCGGACACGTTTTGACAGATTTTCAGCAATTAGAGTCCTTCTTTTATTAGGTTTTTATTTTTTTATAAATAGTTGGAAAAATCTCATTTTTGGGGTTAGACTCTCTTATGTTAGATTCTCTTATGTTAGACTCGTTGTTAGTAGACTTTGTGATTGTTATAATTTTGGAGAATCTTTAGTCTTCGATTAATTTAAGTAATTGATCCATTTTTTCTGGAATTGATTGTTAGTGGGTTTATTGATTAATCAAGTGAACTTCTAGATTTTATTCTTTCTCATTAAAGTAAATGCATGAATTATTATATTACATATATGAATATTGTGATTATGACTATGGGTAACTAAACTCTATAACTAGGGTTGTGGGAACCATGGGTGAATAATAAGGTAAAATCTAACTAAAATAACAATTCTAGAATAGTGTCTTGCATGTTTTGATAATTCTTTCGTTTAGAAGTCTTTTTAACGGATGACTAACGTTAGAACTCGCTTTAATGCTACTTGCCGGACCAAGGATCTAGATAATAGAAAAAGAATTATCAACATAGATTTAGTGTATACTATCTAATAGGCTAGTATTGATTGGTACGAGGTAATAACTTAGTCAAATATCTAATACAATGCTTAATATGAGGTAAAGGTAAGGGTTAGTATAACAACACACGTAGCCGGACCAAGGTGCGGAGTGAAATTTTCTGGATGCCGGACCAAGGATTTAGAAATACATAACTTATCACTTTGCATTCAAGATACTAGGAAAGAATTGTTATAGTTAGAATTATCAAGTTAGGAACCTGTGGGAAATAGTTAAACCCTAGTTACTTTTATTAATTGATTAAACTCCAACGTTTGATTCTGTTAGTTGGTTACTTTAATTTAGTTAGTTATCTTTGTTAATTTGGAAATACCCCCCCCCCCCTTTTATTGTCTTTTGTTTTCTAAGGAAATAATTGACTAAATAATAATAATAATAGATTAAAGTTAAGTCTGAACTATTTTTCTCGTGGGAACGATCCCAACCTCATTAGTTGGGTTCTTTACTTGATACGACCGCTTTACTTCTTATTTGAGAAGTAAGTTTGAGTGTATCACCTAACATCATACTTTAATAGTACAAACCAATTACATGTTCAAGAGGATAATCATCACCATATAATATCATTTATATTGTATTATCAAAATGTTATCACCATATACATCATTATCATATACATACATAGTATTAACTTTGTAAAGCTTCCATCAAGGTCAACTAGTGCAAGGCATAAGTAGAGTCTCATACCCCTACCTAGGCTAAGTTAAACCTCTCAAGTCACCTTAGTAGTTTATACTTGATTACTTTATTTTAATTTAGGGAACACTTGCCTTAACCGACATAAACCAGAAGTCTAAATGTGGAATTCGGTGTTGTAAAACTTTACACCGATGGAAGGTGGTCTACCGACCAAAGTAAAATCAAACATAAACATAGCTTGTTAGGTGGATCCACTAGCTAGTCTTCCTGTGGGGGCAACATAGTTCAAGAACTAAGAGATAGTATATTTCTCCTGATACCACTTCGTAATTGAGGCCTCCTCACATGGGAATCCATTGGATGAGTATTCCTCTTTGGGAAGTCAAAATCTCATATAGAACTATAGGGTAAATCTTCTTCTTTGGGAAGTCAATCACCTCCCTTTGTAAAGTTCACTCGATGCAAAGCTAAGCCCCTTTATTGAAATGTCATTAAGCATTTAATTTTCAATCATATCTTAGTTTAGGTCATAGGGTCTACCCCTTGTATAATCATCATCATCAATAGCTCAATAAGAATTGTATGAGTATAGTCCTTTCATCATAATTCATATAAGTGAAGTTAACACATTAGCATTTCATAGCATATCAAGGCACATTGATAGTCATCACCATCCTTATACTACATACACCTTAATAAACCTCACAACATAGTAATAATATTTTAATCAAACATTATACCACCCTATCATCCTAATATAAGGCATACTCCAACATAACATCGTGATTTAACCACAATTAATCACAATTGAAAGTAAAGATAGAGATTCCAAGGCTTACCAAGTCTCCTTCATGGTTCATCATATAGGCCTTACCATAAATCCTCAATTCAATCCAATTTAGATGTTCCACATCATAATTCAAAAATCAATATGATTATAAAACAGGAGAGTCACAACACCATAATTCAATACCAAATCAATGATTAAAACAAGATTACTTATGCCAATCTCAATAACCTAGATCACTTCTTAAGATTAGCATGAAAGACAACAATTCATTCCAATTTTTTAACGTTTGGTGTAACAACATAATCTAATAGTGATTTAACCCATAATCAAGACAATTGAATAAATCACAACCCAATTTACATCAAGATCAACCTAGGGTTTAGGTTAGGATCATGCTCTTCAATTTTGGTCCAACCATCACAAATTACTATAATCAAGTTAAATTACATGTTAATCCATCTATTATAGCCTAAAGAAATCATAAACAACTCAGTTCATAACATCAAATTCGTAATTGAGCGAATCCCACTTGAATACCCAACTTTTGAAATCCATTTTGAAGGAAACTTTCGAGGAAAAAGTCTCAAAGGTGAATTATATTCCATACCTCAACATTTGATGAAGATTTGATGGTGAAATCATCCGTTTACAGCTGCAAAAACCTCCCCCGAGATTGTCTTCATTGGTGGCTTCCAAATAGAGAGAGAAAGAGAGAGAATGAAGAGATTTTTTTTGTTGAGTTGTGTTTAAATTAATGAGGGTTGGGGTCTTTATATGGGGGGTTAAATTAGTTTATTAATCTCCCTTTAATCCCTAAATAACCCCTAAAACCCTTAATTAATTAAATGAACCAACATTAAAAATATGCACGAAAATTTAACACTCACAGACAGAACCCCGATGACGGGTCGTCCATGAGTCGACGATTGCCCCGCCCCCCGCTGTTTTGCACACTCGTCAATGTGGTCAGAGACTTGTGCATGCAAGATCTACATAAATATGGCTAAGTTCGCGACGACGTTGGGCATCGATGACCCATCGATCCACACACGAGCCGTTGATGGTTTTTGATGGTTGCACACTTGCTAGGCAGTGTTGCCTCCTACATGCTAGGGTCCTCCTCAAGGAACCTTGGTTGGTCTTGGAGAGAGTCGTACCCAGACGTTTCGACCACGAATCATTTTTAACACTTGTTATACACCCTTCCACCTAATTTCATGGATTTCCGTCTCCTAAAAGCTAGTCAAATAGGCTAAGGCACGCTAGTACCCCTTAGAACTAGTTTCCAAACGTCATGGAAGCTTTGGTTCTTAAACTCCTAAATGACCTATATTCATTAAAATAGATCTTAAACAGTGCTTAGACCCCATGGCACCTATGTTAGGCTCTAAGACTCGTCTTGGATTTTCAAAGTGTTACACTTTTGCTGAATGTTTTAGCAACGAAATGAAGGTGCTATCAATACCTTTCCGAAGTGACTATTTTCGCTCAAAATATGCAACACTGTTATGGAAATATGGTATCGACAAAGTCAAAGCGAAATACATTAGCGTGAGTGATGATCTTACAAGGCTTAAGGTTGTCTTCGTTCCATTGGCAGATGATGAACTGATTAATGTAGAATAGTAGTTTATTTACTAACTTACAATCAAGATAAGTTTTATTGTTTTAAAGATACCTTAAGTGTTTCGGAGTATTCCTTCCTAGGTCAACATTATATTTCTTAGTATACTTCTAAATTGTTTTTATGTCCATAATTTTTATGTCGCTTTAAATTAGTTTCAATATATTTTAATACGTTATTAATTTTTGTATATTATAAGTATTATACATATCACTTCAGTTTATATTACAGTGAAACTGATACAAAATTATTAAGTATATGATACAATATTGTTTTCACAAATAACAGAATTTTATTTTTCACACAATATGGTACAAATTATATTTTATAAGATTGGTACAAATCATAACAAATGATACTAAATCAATATCATGAATAAGATACTCAGGTGTTTCAAACATCAAATTGATACGATTTAGTAAATTTAAGTCAAAGTTACAAAGATATTAAGTATCAATTGCACAATTTTAATACCAAAATTCTTTAAACTTTTTTAAGTTGCTAATAAGTTTCAAGAAAATTATTATGTACATGAAACACAATTACGTCCACAAATATCAAAATTGTATATAATATATATTATTGGTAGAAAATATAACATATGATACTCTATTATTAGTAGATACAAAATTTAGAAAAAGATATTATGTATATGATATATCACTGCTTCAAATGATACCTTTTTTACATGTTGTCTCTTTTAACTTTGGCACACATCTATTGATGCTACTATTCTATCCCATACAAAATTTACAAAACAATTAAGTATTAGACACAAATAATGAATATAAAACTAAATTTATCAAAAATTAAGAATCAATAAATGTAACTAGAATTGAAAACATAACATTTTTCATTTACTGAATCATAAAATATTAACCTGAAAGTACTTCATAAAGTACCAAATTTGAGAATTAGTATACAAGCATCAAGAGTTTTACGGGAAGAAAGTAAATGCTTGCGGCCTATTTTTCACCTTCAACACACACAATTGCACCTGTTGTTGCATCAAAATTTTGTATCTCTTCATACTTTTTATCCGACGTATCAATGTATAGTGGATAATACCGGATCCTACCTCATGTTTCTTAATTTCTATGTACAATTTCACCCTCATATCATTCTCGATACACAACTTAGGCGAATTACCCGATCTTGATGTTTTTTTTTTCAATTCATCAATACCCAATTCAGCTGCAATTGTTGAAATAAGTTACGAATGAAAGATTTTCTCCAATCACTATCACATCACGTCTTTATCAATCATATCTAACATCACTTTCCCATGATCTAGAATGCCTTAACAAGATCGAAGTATTTATTTTGAATCTTCACGAAATTGCATTCCAAAATTGTTTGAATCAAACTTTTACTTTTTTTTTAAGAACAGGAAGAAGGTTTCACAATTTGAAATTTAAAAATCATAATTCAATTAGAGGTTTATGACTGATTGGTTGTAGGAAGAAACGTACGCGTGATTTGTGGGAATCAATTAATTTTTATTTTTAATTCCTTATTTAACGCTTAAACTGATAACAACAACTTAAACTTTAAGTATCAGACCATTATTAATTAAAGTATCTTCCTGTAATATTATGTACCGAGAAACACTAAAAAAAGAGATTTTTGGTAATTAATGAAAGAGTAGGGATAAAAAGTAATTTCTTTCTTATACTATGTGATTTGCCTAATATTTACAAAAAAATAATGGAGCCTCATACAACGATTGTTGATTGGACCTTTACCATTGTAAAAAATTTCTAAAGTTAATAGTGGATAAGTATTAACCAATAGGAGGAATATTTATTTTGTTATTTTCTTCCCCCAAGTATTTCAGCCCACTCAAATAGATAGGCATATTCCATGTTTGGTATCCCCAAAAATATTGTTTGGAAACAGTTTGGGATTCATGAGTTCGGACGAATTCATTTGCTTATTCGTAGATCTTATATCTTATATAAGTTTGATTTTGGACTTTTGTGCCTTACCAAGCATACGTTTAATTTTAGGACTTTATGTCTTAACAAGGTCATACTACATAATTTATGCCTAATGCACATCACTAAGTTCAGTTTATGAAATTTCAAAGGCACGAAGTTCTAAAATTGAACTTGTGTGCCAAGACCAAGTTATGTCTTACGGGGGGCATAAGTTCATTTTAGAATTCTGTATTATAAGGCATAACTTCAATTTTAGAACTTTATGGGTGTGTTTGGTATGAAGGAAAATATTTTCCATGGAAAATGTTTTCCTGTAAAAACAAGTAGATTTTGAATTTATTTTTTCATGTTTTGTTGGTGAGTAGAAAACTTTTTCCGGAAATGATTTTCAGTGTTTGATTTATGATTGAAAATACTTTGAGAGACATCTTTATTATTACTAGAGAAAAAAATAATTATGAAATTAAAAATTTTTAAAAACAATTTTTATTTTGAGGTGGGGGGGAGGAGGGGTAGGAGTGAAAAAAAAAATTTGCACTTTATTGTGTTTTTTAAAAGATAAAATTTATTTTTTGGGGGGTTGGGGTGGGTGCGGGGCTGGTCGAGGGAGGGGGGTAGGAGTTTAAAAATAAAAATTTAAAGTTGAAAATATTTTAAAAGAAAAACTTATATTATTTTGGGGAGGGGGGGTGGCCGGTGGTGGGTGGGGGTGGGGGGTCAAGTATCGGGTAAAAAAAACAAAATTTTAAAATTGAATTTTTAAAAATAAAAAATTGTTGTTTTTCCAAAAAAATATCATTTAAAATTGAAGGAGATCTTTGGAAAATATTTTCGTTAATTTTCATGTTCGTTAATTTAGAGAAAATGAGTTGATTTGAAAAAAAAATTCAAAATTTTTATCCAAACCAAACATGAGAAAATTCATATCAAACACATTATGTCTTAAAAGTTTATACTACTAAACTTGTACCCCAAGGAATATGTAATGCCTAAGGCGGGAAAAAATCGCAAGGCACATGCTATGACCAATAAGGCCTAGCGAGAACTTTTTTACATTTCAACTATTATTTACCTTCGTGTTTTTTTTTTTTTTTTAAATAATAGGGGTATATTTTTTTCCATAGTTTTATTAATTAAAGTATTGAAGGACAAAATGCAAACCACAAATTGAAAGGGTAAAATTAAAATCCACCTCAAAATAAGACATTTTGAAAAAAATTATTATGGATGAGGCACAACTAGTTAGGGGTGTGCATTTGGTTTTCTTTTGTTTGATTTTGCACTATACGATTTAGATTTTTTGGTTTTGGTTTTGTAAGAGTGTAATCCAATCCGATTCAAAATAAATTTTGTTTGGTTTGATTTTTCTCTATTCGGTTCGACTTTTTTCGATTTGATTATTCAGTTTTGTCAATAATTAATAAAATAACCGAAGTAATAATATTTAATCCCTTAAATATACTTTCTAATATAAATCATAAGTAAACCTTTAAACACAATAATTATAAGTATACCTATTATAGATATCATTTAAACATAAAATATAGGCATAATACATAAATATGTCTTTAACTTGGTCTCAGATCACATATATATCCTCCAACTTTTGATTTGTATAACTAGACACTTAACCTTTATAAAGTTAAACATATAAACACACATGTTTTACATGACATCCTATATGACAGTTTGTGTCATACATGTAATGTCACATAGGATTCATATGTCTACTTGTTAAATTTATAGGGATAATGCACAAGTAACCCCTCAACCTATGCCTGAAATCTCATAGACATACTTATACTATACTAAGGTCCTATTACTCCTTGAACTTATTTTATTATAATTTTCTACCCCTTTTCGGCCTACGTGACACTATCTTGTGGGCCCAACGTAGGTTAATTTTTTTCAAGCTAGTGCCACGTAGGCAGAAAAAGGGTAGAAAATTACTTATAAAATAAGTTCAGGGGATAATAGTACCTTAATATAGTATACGTGTGTCTTTGGGATTTCGAGCATAGATTGAGGGGATACTTGTGCATTTCCCCATTTTATACAAGTTAAGGTGTTTACTTGTGCACACCCAAAATTTGAGGGCGTAAATATAAAATGAGATCAAGTTAAAGGACACATTTATGTATTATTCGTAAAATATAAATGGGCAATAAACCAAAAGGACAAAAGCGGTTAACTCCAACTTAATTCTAAACCGAAACATATATATATATATAATATATATATATATATATATATATATATATATATATATATATATATAATAGATATATATATATATCAAGTTTTTCAATTTATATTTTTAAACCGGAAACCAAACCAAACAACAGCAATTTATTAATTTAAAACTAATCCGAAAAACAAAAAATCAATTTAGTTTGATTATTCAATTTAATTTGAATTGTGCACACCCCTACAACTAGTACTAGTTGTAAGAGGGGATTATATATTGACATAATACATCTATTGGACTCTAAAGATTACTTCAAATTTTAACTTTGACCTCCAACTTTCATAATGGACAAACAGTCACTTTAGCTATCCAACTTTTAAATAAATAAACACATGATTCCTACATGACACAATACACGTAGAAAACCACATAGGACAAAAAGATGACATGTAGGACATGTGTATCTATTTATTCAACTTTATACAAGTTTTAGTGTCTACTTGTTCACACTCAAAGTTGAAGGACATAAATATGATTTGAAGCCAAGTTAAAGAGTATATTTATGTATTATGCCTTATTTATATTGTGTCTCATGAGAATGGTAAGATTTAACAATTGAGCCCTTCAGCCAAATTTATCCTAAATTCATTAATGCATTCATCTTCTCAAACTTTGGATCCATCACGAGCATAGCAAACATCTCCAATAGAAAATAGAAGACAACATATAAATATGAAGATTAACTTGGTTTCAACGGATAACTATGCACTCAAACTTTGAGTGTGTACAAGTAGACACTCAAACTTATAAAAAAAACTAAACAAGTAGACACACATGGCCTAGATAGTATAATACATTAGGACGCCACATAGGACATAAAATTGTCATGTAAAATGAACGTGTATTTGTTCAATTTTTCACAAATTTAATTGTTTACTTGTACACACTTAAAGTCAATGGTCATAGTTTTCAGCTGGTACCAAGTAAAGGATTATATTTATGTATTATAACAAAATAGAACAAGGGAATCTTTTCCTTAAATTGATGTTAGATACATCCTCCACTTACTCTAGCAATTGATAAAACCTGGAAATAATAATCATTAATAATACAATATGCTTTAAAATAAGCTGAATCCAATAAAGGAAAAGATAGTGTTGCTATTTGTAACCTACAAAAAGAACTAACTTATAACACCGCAGAAGTCTGTTAAATGTGAAATCCAGCAGGTCCTAAATTGCATCAGCTCCTTACCATATTAAGGCATTCAATATACAGAGACATCTGAATTTTGATTTACAGAAAAAAACTTCTTTGAGTTCCAAATGTAGTCGAGATGAACCAGGAATGTTACTTATCATCATTTCGAGTTCTGCCAAACAATGCAATTTCCTCCTCGGCCATCTTTTTTGCAGCCCTCTTCTGCATCCTTCTGGTTTCTCTGGCAGCTGAATCAATTTGAACTTTCTCCATTACTGTACCAAAACCGGGAACTGTCCTGTTCAGCTTGTTGTACACTAGGACACTGAGGTCGTGGAATATTTGAAACAATCTCTGTGTCGAAGGAAAAAAGTGTCAATATGTGACCTTATTGATCAAAATTAGAATGAAGAATACTCATTCTAGGACATTGCACTATACATAACCTGTGCGAAATAGAGATCAAGCTTTTCTAAAGGTTCATCAAAACTTGCCTAGTTCTATCTAAAACTAGGAGATCAAAATCATACGAATCCACATATGACATAATGCACCAAAAAGTAGTAATATATGGACACTAACTTGTCAAAATACACACCACAAGATGACAAAAAGCCAAAAGTCAAATTCCGCAACCAACATACGAAAAAAGAAACTTGTGTTTCACAAGATCACAAAAAGGCCAAAAGTCAAATTCAGCAACCAACATACGGAAAACAAGAACTTTTTTTTACGTTGAGCACTTACAATGACATCCTTATTCCATTCAGCGATATATGGAGAGCCTGTTGTGTATGAACCAAGAGGCTCGTGGTACCATTCACCACCATATGTTATTTGATCCATGGCTTGTTCAACACTTAGAACCTCCCATGGCCTCAATCCAGGAATAACCTTCTCTAGTTCTTTCCTGTTTCATGCAAATGACCATCTCAGCTATCCGATTATGAATCAACCAATAAAACTTTTGTAAAAGGACTCAAGTAGTTGATACAACTGACGATCTTCCTTTTTAACGCAACTATTCTTTCGCCTTTAACTAAAGAAAATCATAAATTAAAATAGTGATATAAGGAAATTGATAGTGTTTCAGAACAGATACAATAACAATTGGTTAATGCAAAGATCAAATGATCATGCATACTTCTTCACCAACTTAGTAATAACATATGCATCGCCCTGGTGTGACCGTTTTGCTAAAGGAATCTAAACTGTTGTCTGTGAATGTCAAAATATGGATCAGCCCACTGCAATACTTTCCATGAAATGAATACACATGATGTCACTGTAGACCAGAAACAGAAACATACATATCTAAATTCGAAAAGTGCCTTGCACTTTTATTTTTTGGTTGACAAGCAGAATATATACCACTCTTTCCATAAAGTAAACATCCTCAAAATTCTTTAGTTATAATTTGTAAGAATGCATATCCTACAGCATACTGCAAACAATCATTGCATTTGATAATATTGACAAATGGAGATAAAAACAGGGTTGTGAAAGGTGAGCCCCTTATCGCCTTTGGCGAGAGGTGAGGCGAGAGGCAACGTGACAAGGCTGAAGCGACAGAGGCGTCACCTTTTAAAAATAAAACAGGCCTGATTTACTAATTAAAAGGCAATATTAGGGTTTATTTGGTGTTTTGGACAAACACAACTCTCTTCTCTCTTTGTTCTCTCCAGTTCGCTTCGCGACCTTCTTCTTCTTTCTTCTTCAGTTCTCTGCTTCGTGAATTCATAAACTATGTTTTTAGCACTTTCTTCTTCTTCTTTCTTCTTCAGTTCTCTGCTTCGTGAATTCATAAACTATGTTTTTAGCACTTTCTTCTTCTTCTTTCATGCTCTGTTTTGAAATTTCTGTCCGCACTCAGCAGTGTGCAGTCTCTGGTTTTTTAGAGTTCTAGTATTGCTTGTCAATTGCCTTATGAATTATTGAGTCATTCAAGTTCTGGACTTTGGTATCTACTATCTACTAGTAGTTTTTGAATTGAAATATTTGTTAATATGTTATTGGTATTGACATTTTGGATATTTATATATGCAATTAAATATTTTAAGATCCTGGTATTAATTGGTGCCTCAATTCAAAAAGATGAGTGCCTCGTTGCTCGCCTTGCCACAAGGCGAGGCAGACCCTTGTCGCCTATCGCCGTCCAAAACACTGGATGAGCAATAAGTTTCTGACATCAACAGTAGAAAGAAAAATGTTGCAAAATAAAATAATTCTACATACCTGAGATCTTTTGGGGTATATTTGTTTGGCATGTGGTCAGCCTCCAAAATTGATGTCAGCTCTGAGCCACTAGCCCGAAGAAACATGGTATGACTCGGAATCCTTACACCAGGCCAGACACCATCATTTGCTTCTAGCACAGCTAAATCACGCCTTCTACTTTCATAAGCTTCTTCTTGCATCTGCTTATATGTCTTCGGCTCATGTCCCTTGAGAGGAACCCAAGGAGGTATACCCTTTTGTAGTTTGTGAAGGAGAGCAGTAGCAGCAGCACCTAGTCTAACTGCACTTCATCCAAATAAATGCAAGGGATCAATCATATGACAACATGGACCTCAATGTACATGGAATGCAAAACCAAATACGAGAACTACAGAATAAGCACATAAGTAACATAGCATGCTGACAAACATCTGAAGACGAATACGTCAAAAATTCAAAAGCTTGCTGGGTGTAATTTATGTTTTACTGACTAAATTGATATGAGCATATGCTTCAGAATGCCAAGGTTTCTAGAAAATCTCTCTTTTCTGATGAATTTATAGTTGAAAAACTAACGATATGCAGAGTAATCTTGATATGTTGTGAGCATTATTGCAAAGACCGTAAGAGTTAGTGTTTCAATTAATTTTGAAACAAATTCATCCGTTTTGAAATAACAAACACATGAATGTGAGTTGTAACATTCATTTATTTTAATTCTATGTTATAAACATTTGCAAGAAGTTTTTTTTTTTTTAATTTTACGTTATGGGTTTTTGAAAGATAAGTTTTTTGTTTTCAATTCATGAACCTAATAAATAATATTAATTAAAAAAAATTTTCTTGCAAAACTTTTTATCCTATAAATTGAGTTTCTTTTGGTTGAAAAAGATAAGCATTCAAACAAAAGTACTTTCCCTTGAAAACATTTGTGAGACATTGATCAAAAGGTGAAATCACCAATTCAAGAATAGAAGAGCAACATTCTTGAATGCTACTTGTTTTGTGGCTTAGTTGAATCCCGAAGATAGAGTTGTTATTTATTCTTACGATTGCTCGTGGGAGAGACTCCAACTATCTTCAAGAAACGTATTAACGTGCCTCTAAGCCAAGCAAGTTTTATTTTGTATTCCTTGTAATTTTATCATTCTTGTTCATTTGTTCTAACAATTTGAAGATAGTTGTCTCTATGGCATCCACATCAATAACGAACAATGTTCCATCTTTGCCTAATCCTAATTTTGAAATATTTGATGGAAAAGACTTTTCTAGATGGTGTGGAAAGATGGAATTCTTTTTAAGACGATTAGAGTTAGCGTATGTTCTTGAGAAACCTTGTCCTGAGGCTCCTAGTTCTGAGGTAGCAACGGACGAGGCTACTTTAATTAAAGAACAAATTGCCAAATGGCACGATGATGATTACTTATGCAAGAATTATATTCTTGGAGGAATGTCCAATAAATATTATGATCAATATTATATTAAGTGTAAATTTGCTAAGGAGATTTGGGATACTCTTAAAGCTATTCATTTAGCAGAAGAGGCGAGTTCAAAGAAATTTCTTGTTTCAAATTTTATGGAGTTCAAAATGGTTGATGACAAGTCAATCACTGAACAAGTACAAGAATTTCAACTTATTGCTAATAAAATTGTTATAACTGGAATTGCTCTTGATGAAAACTTTCATGTTGGTGCGATTGTCTCAAAACTTCCTCCATCTTGGAAAGAGTACAAAAGCAAACTCTTACACAAGAAGGAAGATTTGACTCTTGAACAATTATTGGAACACTTGCAAATTGAACAAGATACACGTTACCGCGACAATAACATCTTGAAGGAGCCCATCATGAAAGCTCATGTTGTTGAAGAAAATATCAAGAATGAACCTGCCAATAATAATTTTTTGAAGGCAAAGAAGAGTAAAAAATTTCAAGCGTATTAATTCTAATTCTAAGTCGATTGAATGATATCATTGCCATAAAATTGGTCATTATGCACGTGATTGTAAAATTCTTAAAGCTGAAAAGAAGAAAGAAAAGGCAAATAACAATACAAAAAATGAACTGGTGGCAATGGTCACAGAAGCATTTGTAGCGGGAGATCAAGTGGAATGGTGGATAGACACTGGTGCAACTCGTCATATATCAAGTAATCAAAATTCTTTCACGACATATGAATTAGTGGGGGGCAATAAAGTTTTGCATGTGGGAAACTCATCCTTTGCTAAGGTTGTGGGAAAGGGAACTTTTGAACTAAAATTCACTTCCGGAAAGATGATCACATTGATAGACGTATTGCATGTTCCTGATATTCGAAAGAACTTGGTGTCAGGTACGCTTCTTTTGAAACATGGTTTTAAAATGATTTTTGAGGCAGATAAATTTATTTTTTCTAAACAAGGCATGTTTGTTGGAAAAGGTTATGCTACAAATGGCATGTTCAAACTCAATATTGAAAATAAAAATATTTCTGCTTATATTGTGGAGTCTTTAGATTTATGGCATGAACGTCTTGGTCATGTGAATTTTAGATCCATTCAACTTATGATGAAAAATGGATTAATTAAAGACTGTGGAAATGATCATGTTGCTAAGTGTATTACTTGTAGTAAATGTAAAATAATAAAGAAACCTTTTAAGTTTGTTGAAAGGATATCCACACTTTTGGAATTAATCCACACTGATATTTGTGAGATGGATTGTTTATCACGTCATGGAAAGAGATTTTTTATCACTTTCATTGACGATTACTCAAGGTATACATATGCCTTTCCATTAAAAACAAAAGATGAGGCATTTGAGACTTTTAAAACATATAAAGCAGAAGTTGAAAATAAATTGAGTTTGAAGATTAAATCAATTAGATCTGATAGAGGTGGAGAATATTTAAAATCAAATTTTATTGATTTTTGTGAAAAAGAAGGCATTGAGAAACAATTGACTATGCTATACACCACAACAAAATGGTGTAGCAGAAAGAAAAAATAGAACTCTCATTGAAATGGTTAACTCTATGCTTTATGGATCTGGTATCACTGGAAATTTGTGAACTGAAGCCTTATTTTCTGCATGTCATATTTTGAATCGAATTCATTCCAAGAAACATGATTCATCTCCATATGAACTTTGGAAGAATCGAAAGTCAAATATAAGTTATTTTAAAGTATGGGGTTGTTTGGCTCATGTTAGATTACCAGATCAACAATTGACTAAGATTGGATATAGAGGAGTAGATTGTGTATTTATTGGTTATTCACAAACCAATAAGGCTTATAGATTTTTGAATCTTGAGACTCTAAGCCCTCACACAATTATTGAATCGTTGCATGCTAACTTTTTTTAGCATATATTTCCTAAGAAAAAAGAGTCTTTGGAAGAAAATACAAGTTCTTTTATATCTACTCTTAAAAGAAAAATAGTTGAACCTTTGGAAGAAAGTCAACCAAGACGTAGTGCAAGATCAGCCAAACCAAGAGACTTTGGACCAAATTTTCAAGTCTATTTAGTTGAAAGGAATCCTGAAAGTTATGCTGAAGCAATGGCTTCACATGATGCTCCTTTCTGGCGTGAAGCTATTGATGATGAAATGCACTCCATTATGTCAAACAATACATGGATTTTATCAGACCTCCCTCTTGGATGCAAGTCTATTAGTTGTAGATGGGTCTTTAGAAAGAAATTAAAATCTGATGGAACCTTAGATAAGTACAAAGCTCGTTTGGTGGCAAAAGGTTTTACTCAATTGAAAGATATTGATTAATTTGATACATTTGCACCTGTAGCTCGAATGACTTCTATTCGACTCTTAATTGCTTTAGCCGCAATTCATAGTCTGGTAATACATCAAATGGATGTGAAGAATACATTTCTGAATGGAGATCTAGATGAAGAGGTTTACATGAAACAACCAGAAGGATTTGTCATTCCTGGTCAAGAACATAAAGTTTGTAAGCTTCTTAAATCTCTTTATGGATTAAAACAAGCTCCAAAACAATGAAATGAGAAATTTAGAAGAGTAATGATTTCTAATGGCTAATCAATCAGTGGTGGTGATATTTGTAAATTTAGCAAATTTCAAGGAAAATCTGGTGTTATAATATATCTTTATGTAGATGATATGTTGATCTTTGGAACTGATATTGTAAGAGTCAAAAAAACAAATTTTTTTCTAGCTTCTCAATTTGAAATGAAAGATCTTGGAGAAACTAATGTAATTCTGGGTAACAAAATTATAAGATCAGCGAATGGCTTGACTCTTACTCAATCAAGTTATATTGAGAAAGTTCTAAAGAGGTTTGGTCACTTTGATGACAAACCTGCTCCTACACCATTTGATCCTAGCATCAAACTAATGTGGAACACTAGTGATGTTCTCGACCAGCGGACATATTCTCAGATTGTTGGGAGTCTTATGTATGCCATGCATTGTACCAGGCCGGATATTGGTTACATAGTAGGAACTTTGAGCAAGTTTACTAATAATCCCGAAGTTGAACATTGGAATGCCTTAATTCGTGTTTTAAGATACCCGAAGGGTACAACTAATATTGGTCTGCATTATTCTACATTTCCCATTGTTCTTGAAGAATATAGTGATGCTACTTGGAATTCTGATCCGAATGACTCAAAATCTATTACTGCTTGGATTTTCACTTTGGCTGGAGCAGCGATTCTTGGAAATCAAAGAAGCAGACATGTATTACTCATTCAACCATGGAGTCAGAATTTATAGCTATGTCTTCTGCTGGAGAAGAAGTTGATTGGTTGCGATCAATGCTGATAGATATTCCTTTATGGAGTAAACCAATACCACCTTTAGCTATCTATTGTGATAATCAAGCTATTATATTACGGGCTTCAAGTGACTGTTATAATGGCAAGTCGAGACAAGTTCGTCTCAAACATAATCATGTCAGGAGATTATTGGAGGAAGGCATGATATCGCTTCAATATGTGAAGTCTAGATTTAATTTGGCGGATCCTTTGTCTAAAGGGTTAGGCAAAGAGTTAGTGGTGGAAACTTGTAATGGGATGGGAATAAAGTGTTGGGTTTTATTTGCCCTAAATTTCTTACCATAAATAGTTCTCCTTTTAGGAAAAGGTTTTGGATTGACTAATCCTTTTTCTGGTAGGAAAAAGTTTAGGACTCTATAAATGGAGAAATGTTCCTTGTAACTTAATCAGCATTCACAATGTAGTCTTAAGGGCTTTGAGAGTTTTGGTTAGGGAGAGAATTCGTGGGTCACAAGCTCGATACGTAATCACTTGTGTGAACCTTCCATGTATTCCGAGTGGTTTGGTTGAGGTTGTTTCCCTCTGTATTTTGTACTTTCATATTTATAGTGGATTGCTCATCTCCTTTGTGGACGTAGGTCGATTGACCGAACCACGTTAAATCTTTGTGTCTTTTGGTATATTTCTCATTGTCTTCTTACTCGTGGCCTTTCAAGGTTTACAATGCTAGCTTCCGCATTTACACTTGCTTATTAACGATCCTAACAAGTGGTATCAGAGCAAGATTCAATGATGGAGTCAGGTTCAGTGGTTCGATAATCGATGATTGAACCAGGTTAGAAAGAGGTGTTTATCTTGCGGGTTTAGTTCTAGCCGCAACCTTTTTTGACAGTAATGAAGATTTTGTTGGAGAAATTGTTTCAGAGAAGTTTTCTGTGTTGATACATAAATTTTGCAAAGGAGATTATGGAGATGAGAAGCAAGTTGTTGAAGATTAAGTGAAGAAGGTGACAAATTTGTTTTGTCAGAAATTCAGGCCAAGGGGGAGATTTGTTGGGTTTTATTTGCCCTAAATTTCTTACCATAAATAGTTTTCCTTTTAGGAAAAGGTTTTGGATTGACTAATCCTATTTCTGGTAGGAAAAGGTTTAGGACTCTATAAATAGACACATGTTCCTTCTAACTTAATCAACATTCACAATGTAGTCTTAAGGGCTTTGAGAGTTTTGGTTAGGGAGAGAATTCATGGGTCACAAGATTGATACGTTATCACTTGTGTGAAATTTCCATGTATTTCGAGTGAATTGGTTGAGGTTGTTTCCCTCTGTATTTTGTACTCTCATATTTATAGTGGATTGGTCATCTCCTTTGTGGACGTAGGTCGATTGACCGAACCACGTTAAATCTTTGTGTCTTTTGGTATATTTCTCGTTGTCTTCTTACTCGTGGCCTTTCAAGTTTTGCATTTCTAGCTTCCGCGTTTACATCTGCTTATTTCCGATCCTAACATAAGCCCGTTGTAAATTAATTGTACTTTGTGGTAACCCTACCTAATGATGTAATCTTGGAAAACCAAGTAAAGTTACAATTGTGAAGCACATCAATAAAATTCTCATTTTCAAAATAAAATGAAATAAGTAGATGTGCCTGCTTGAGATTCTTTTCTCTTCATAAATTTATAAGATCGATCTCGGTTGGAGTTAGTAAGAAAATTCTTGATAAATTTACTTTTTTCGATATTCCTATTGAAGAGAAGGATGAGATTTTATTCTCTTAATAAGTCTATAAATCGATTTTGATTGGAGTGTGTAGGATTTCTCTTGATAGATTTACTGATACTTTGTGTAAAGGAGGATGAGATTAATTTCTCTTAAAGAAGTTCATAGACTATTTGGTCGGAGTATGCAAAGTTACTCTTGATGAATTCACCGCACTAAGTGCGAAGTGGAGGCCGCTTCAATAAGATTTTAACAGGAAAATCTTAAAGCACTTGGCTAAAAAGAATTCAGGACACATGGCCGTAAGGTGTCAAATGATTTCGATTTTCACCGGAACATAGTGATATGCGTGAAGTATTTTTCTAACTTCATTCAATGATGCACTTAGGTCAAGATATGTTCACTAAGTAGTCAATGACTTAGGAAAAACCTTCACTAGCTAATGGTTCAAGTCCAAAAGTCACCATTATTGATGCATGTTGCTAGATTAATGTCTCAAAATATTTTTTGGATTTTTCAAAGATTAAATTTCTTGAAACAAGTGGGGGATTGTAAGAGTTAGTGTTTCAATTAATTTTGAAACAATTCATCCGTTTTGAAATAACAAATACATGAATGTGAGTTGTAACATTCATTTATTTTAATTCTATGTTATAAACATTTGCAAGAAGTTTTTTTTTTTAATTCTACGTTATGGGTTTTTGAAAGATAAGTTTTTTGTTTTCAATTCATGAACCTAATAAATTCTATTAATTAAAAATCTTTTTCTTGCAGAACTTTTTATCCTATAAATTGAGTTTCTTTTGGTTGAAAAAGATAAGCATTCAAACAAAAGTACTTTCCCTTGAAAACACTTGTGAGACATTGATCAAAAGGTGAAATCACCAATTCAAGAATAGAAGAGCAACATTCTTGAATGCTAGTTGTTTTGTGGCTTAGTTGAATCCCGAAGATAGAGTTGTTATTTATTCTTTCGATTGCTCGTGGGAGAGACTCCAACTATCTTCAAGAAACGTATTAACGTGCCTCTAAGCCAAGCAAGTTTTATTTTGTATTCCTTGTAATTTTATCATTCTTGTTCATTTGTTCTAACAAAGACAAACCTTCCCAAGTGGCAATTGCTTTTTCCAGACCATATACCATTCCGATGAGAGCCCATTCATCCATATCCTCACCCCAAATGAAGGTGTGCTTATCAATGATTCCAGCAGCCCAAGCAGTCTTAAGCTGTATTAATTCCATAGGTCCCCTCGAACGACCTAATCGATCCTTGTAGAACCACCCACCGCTCTTCATAATGACTGGAATTCAAGCATTATAACAACAGTCAACAGTTGAAAAATAAGGATAAACAACAAAACCAACGAGTATGACAATCTTGTTTTAACCAACATAGCACCAGATTACCAAAGTGCAAGATATTTAGCTTCACATTAAACATTAAGGTAAGTCATGATGAACTGATAAACAGAAAACTAAGAATATAACTAACACATAGCACCAGATCACTCTGAACTAACAGATAAGCTAGCTTATCATAATAAGCTAATAGAGTACACGCTAGTTGGAACTATAAACAAACAGCTTGAGAGTAACAGATAAGCTACAAACCTTTTGAATGATATGTTTCAGAGACAACAGTGCCATCATAGTTATTTTCCACTAGGTGCATGTCGAGAACTCCTAGGTTTTATTTAGCTTCGCCAGCCAGTAGGAATTTGTATCATTTTCTTTTCTTTTCTTTTGAAAATGGTAATGGTGTATTCTTCAGCATTAAAGAGATGCTGATGACCTGTATCATTTTCTTTGCAATTATATTCACTCAGATCAAATGAGAGAATGTGTGATTTCATCACTCCAAGATCTTCTACCAGAGTGGATTTAGCAACTTTTGCTCTACCCCCTCTCAGATATGAGGGATTTCTGACTTCACAGTGCTACCATCAAAACCTATTTAGTATAACAAGAATGCTTGATAAAATAAAAAGTAAACACCTTGTTTTTGTCGTCAATTACAAATGAAATCAAGATCATTGTTTCTTTAGATGCCTACTGTCCAGAAGAAATCAAACAAAGACAACATATACACTACTTAAAACTTGCAAGTATCAAAAGAGCAGAATGTCCATCAAGATGACTGAATAAATCTATATGAAAAGCAGTACCAGAAGCTAATTCAAAATAAAAATCTCCAACCTATGCACCCTTACTAATTATCCCATTATTCATAATTTAAGGAGCCAGAATCCTCAACAGTTCAAGGTGTACAAGACAAGTGAGCACAATATTTCGCCAGTAATTGGAAGAATCAAATAATCTTGACCATATTAAGTGTAGAATGAATGTAAGCAAACCTACAATCATGATATCGCTTTTCAAGACTTTTGTATCCAATAGCATGTGCAGCGTCAATGGGCCTTCCACGTGGGTACGATCGCTAACGAAAACCCCAAAGCCCAAAAAAGAAATGCCTTGCAAAATCCCAATATTTATCATCTGATTCCTTCTTTGTCTTTATCGCTTTTCTAGGCATTGGCCTCCCATCCAATCCAATGACATTTGGCACTGCCTTCACATAAATCAATCTCAGTTGGGAAATTCTTGAAATATAATGGACATAGACAGTCACCAAGGTATACCAAAAAATCACATCCATGATAATGTTAAAAATCTATTGTTGATGGAACTCTCTTTTTTATTTTTTTAACAATTATACCAAACAAAATAGATTTACTTTAAGCATATCACAGAAAAAGAACTTCAAAAAGTGCCATATGTTACCTTTAGACACCAACAAAAGACTCTCAATCTCTCACTTGTAAAGCTATATCACACCATACATGCCCAATGTAGTCCAAAAAAGTAGGGAGTGAGAAGGATAGAATGTACGTAGACCTTAACACTACCTTAGAGGTAGAGAGTCTCTTTTCTCTAGACTCTCGGCTCAAGAAAAAAGCTAAATCACAATAGTCAAACATAAATTATATCATGTCGCATTTCATGTGACTGTATCATATTGCCAAAGTAAATATCAAGATAGTTGCTTTTACTAATTTGCGAAACAAAACAATACATAAAACTTCAAACTGGAAATGTTAAATGAATTAAAAAATTAGAATTCATAATGTGGTATAAAAATTTATTACTAATGAAATTTAAGTTTCAATTCCTACTTCACAATTTTCTTCCATTACTTTCAAACAAGTTCCACAACTAACAATCCTAAGCTTATTCAGGTTCACTATATGAACCAATTAATTCTCAATACAATCCTAAACTAATTCAGCTTCACTATGTGAACAAATTATCTCAATATCTAGATTGGACTTTTTTCATCGATGCTTGATATTTGGATTCTCTAACACTACAAATTCTGCAATTTTTTCACTAACCTACAATGTAACAGCTTAAAAAAAGATTCTTTTCTCTGCTACTTCAACAGTCATTGAGTTATGAATAAATACAAACTACACAGAATGTAATTTTCCGAATACCTGCCACAGTTTCTTATCTTCCTTTCTATATGGAGTCGAATTCTCTTGAAGCTCAAGCTCATTGATTTTATCAGCAATTTCTTCAGCTTGGAGCAAGAACTAAAATACTGGGTTTTCCAAAACACAACGAACCACTTCTCATTCTCCTCAATCTCTTCCTTAGTTGGTTTCTCCTTTTTCACAATAAAGGGATCCTCATTCATAATCCTCTCAACTTCTGGAGAATGTCTTAAGTCGGGTCGGGTCTCACACTCCCAATTGAAGACTAATTGGTTGAAATGGTGTTGAAGGTTTGTTGAACCAATTATTGTTGAATGGGTTGAAATTAAATGACGCCATGAATGAAAAATTGGAACTTGCTGTATTAATATGAAGTTTAGGGTTTATGGGGTTTGAGGTTTTAGATGGATATGAAAAAACAGAGTATTTGAAAAATATGAAGCTGCACGGAGTGACTGAGAAGATGAGAAGACAAGGGAGATGTGGCCGACAATGTATCTTTGCCTATTGAAAGTCCATTAGTTTGTAAAGCCCAATATTAAGTGATTTTCTTTACAATTTATCTCAAAAAAAAAAAAAAGGAAGAACACCAAAAATCAAGTTAGTTTATAATAAACATGACTCTTAACTTGGTTTCAACGAACAAATACGCTCTTCAATTTTGAGTGTGCATAAGTAGACACTTAAATTTATATACAATCAAACAAGTAGACATATGTGTTCGATAAAACATACATAGGATGTCAGGCCCCACATAGGACACAAAATTGTCATGTAGGATAAATGTGTCTATTTTTTTAATATTATACAAATTTAAGTATCTACATGTGCGCCCTCAAAGTTAGGCCACAGTTGTAAACTAGCGACGCCAAGTTAAGGATCATATTTATGTATTATGCTTACATTAATATATCCTTTAATTTGGTCTTTTATTTTCTTCAACTTTGGCTATATACAAGTAGACACTTAAATTTTTATAAAATTGAACAAATAAAAACACAAGTCCTACATGTGTCTGGTACTTTATGACTTTGATTGACGATTACTCAAGAATGATATGGATATATTTTTGTCTAACACAAAATGAGACATTCTCAATATTTGTTAAATGAAAGATGATGATTAAGAGATTGACCCAAAGAAAAGTTAGGGATATTTAAATTGACAATGAGATGAAATTTTACAACCTAAATGACTTATATGTAACATAAAGGGAATAGTGAGACAAACCACTTGTGTTAGAGCACCACAATAAAATAAAATAGTGTTGTAGAAGAGCACAGAGTATGGTTTCACAACTTCTTTTGAGGTTTGGTTCAGTTCACATGTTGATTATTCAAATGTAAGATTATTTGGTTGTCTTTGACTCTTTCTTATGCTTATGTAATGGATGAGAATTAAAACTTGAGTCGAGGTCAAAGAAGTACATATTCCTAGGGTATGCGATCGGAGCGAAAGGTATAGGTTGTGATGCCCATATCAAAAGATCCTGGGGTTAGCTATTAGTGGGGATGTGACATGCAATGGATCTATATCACTGGACAGTCAGAAAAGAAAGGAAATAACAGAAACAAATCGTGATGTCATTGATCTCATAGAACTAGTAGTTGAATCTCCACTAGCTCAACCAAGTAGTTCAAACATGGAGGTAGTGCAATACATTGATCAAGATGATAGTGTTGTTGGGCAAACGTGGATAAACTCAAAAATAGATATGGTAAAAGTAATGGAAATAAATGGAAAAATAGCGACACCAAGAATTTTACGTGGAAATCCTTCTCAATAAGGGAAAAAACCACGCGCCAAGAGGAGCAACTGATATCACTATAGTAAGGAATTTTACACAAGTGTAGTCACGAATACGATACTCAAAGTGACTACTACAAACTCAAAAGGAACAACACTCTTTTGGTTTCCACCTTACTAAAATATTGCTCACACTCTATTTTTCTTCACAGACTATTTTTCTTGTATAGTCTATGGAATACCTCATTTGCTCTTAAAGTGGGTTTTCTCTCAAGTTTTGGTGTGTTCTACAAATGAGCAAGAATGCTCTATTTATAGAAGGATAAAACCATGCCTATGTCACTAATGACATATGTAAAT
The DNA here is from genome assembly GCA_027705065.1 of Solanum peruvianum. NCBI lineage: Eukaryota > Viridiplantae > Streptophyta > Magnoliopsida > Solanales > Solanaceae > Solanum > Solanum peruvianum. Next base: position 8,498,340 of record JAKWJD010001763.1, read on the forward strand.
ATATCAAAGTCAAGGAAAGTTGCAAATCTTACCAATTTTCCAACCACCAAATCTTTTATTTTCAACTCCAATTACAATTCCTTTTTAACATTTGCTTGTACCAATCGAATAGCTGAAGTTGACTAAAAATAGGATGGATTTAACAAATCTCCCCCTCCAGTTCCATTTACTGGAAGAAGGTATCTTCAACTTCTTTAGAGAGAGATCATACCCACAAGTTCTTTGCCTAACTAGAACTTGTCTTTCAGGTATCATGTTGGTCAGCATATCTGCAAGATTTTCAATTTGTGTGAATCTTTTTGATGCGAAATGATTCATTCTCCACTTTCTCACGAATCCAATGATATCTGACGTCAATGTGTTTTGTTCTTGCATGGTACATGGAGTTCTTGCTCAAGTTTATTGCACTCTAGCTGTCAGAATAGACAATATACTCCATCTGATTCAAACCAAGCTCTTGTAGAAATCGCTTTAGCCATATCATCTCCTTGCTGGCTTCAGTAGCTGCAATATACTCAGCTTCAGTTGTAGATAGTGAAACACACTTCTGCAACTTTGACTGCCATGATATAGTTCCCTCTGAAAAAGTAAACAAATATCCAGTAGTGGATTTTCAGTTATCAAGGTCACTGCCATATCAGAATTCGTATAGCCTTTCAAGATTGGATTTGATGCTCCAAAACACAAACATTCATCTGTGCTTCCTCTAAGATGCCTAACTATCCACTTCATAGCTTCCCAATGCTCTTTTCCAGATTTTTTGAGAAATCTGCTGACAACACCAGCTACGTGAGCAATATCAGGTCTAGTGCACACCATTGCATACATAAGACTTCCAATGATGGAGGAATATGGAACTTTGGCCATGCTCTCTTTTTCCTCCCTAGTTGTAGGACACATTTTCTAGCTCAACTTCATATGACCAGTAAGAGGTGTAGTAACAGGCTTAGCATTCTTCATATTGAAGCGCTCCAGTGCACGTTCAATGTACTTTTTTTTGGGGAAAATAAATCTTCCTGTCATCCCTGAGACGAGAAATTCTCATGCCCAAATTTTGTTTGGCATGATCCAAGTCTTCCATAGAAAAAGACTTAAATAACTCCTTTTTCAGCTCGTCAATCTTGGAATATTCTTGCCCACAATCAACATATCATCTACATACAACAAGAGGATGATAAAATCATTGTCAAATTTTTTTGTACAAATACGCAATGATCTGAAGAAGTCTTCTTATATCCTTGATCCTCCATAATAGATTCATACTTCTTGTACCATTGTCTAGGAGCTTGTTTTAGGCCATAAAAACTCTTTTTGAGTTTGCACACAAAATTTTATTTACCTTCTACTTTGAAGCCCTCAGGTTGTTCCATATAAATCTCTTCATCTAGGTCACCATGAAGAAAATCTGTCTTCACATCCATCTGCTCAATCTCGAAATTAAGACTAGCAGCCAAAACTAAAACTGTGCAAATCGAGGACGTTTTCACAACAGGAGAATATATTTCGTCAAAGTCAATACCTTTTATTTGACCAAATCCCTTAACAACCAATCTAGATTTGTACCTGGGCTTCAAGTTGCGTTCTTCAACTTTAACTTTGAACACCCACTTGTTCATCAAAGCTCTCATGCTCTTAGACAATTTTACCAACTCATAAGTGTGGTTCTCATGCAGAGACTTCATATAATCTTGCAGGGATTCAATCCATTTATCTTTGTTCTCATCTTCCATGGCCTCCTCATAACATTCAGATTCTCCCTCATCAGTGAGTAACACATACTCATTGGGTGCGTAACGGGAGAAAGGAAACCATTGTCTTGTGGACATCCGAGGCGGAATATTTGATTCGTCCACAACTTCATGAGCAACAGGATCATCTTTGTTATTATCAACATCAACATTTTGATTTGATACATGATTCTGGGCACCACCATGATTATCAAGCCCAACAACATCATGCACACTTGTGTGAGGAACTTCATCATGATGAACTATACCATCAAAACTTGAAGATTCTACATTCTCCGCTATGTCAATATCTTCAATTGTTTGATTATCCATGAAAATAATATCATGACTTCTCACAAGTTTCTTTTCAATTGGATCATATAGCCTGTAACCAAATTTATATAGGCCATATCCAATGAAGATGCATTGCCTTGTATTGACATCTAACTTTGACCTCTCGTCTTTCGGCACATGTACAAAAGCTTTGCAACCAAATACTCTCAAATGGTTATAGGATACATCCTTTCTGTACCAAACACTATTTTATACATCACGTTGCAAAGCAACAACAGGAGATAGACTAATAACATGTGCAACGGTTTATAAAGCCTCACCCCAAAGTGAGTTCGGCAACTTTGCTTCAGAAAGCAAACATCTAACTCTTTCCATCAAGGTCATGTTCATCCTCTCAGCCAAACCATTAAGCTGAGGAGTCTTAGGAGGAGTCTTCTGGTGTCTAATAGCTTGATGCTTGCAGTATTCGTCAAATGGTCCACAATATTTACCACCATTATCAGTACGAATACATTTAAGTTTCCTTCCAGTTGTTCTTTTAACTGAAGCCTGAAACTGCTTGAAGACACCTAAAATTTGGTCTTTAGTCTTCAAGACATAGACCCGATGTTTTCTCGAGTAATCATCAATGAAAGTGATAAAGTAGAGTGCACCACCCAATGTCTTTGTCTTCATTGGACCACATAAATCAGAGTGTACCAACTCAAGCAACTCTGTCTTTCTTGAAGTGGGGTAGGACTTATAAGAAACTCTATTTTTTTACCAGCCAAGCTGTGCTCATACTTTTTTAATTTAGCACCTTTTAAATTTGACAAACATTTCTTCTTGGCTAGAACAGTAAGTCCTTTCTCACTGGTGTGGCTAAGTCTCTTGTGCCATAACGTTGAGGAGTTATCAGTCTCAACAACATTCATCATATCAACACAAGCAGATGCCGCAGTCCAGTATAGACCACGACGTTTGTTACCATGAGCCACAACTAAGAAACCCTTAATGAGCTTCCATTTTCCATCACCGTTGGTACTAACATATCCTTCGTCATTTAAAACACCAATAGAAATTAGGTGCAGACGAACATCAGGAGCATGTTTCACATTGTTCAAAACTAGTTTAGTTCCAACCCTAGTTTCCAAATATATTGTACCAATACCAACCACCCTAGAAACAGTTTCATTACCCATACTCAAGGTTCCAAAATCACCAGGAGTGTACGAAGAGAAAAAAATCCTTCCTTGATGTCACATGAGATGCGGCACCAGTGTCCACAACCCAGCTTGACTCATCACAAGCAATATTTATCATATCCGGATCAAGGACAGTAACAAGATCTTCGGTGGTAACAGTGGCTAGGCAATTTTCATTGCCATGTTCCTTAGTTTCCTCTTTGTTTTTCTTATCCCTCTTCAACTTCCTGCAGAACTGCTTTGTGTGCCCTTTCATGCCACAACGATATTACTCAATATCCTTAAGTCTGCCTCTGGACTTGCTCCTATTGTGTTCTCTATACTGAGAACCACGATTTTTGTTTCTCCCCCTGGGTCCAGTTATCAGAACATCTGACGAAGAAGAACCTTGAGTTTTTCTTCTCATCTCTTCGTTCAAGACACTACTCTTGGAGGAATCCATAGAGATCACACCATCCGAACCAAAATTTGACAATGAAGTTCTAAATGTTTCCCAAGAGTCTGGTAAAGAACCAAGTAGAAGCAATCCTTGAATTTCTTCATCAAACTTGATGCCCATAGAAAATAATTGATTCATGATCCCCTGAAAATTTTCAGATGGTCTGTCATCGGAGAACCATCATGATATTTTAAACTCAACATCTGCTTTATTAAGAACATTTTGTTAGTGCCAGTCTTCCGAGCATACAAACTTTCAAGATGCTCCTATAGGGTTCGCGCATGTGTCTCCCCAAAAATATGGTTCAACACATTATCGTCGACCCATTGCCTACTGAATCCACACACCTGTCTGTGCAACATATTCCACTCTTCATCTATTTTATTATCAAGATTTACAGTAGTAAATACTGGTTTGTAAAAGTTCTTGACATAAAGAAGATCTTCCTTTCCCCCCTTCCAAATGGCATAATTGACACCATTCAAAGTAACCATTCTACTTGTGTTGGCTTTCATTGTTTTTCGCCAAAAAATATCGTTATCGCAAATCAACGTAAATCTTTTCTGATTGGAAGTTCAGACTGTGCTGCAACCACAGCGCATACTCAAATAAAACCTTGGCTCTGATACCAGTTTTTGGGAAATTATGGATAAATAAAAAAATCGATATGGTAAAAGTAATGTAAATAAATGCGAAAACAGCGACGCCAAGAATTTTACGTGGAAATTCATCTCAATAAGGAAAAAACCATGGGCCAAGAGGAGCAACTGATATCACTATAGTAAGGAATTTTACACAGTGTAGTCACGAACACAATACTCAAAGTGACTACTACATACTCAAAAGAAACAACACTCTTTTGGTTTCCACCTTACTAAAATATCGCTCACACTCTATTTTTCTTCACAGACTATTTTTCTTGTATAGTTTATGGAATACCTCACTTTGCTCTCAAAGTGGTTTTTCTCTAAAGTTTTGGTGTGTTTAACAAATGAGCAAGAATGCTTTATTTATAGAAGGATAAAACCATGCTTATGTCACTAATGACATAGGTAAATATAGCAAAGTAAAATATGATTGCAAATCTTACCAATTTGCCAGCCACCAAATCTTTTATTTTCAACTCCAATTACTATTCCTTTTAAACAATTGCTAGTAGCAATTAAACAGCTAAAGTTGACCAAAAAATGGGATGAATTCAACAAGTGTTAATGCACCTATGAAACAAAAATCATATACTATTGCAGCAGACAGGGAAAAGAGAGTGATAACCAATGAAACGGATTTGCAAACATAGGTGATGAAGCATAAACCATTGACATGCTTAGCCTAATAGCTATAAAGAAGTTGTTTTTAGTTTAGAAGTATATCAATGGGTTGATGCTATGGGTGAAGATATTCAGTCACTTCAAAAGAATCAAACATGGAAGTTTGTTTCAGCAAAGGGAAAAATGAAAGTTGCACATAATTTATCAAGACATTGTATTTGCAGAGGTTGTTGATGTGGAGAAAGTCACTAGACATGATCCAACAAATATAATGACCAAGGTAGTTTCGTTCAATAAGTTTAGGCGTTATCTAAACTTGATTTGTGTGTATAGTACTCAATAAGACCTTCCAAAGACTTATGACAAGGAAATTAAATGTTATTCCCGTTGATGAAAGGAATACAAGCTAAGGAGAAGATTTGTTAATTATATCTTGAATTTTTTTCATGTACATTTTAGTATATTCATAATTACTATTGGTTTTAGGAGATATTATGTCCTAATAGTTTTGAGAAAGGAATATATTGTCCTTCTAAGATAGGAATAACCTTTTCTTATCGGTTTGACACCGATGTAGTTGGGAATTCTAAAGTATGGTACACTTGTTCTTTGTTCATAGTGAAAAACAGTCTCTGCTTTTGCTTGAAGGGTTAGGCTTAGCCAAACTTTGTTGAATCCTTATTACTTTTATTCTCCGTTTCCTCATTTGTGATTGTGTTCTATTTAATCCATGATATTTACATAATATCACCATATAATCAACTTGATATAGCAAATGTCAAGCCATACCAACATGCTACGTCTGTGCTTTGGGGGTTCACCCTCAAATTATTGACGCTTTACACTTGATAGAAGATCACTTGTCGAGTTCCTTTATCTAACCAAATGTTCGACAAAGGAGGAAATTGACATTTTTGAATTTAACAAAGAAGTTAACAAAACTGTTTTTATATTGAAATCATTTATGTATGGTAAGAAAGTTGCCGCTATTTTTTTGAAAGTCTTCTGTAAAGGACTTTCCATTGGAGTTATTATTAGGATCGAATTCACGCACACACACTAGATGAATGAAGAACACAAGAACTTTCAAGAGAAAGAGATGAGAGATCTAGAGAGAGAAAGAGAAAACCCAATATTTCGTGGTAACACCCCGTGAGTAAATTTCCACTGCGGTGAGGTATATTTATATTAATAAATCAGAGTATTTTTGGTTACAGAGAATAAATAGGAAGCCTAAAATAGAGAATAAATAGGAAAGCCTAAAATAGAGAATAAATAGGAAAACCTAAAATTAATCAGGCTCCACTACCTAACATTTCTCCCACTTGGAGACTGACTCAGTCATCCAAAAAATACATTCTCAACAAAAAAATCTCTTCATCATCAACATCTTTACCGCACCGCAACATCTGTAGCAATAACTAAAGAAGACCAACCGAGGTTTTACATAACCTCAGTTTCCCAACATCAACACATTTCGTCAACATGTCTGCCGGGTTCTTTGAACCCTCTATCTTCTCCAAGCACATATCACCATCCTCCACTGCCTGCGGGTGAAATGGTATCACCTTCTGATGTGCTTTGTCTTCGAATGATAGACTGGATTTTTCACCAACTGTATGACACTCTGGCTATCTGAGTAAAGAATCTTCTCGCTCTGCTTCTTGCCCAATTCCTCAATATAATCTGCCAGCCAAATCATCTCTTTCCCAGCTTCAGCTATTGCCACATACTCAGCTTTCGTAGATGAAAGAGAAACACACTTATGAAGCCTGGACATCCAACTCACTACTGTTCCACCTATGGTGTAAATGTACCCCGATGTACTCTTGCCCGAGTCAACATCCCCACCAAGATTAGCTTCCACAAAACCCTGTAGATTCACATTGCCTTTGCCAAAACAAAGTGAAGTACTGGATGTACCTGTCAGATATCTCAAAAGCCACTTTACATCTTCCTAATGCTCTTTCCTAGAGTTCGCCATGTACCTGCTAACAACTCCCACTGCATGTTCTATATCAGGTCTAGTGCAGACCATAACATACATCAAACTACCAATTGCTGAAGCATATGGAACAAGTGCCATGTGATCACGCTCCTCGGCAGTCTTGGGTGACTGCTCTTTTGACAATTTAAAGTGATTTGCCAATGGAGTAGTCCTGGGTTTAGCATCATTAACCCTGAATCTGCTCAGCACCTTCTCAATGTACAACTCCTGAGATAGATTTAAAGTGCCAACAGATCTATCCCGAGAAATCTTCATCCCCAAAATCTGTTTTGCTGGACCCAAACTTTCATCTCAAACGCTGCAGACAACCTTGTCTTCGGATTGTTAATCTCCCTCATACTAGATCCTGCAATCAACATATCATCCCCATACAAGAGTAGAAAGACATATTAATCAGTGTATTTCTTGAAGTAATAACAAGGATCCTTTTCAGCTTTGCAGAATCCACTCTTGGTCATGAAGGAGTCAAACTTCTTGTACCACTGCCTTGGTGCTTGCTTTAGTCCATACAAGCTCCTGGTGAGCTTGCACACCATGTGTTCCTTGCCTGGAACCACAAATCCTTCCGGTTGCTGCATATAGATCTCTTTGTCCAGATCTACATGTAAAATTGTTGTTTTTACATCCATTTGCTCTAGATGCAAATTCTCCGATGCAACAACACTCAACAGAATTCGAATAGAGGTTAACTTCACAACGGGAGAGAATATTTCAGCATAATCAATACCTTTCCTTTGTGAATATCCTTTAACCACTAAACGAGCCTTGAATCTTCTTTTGCCATCTGGTTCAGTCTTTATTCTAAACACCCACTTGTTTAGCAAAGCTCTCTTCCCTGCAGGTAGCTCAGTCAACACCCATGTGTTGTTCTTCTCAAGTGACCTCATCTCATCATCCATGACTTTCTCCCACTTGATTGAATCCTCCACCTGTAGGGCCTCATCAAAAGACTCTGGTTCCCCCTCATTAGTCAGCAATAGATAGTGTAATAAAGGTGAATACCTATCTGGTGCCCTGATGGATCTGGATGATCTCCTTAACACCTGCTCAGGTGTAACTTTCTCACTTCAGATTCTTCAGTAGGAGTTGGTTGAGTATCTGCTTCGACATCTTTGGGGTTACTCTTCTCCAACTCAACCTCAACTCCCACTTTCTTTGTAATCTCTAGAACCTTCTGCTCTCTATCCTTGTACAAGACAGACTCATTAAATGTCACGTCACAATGTCTCAGGATCTTTCTGCTCTTGTCATCCCAAATCTTGTAACCAAACAAATCAGAACCATATCCTATGAAGTAACACTTCACACCCTTGGCATCAAGCTTGTCTCTATTTTTCTGGATCAACATGAACATAAGCAGTGCAACCAAAAGTCCTCAAGTGTGAGTACTTGAGTTATTTTCCTGTCCGCACCTCCTCTGGAATCTTGAATCCTAAAGGAACTGATGGTCCCCTGTTGATCAAGTATGCATCTGTTCTCACAGCATCCGCCCAAATTGATTTGGGCAGCCCACAGTGTATCCTCATACTCCTTGCACGCTCATTCAATGTTCTGTTCATCCTCTCGGCAATTCCATTCTGCCTTGCCTTACCAGGAACTGTTCTCATCAATCAGATTCCCTCAGCTGCACAGAATGCCTTGAACTCTGATTTGTCATACTCTCCTCCATTGTCAGAACTTAGGCATTTGACTTTCAAACCGGTCTAATTCTCAACTTCAGCTTTCCACTTCTTGAAAGTTGCAAACACATCTGACTTACGCTTCAAGAAGTAAACCCATACCTTCCTGCTGAAATCATCAATGAAGGTAACATAGAATCTGGATCCTCCAAGTGATGATACTGGAGATGGTCCCCAAACATCTGTATGGACCATTTCCAACCGCACTTTCTTTGGCTCTCTAGGAATCTTTGTGAAGCTTACTCTTTTTTGTTTGCCCATAATACAACTCTCGCAAAGACCCATATCAACATACTTCAGACCCTCTAATGCTCCTTTTGCAACCAGCATCTTCATTCCTTTATTACTCATGTGTCCAAGTCTGTTGTGCCACAAACATGAACCGGAAGCACCTTCAGCAACAGTGGCCATGTTTATACACCCTGCAGTGGTGTACAAGGTTCCAGATTCGGTGCCACGAGCTACTACCATAGCACCTTTCACGATCTTCCACGAACCTTTCCCAAACTTTGCTGCATATCCCGTGCTATGCAACTGACTAACAGAGATCAGATTTTTCTTGATCCTAGGAACATATCTGACATCCTTCAATGTCCACTGGTTTCCCGAGGTGGTCTTTATGCAAACATCCCCCTTTTCTTCAATCTCTAAGGGTTTATTGTCAGCAAGATATACTTTTCCAAAATATCCAGATTTGAAATTTTGGAACAACTCCTTGCTTGGAGACGAATGGAAAGATGCACCAGAATCCAAAATCCATGATTCAACCGGGCTGTTCACACTAAGGATTAGAGCATCCCCAATGTCCTCTGCTGAATTTACAGAATCATTGTCATCTCCAAATTTCTGATTATGTTTCTTTTTTGTCTTTGTACAGTTCATCTGAAAGTGCCATTTTTCTCCACAGTTCCAACAAGTCACGTTTGATCTGTTTAGTGATTTTCCTCGATTCTTTGATTTTGATCGACCATGTTGATTTTGGCCTTTCGTCTTACTTCTCCCCTTCGATCAACGCTGAGAGCACTGCCCGATGAATCACCCACTTCTCGTTTGCGAGTACTTTCGCTAAGAACAACATCACAGATTTCATCAAACTTCAGCTTCTCAGATCCACGGGAACTGCTAATCGCAATAACAGTATCCCAAGACTCGGGCAGAGATGACATCAAAATCAACGCCTTTATTTCATCTTAGAAATTAATATCCACAGAATTGAGTTAACTCACAATCATATAAAACTCATTTATATGATCAGAAACGGATCCATTCTCAAACATCTATAAATTGAACAATCTACGCATTAAATATACCTTGTTCATAGCCGATGGTTTTTCATACATGTTTGACAGTGCCTTCAACAGATCGGACGTAGTCTTCTCCTTCACGATGTTGAACGCCACGTTTCTTGACAAAGTCAACCGGATCAACCTTAGAGCCTGGCGATCCTTGAGTTTCCACTTCTCCTCCGTCATGGATTCCGGCTTCACCCTGATCAACAGTTCGTGAAGATCTTTCTGGTACAGATAATCTTTGATTTGCATCTTCCAGAAACTGAAATCTGATCCATCAAACTTCTCGATTCCAAGCTTCGAACTATCCATCTTCTGTGATCGTGTTGAATCTCTTTAGCTCTTATACCAGTTGTTAGGATGGAATTCACGCACACACAGTAGATGAATGAAGAACACAAGAACTTTCAAGAGAAAGAGATGAGAGATCTAGAGAGAGAAAGAGAAAACCCAATATTTCGTGGTAACACCATGTGAATAAACTTCCACGGCAGTGAGGTATATTTATATTAATAAATCAGAGTATTTTTGGTTACAAAGAATAAATAGAGAATAAATAGGAAAGCCTAAAATAGAGAATAAATAGGAAAGCCTAAAATAGAGAATAAATAGGAAAACCTAAAATTAATCAGGCTCCACTACCTAATAGTTATCCTATATCTGGATAGAAAATTTCGATACACGAGTCACTATTGCGAATGGATAAAGGATGTTCTCAGCCAATGTAAGGAGGTGCTGAGCACATTAGAGTATATGACACTGCTTTTGCCTCTTTATTTACCTATGACATCAATGAGAAAATCTTACGAGCCTTTTGTGATTTTTAGCATTCATCAATTAACAAAATGTATGAGCTTTCTAATTCATTTGAGAGATATCCATATGATTGTCATACTTCCTCTTCATGGAAATTTTTCTGAAAGTTATCCCTTAGGCTCAAGAATTTACTAAAAAAGATTAACAAAAGGGAAATCAATTTTGCCTAAAATTTATGCCTACTTATTTATAGCATTTTATAGACTTTCAAAGGGTATGTCTCAGGAGGTTTCCATCCATAATTAAGTGAGTTTCTGGTTCAGAGTACCAGACAAGTATAAAGAGCCTCCACTACGGGTTCTTAGCAACAAGTAATTCAACGTCAAATTACAATCCTTGCAGATATGATATGTCATTTTACCGCGAACTGACGAAGAAATGATCCTTTCATTGCGTTAGGCGTGGAGGGGTCTCTTATGAAGAAATGGATTCAGTTGCCTTTCTGTTTTGCTGGCTTTGTATGTTTCCTCTTCCAGCTAAGAATTTTGACAACATCCGTCCTAATGTTTTCAAGGTTCAAGCTTAATTGTTACGATCCGAGACTACTCTTAGAGTAATAAGTGACCTCAAGCTGACCATACATACTACATAAGTAATGAACAACTAAATATGAACATGTATAAGAGCTTAAATGACTGAGAGAAAGCATATGTGTTGAATATACTAGTCTAATACATTGTTGAATAAAGTTCTTTTTACAACAATTACAATCTTACAAAAAAATCTAGAACTAAATAGACTGAATACAACAACTCTAACTTATTTTCTATGAAGTCTCTATTAATACAGATTGTAGATAGTCGGGACATGACCTCCAATGGCTCTTAGTCAATACATATGAATAGAAAGTAAAATATTAGAATTACAAGCTAACATGAGTCTTCGAATAATGAGAACTCATCACTTGATGAAATAAAGTTGTGATCCGACTGATTAAGATCCTAATAATAAGCATCCGAATCTACATCACATGAAAAATGTAGGCAGAAGAGGCATGCAGTCAATACTTTGAATTTGTATAAAGCATGTGAGATATGCATGAAATTTATAGATCTAAACATAATGAATATGAGATGCTAGCTGAATAGAAACTGATACATATAATCTGATGTAATGATTAAGTAATAAAACATGCAACTGATAAATATTGATTGAAATAGTTGAATAAAAGGTCATGCATTATCTAAGACTAAACTGTAAGAGATACTATCAACTAACATATAACCATGTGACTAAAGATGGAGTTGGATTTATTATCCTTATCGAAAAGGGCTAAATATACTTTGTCAGAGTTATAAAGGTGTATATGATTTGACGTAGTATACCACTAAACTGAAAGCATGCACATATTGAGGGCTACATAAACCTATGATTTTACATCGTTTGAGACTTGGGTAAACTAACTCTGGTCTAACTCAGTGCTAAGTACAACTTCCACCTGAAGAATTCTTGGTAATATTGTCCATACCTAACTGTCATATTACTAGTGAACTTTGCTTCTATAAGAAAATTGATCAACGATTATTGATGACATTATTTCAGGTGCCATATTAATTGAGAACTTACTTTTAAAAATTGTTCAAAAACATTGAAGATATATGTAAATGTCATCCATGTCATCTATTTATTGTTATGATCCGAAGCTCCTAAATAATGATATTGAAGTAATCAATACTTTATATAAAAGTATTTTAAGCATATGAACCTGAAAAGTTGATTGTAAAAAAAAATCATGAAAATCTATGCATTATGGATGAGACATGCAATTTGAAAGACATAATTCCAATGACATGTAATTATTTGTCCTTAGAGTTCAGGAATATACAATTAAGTAAAAGTACTGAAATTTATGGAAGAACAACTGGTAACGAAAGGAACTAAAAGATATTTAAATTCATATTGATCATAAGAACCCTATGTTTTATGGAACTCACATAACTGAAATACTGAGTTTTCTTTGGGACACAATAAGTGAAAGGATACCCAATTGATGAAATATCACACTTCTGAATTTTAGAAATTCTTAGAGAAAAGCTTCGGGTGTAGAACCTTATAGCTTGAACTTCATAAATCCTTCAATGAAGCTCTTGGAGATGAAAGGATCTTGATTGAAAACCCTAGGATTCTTGAAGAGAATCTTGAACTTGGAGCCTTTAGATCTTGGGAAATTGAAATTGATGTTCTTGAGCTTTGGGAGAAGGAGAATAACGGATTGAAGGAGTTAGTTCATATGTAGAGATGTTAGTAGGTTATACTATGGACTTGGGGAAGTCAATAGAGGGTAAAAATACAAGAATACCCTTCTACAAATGTCTGAAGACCTGAAAAGTCAAAGAAAGCGATCTTTTAATGAATCTCGTCGCCCTAATCAGCTATTTGAAGGCACATCGCCAAACTATTTGGCAGGTCGTCAAACTGAGTCCTTAATAACTAAAATTAACAATTTCTGAAGGTTTTCGTGCCACTTCGATGATACGCCAAAATATTCTCCGATTTTCACTAAATTGACAAGTATCGCTAAATTCTCAATTCGCACATGTTCTAATAAAACAACCATAATTTCTACTCTAAAATGAGAATTGATAGACGTTTCATGATGTTAGAAAGAAGACTCATAAACTTTTGTTTTGATAGTTTGTTGGCCACTCAACTCTTTATATTCTAAGAGATATGATCATTTTAATTTGACTCTATTAGTAATAAAAATAATTAGATGTTATCCAGAAGCAAGCAAAACAATCTTCAAAAGACCATGAGTAGTAGCGAGTTTTATGTCAAAAGAAACAAAGATTTAATGTGGTTCGATCAACCGACCTACATCCACAAAGGATATGAACAATCCACTATATAAATATGAAAGTATGAAATATGGAGAGAAATAACCTCAACCAATTCACTCGAAATACCATAAGGTTCACACAAGTGAAAACACAAACTTCCCCTACCCAAAACTCTCGTAAATCCTAGGACTGCATTGTGAATGTTGATTAAGTTGGAAACAACTAGCCCCTATTTATAGAGTCGTAATTTTTTTCCTACAAGAAAAGAACCTGTCAAATATGGAGACTTTATGTTTCTTTTAAGGAAAAAGAAAAAAACTATTACGGTAAGAATTTCAGGGAAATTAATACCCAACAAACCTCCGCATTGGCTTGATTTTCTGACAAAATACATTCATCCACATTCTTCACATAATTTTCAACAACTTGCATCTCCTCTTCATAATCTCCTGTGAAAAAATCTATGTCTTAATACTATTTTATCGAAAAAAGGAAAAATATTAAATTTGAAGAGTTTTCGACTTTTTATAGTCGCCACTTAATTTTGAGAAAATTAAGAAAACTTTTGTTTTCAAAAGACTTAAGACATAAATCATTTGAAAACATGAAAGGGGTTCGGGGATTCATATTGTATTTTAGGAAGGTGTTTAAAGAACCTAAAATACCCGTTAATTACGGTTTTCTGGCAACTATATATTTGGGCAAAAATTGTTTGAAATAAAATTATTTGGAATTGCTTAGGAAATGAAAACTTAATTTTTTTATCTAAGTGAAAATATCCAACTTGCAAAATTTTTATTATTTTGAAACTACTTAATCTTGATTCAATTTCAAATCGTCAAAACGATATGACATTTTGTAGGGATTGGATGTTTCTTAACTTAAAGCTAACTAACAGATATCGATAAGCCCAAAAAACAAAAAATAAAAGGAGAGAGCGAGAATCAGGTCCAAATCCGGATTTTCTCTCAGCTTGGACTGATATTTGGACCCACCTTTTTTGGGGTTTTGACCCGTTTCTTTCTTTCGTACCTGTCCTACACTAAGGAAATAATAATACAAAGTGAATACAGAAAAAGTAAAAGACGACAAGGGCTTATGCGCTTCTCTGACTTTCTTCAATTCTTTAAACTTCTGAACTTGTCTATCGACTTTAGGGAATATGTTCTTCAATCTTTAAAGGACAAACCGACTCGAAATAGGAAATTGGGCCTCCATGGCCCAATAGGGAATGCAAGGACGAGTCCATAGGGCCCAGGCAAATTTATACATAAAATAAAAAGTTATATATATATATATATATATATTATATATATATATATATATATATATATATATATATATATATATATATATATATATATATATATATATATATATATATATATATACGAGAAAACAAGTTGGAAGCCGGCTTATTATTTTTTAAAGTAAATTTGCTAGTGCCGTAATCATTGAACTAAAATTAATATGATAAAGGGCAACATATATATCTATCGTGATTACTGAATGATGAATTAATTGACAAAGGTATGAATAATATCATAATAATGGAAATAATATAAAGGGTTTTTAACAACAAATTTTGCGACTATTATCACGTATGAGCAGAAAAGACCGAATAACAAACTACCAAATGAAA
Organism: Solanum peruvianum; assembly: GCA_027705065.1. Taxonomy (NCBI): domain Eukaryota; kingdom Viridiplantae; phylum Streptophyta; class Magnoliopsida; order Solanales; family Solanaceae; genus Solanum; species Solanum peruvianum. The sequence continues at coordinate 8,513,466 of JAKWJD010001763.1, forward strand.
ATACAATAGGTAACCCTCAAATATTAGTTGCTAAAAAAAACATACTGCAACATTAACAAACTATGCAGGTAGCATTCAAATCAAACAAATCCATAGATAAACTCATACTTAGGTTGCAATCACAGTTGAATAGAGTTAAGATCATAGAAGAGGCTAACAGGGATGAACTTGACAACTAAAAAAACCCTTAGAAATTACAGTATATTTAGCATGATTCTTTACACATACGAATTGAAGATGTTTCTCAAGGCGTATACAAAACTAAATTTTATTCGTTTATATTTTAAAAAAGTATATACTAATTTAAACAATGAACAAATAAAAAACTTCACAAAATCTATCTCCAAAACAAACTCCATCATAACTTACTAAAGAAACTTTATACCTACACTAAATTACAGTAAGCGCCAAAGGGTGAGCTTGCTTCTCCGACAAAGAATAGCGGGCACCAAATAGGACTATCATATGCCTTTCATGGATAGAATGATTCTAATTCACATCTTAACGAGTTACCGAAGAAGGATACCAACTGCAACATTTGCATAATTTCAAACTGAAATCAGAATGTTTCTTCTTCTTTTTCTTACAAATGATTGTTTTACTAATTAGAGTGTAGATAGTTATAGTAACATAAAGCACACAACAATAAATCGCTATGGATCTAAAACTTAACTACAGGAATACTATGAAACATTAGGCCCCTCAAAATGGATAAGCAAGAGCAACAAAAGGGATTTTTTTTGAGTTAGGCATGGATGGCGTTTAATAATTAAAGGGAAGAAATAAATAGTCAAGTACTTAAAACTGGAGCAAAATAAAATTCAGAGCCAAATTGTGCAGACATACCCACTGTTGGCTCTTAACTTTTTTTTTTATTAAGAATAAAGTGACTATTCATAATTTCTCAAGAAACTACAAGCCACAATCATAAAATTGACATGAGAACAGGGAAAATTTTTGAACTAAGAGCCACAGAAAATGCAATACAAATGTTATCGAGTTGTCAGGAATGATACAGAATGAATAACAACATAGTATTAAGGAAAATCGAGTTAAACTGATTCTCTCATTAAAATAACAATGCCATTTGAAACTAAATATGTATGGAACAAACTTGAGAAGAGAACATATGCACTTCATTTTTTTTTATTTACATATATGTATACATATGTATATATATATATATATATATATATATATATATATATATATATATATTCTCTTATAGAATAACTCTTATGAAAATAAACTGAATCTACAAAGAAGAGTTGTAACATTTGAAGGTTCCATTAAAAAACTCCATGAAATTAATAGAGACGTGACCAATAGCGTACTTTCAAACACATACATAAAGAAAAACTGGATATAAAGAGCATTCACAATATTAGCCATGGGAAGCAAAACTAAAATTATTCCCAAAAAAAGAATTAAAGCAAAAGCTTAGCCCTTTTAGAAATAGTAACATTGGCATTTAGACTGTGTCAGGCCTAAAAATAGATATTCAAGACACATCATAAGACGAAACGACCATGGAATTCGGCCACAAAGAAAGATAGAATGTTATGACAAACAACTGCCACATTAATAAATTTCAAAATCGGTGAAAGAGAAGGTGCAGGCAGACTCTAACTCAAAAAAAATCTTGACCTTGAACCCACATATTTTAACACGATATTGCTTACTAACTCGACGAAACAATTAAGAACACACACATCATGTTTAAACGGCACTTAGTTAGTAACAACCAAACTGCCAACTAGCGAAATCTTCAAAACATCGAACACGATCACTTTCTTAAAAAACTGAGAGGTAGTGTTATAGTGAAGGGAACTGTACCTTCTCCGGGCACAGAGCTGGGAACTCAAGCGAGCCAAGGACTCCACTACCACAAAGAAAGTCGAGTTTCAAACCAAAAGAAAATAGAAGTCTAGCCGAGAACTCAAATCCAAACACCAAGATAATCACTCTAATGTTTACTTCATATATTTCTTGAATTTGTTCTTAGTATATATTTTTTTAAAAAAAAGAATATGTACCCTTTTTCCGATTTTTTTTTTAAAAAAGAGAACCCCTCTCTCTGCGGTGAACAAGAGAGAATATATAGTAGAGGGATTAGGGTTCTGCCCAGGGAGGAAAAATGGGTGAAAATCGAATGAAGAAAAGGGCCCCCCAATGTTCAAAATATAAAACTCCAACCATTCATCATTTCGGCTAAACCCCCTTTTCTCTGAAGCTCTGAATTCAATCCGAAATGGGAAAGGGGAAACAACGCTCTGGATCGGTTGATTGTCCTTGAGACTTGACGTGGACTCATCTTGCTATATCAAGGATGAATCTGCGTGCCTCTTCTGGCGCTCTTTGCTGATGCACTAGTACGGGTCGAAAGGGACATCGAAGAAGACGACGGAGGTTGTATTAGACATGACTTCTTCTTCTTCATTTCTCTGTGAAGCTTGCTGCATTGTCACGTGAAAGGGACGCTCGATGGGTTTTCTTTCATGCAGAGGAAAGGGGCCGGGTCGGGTTATTTGAGATTGGGAAAAAGAGGGATGGGGCTTGAGGGGGTATTAATTCAGAATTGGGCTTGGGATTAGTTGATTTGGTAAAAGTGGAAAGGGTTTTGGGCTTCATATTTTCTGGTGGGCTGGGAGAAACAATAAAGTTGGAAGGTCGGAACGAAAATCCTAAATTTTTCTCAAACGGATTCAAGGGATTGAATTATTACAAATTAATTTAAAGAGCTTCATAATCTTAAGGTAAAATAATAATTGACGTAATTATAAATTTACTAATCGTTATTATATCTAAGCTAGTTAGTAGACGTTTATGTAAAGTAAAATCTTTTGAGACGATTTTCTAATAATCATGCAATATACTTATTATATGCATAGTTATGTAAAAAAAAATATTATATCAAAATTGATGAAATTAATTTAAGTAACTTGTAACATATTTACATTTATATTTTTTTTTTGAATTTTTATAAAACTAATTTTTAAAAATTGTTTTAGAATTAAGAAGCTCGTCAATTAATTTATATCGGGGAGGGCCAAAATTGCGTGTCAACAACTGTCCCTCGTTTTACTTGGATTGATGCAAGAAATCCAAGGAAAACGAAATTGACCAATATTATGAATGACCACATATTAATCTCCAGGGAAATGATTTAGGTACGGACTTTAAGAGTTATGGCCAAACCCCGGAAATGAGTTTCCTACATATCTCAGGCTATATGAGAATTCAGACCACTTGTAGTTTGATACGCTTGATTTAATGCACGATTTTGAAGGAAATCAACAGCCACCTCGATATCGAATTATGAATGAACCAAAATGGTCGGGGATATTATTTACGAGCGAATATTGGAATACAGTCGAGTTATCACGTTGAGCCTACCTACATATCCTTAAACTAGGAATCAGGCTGCATGTAGTTCAACTCGATCGGTAGAAAAGGAATTGTGACCTTTGGCTTCGTACAAGTGATAAATCAAAAGAGTATGAAAAGGAGGCTTGTAACCTTTTAGCCATGAATGTGGTTCACTTCACAACCATAATTAAGAACTTACACGGACATAATTTCCAAAACCCTTGGCGCATTGTACTTAGATTGGAAAGTTGCTCCAGGTAGATCGAAATTCCAGATACGAAACCGAAACTGACAAAACCCAAAGGAAAAACCCACATGCCTTCTGATAGGGGTGTGGTTTGACTGTGGTGGAAGTCGCTCCTCTACTCGCGTCCTAAGAGTTTGACACTCCTTCTTGGACTACGTCACAGTTCGCTGCTAAGAAAAAGTTCCACGTTATGCTGCATCCCTTTTGACGTTGTCCGGACCATGTCGACACTTAATTGTTCTCCTCGACCTTCGACGTCAACTCGATTTGTTTGACGTAAAGCAAATAAAGCTTATGTCTTGTGTTTGCAATGTAATCTTCATTGTACTCTTCATTTGATGTCAACATAAAGGAAAGTTGATGCGGTGTGCTAGTATTTCTCTTGTCCTCGTCTTCGATGTTTTTCTTGATGTTTACTTTTATCAAAATAAAAGAATGCAGTTGATGCCGATTGATAAAAATTTCTCTTGGGATGCACTATTTCCTTTTCTTGTGGTACATGACTTCTTGCGGGCCATGAATATCTTCCCGTGATGCGTAAATTTCTGCGAGGTATGAAATCTGCTCACGATAAATAACTTTCTGCGAGGCATGAAATCCTCTCGCAATGTGTAAATTTCGACGAGGCATGGAATCTTGTTGTGATGCATGAATTTTTGCGAGGTATGCAATCTTCTTGCGATGCATAAATTTCTGTGAGGTATGAAATCTTCTCGCGATGCATAAATTTCTGCGAGGTATGATATCTTCTCGCGATGTGTAAATTTCTACGATGTATGAAATCTTCTCATGATGCTTAAATTTCTGCGAGGTATGAAATCTTCTCATGATGCTTGGATATTAACTCGCGATGCATGATCTTCGCGATGCATGAATATTGACTCGCAATGCATGATTTTTTACGATGCATGAATATTGACTCGCGATGCATGATCGTCCGCGATGCATGAATATTGACTCGCCGTGCATGATCTTCCGTGATGCATGGATATTGAATCTTGATGTCATACTTGTTACTAAATGAAAACAATTCTTCAATCAAGCAACATAGTGATCTTCTGGGTGCTTTCTGGATAATCATATCGTCTCCAATGATGATAACGGTGAAACGACTTCCAAATAGTATATTGTCTTGATCGAAAATAAAATAACTAACCCTCTAGGTAATACAAAATATCATATCCGACATTATGATGCAAATGACGTCCTTTATGGAATCCATAAACTCTTCCTTGAGATTTTTGCTTGATTACTTCGAATCTAGCTGGACGTTCTTTATAAATTCCATGTTGTTGGAAATTGATTGAAATAAACAGATTATATTTCCAAGTCTCTGACATAAGCGATATAAAATGATTCCTGGTTCTAAGAAAACTATTGATTTTGGGATAGTCTTCTCCTCCTTTGACATCCCCATATTCATCCGTCGGAAGAATTTGCTGATTTCAGAGCAAGCTATAAACCTGCCTCCAAAGAAAAATTCTTTTGTTTTAAAAACGAATTGATTTGTATCGATTTCTTCAGTTGTCTGCTCCTTGTCCTGCTATCTATGGTTGATTTCCAGATCTCCCGACTCTTGATAGATAAGACCAAAAATCTTATGCCAAAACAAATGAAACGTAAAAGGAAAATGTAAGAGAAATAATTTTTTTAGAAATAGTATCTGAAAAAGGTCACTAACAAGTCATTTATATCAAGCTTAACAAAAATTATTTGAGTCTGATGCTTGGAGGTTTATCTGTTCATTCCCTGGGAGTTTTAAGAGCCACTCCGGACTTGTAAAGACATGCTGAAATTTTGAGGCCATCCTCAAAATTTCTGTCCCAATTAAACTGCCTTGCTTATGTTTCCACTATCACTGAAGAGATCGCGGAATTTTTGAGATCTTCTAAAAATATTCTGTCCTAGTTGCAAATCTCTAAATAATTTCAGTCTTGACATGCTGAGGACGAATCTTCTTCTTGTGTATTTTTGAGTCCCTCTCAAAAAATCTCTCCCAGTTTCTATTGTATAGAGGAATAAAAATCTTACGGGAGATATGACCGAACCCTTGTGGCACCTACGTATCCTGTTGAGGTAGAAATCAGGTCAAACGTAGTTCCCCTCAAGGTTAACAACAGTAAAAAATTTTTTAAAAAAGAACTTACTGAGGTCGACATAGGCCGCATACGTATCTCATTCTTGAGGATTCAGGTCGAACGTAGTTAAAATAAAAGGAATACTTAAAATGGCTAAATGGGGTGACCGATGATGACACAGGCCGCCTACGTATCTCATTCTTGAGAATTCAGGTCTGATGTAGTTCATTACAAAGGGATATTTAAAAGGGATAAATGGGGTGACCGAGGCCGAGACAGGCTGCCTACGTATCTTATTCTTGAGAATTTAGGTGAGACGTAGTTCAATACAAAGGGATAAAAATTTAAGCAAAACAAATACAACAAACAGAATGATTAGAACAAAAAAAATAATAAATGCTAACTGAAGCTTAACACGTAGTATATCTTGACAACATTCGAGTTGATTGATTTTGGCTTTGCGGTGACATCCATCTCTGATAAGATCAAAGCACCTCGGATAATACCTTTCGAACCATGTAGGGTCCTTGACAATTTGGCACAAATTTTCCTTTGTATTCGTCTTGATGAGGGAAAATGCGCTTAAGGACAAACTAACCAACTTCGAAAATTCCGGATCTTACTCTCTTGTGAAAAACACGAATCATTCTCTGTCGATATAGTTGACCACGACAAACGACGACCATTCTCTTACGTCGATCAAGTTCAACTGATCAATTTGCTTGCTAACCCATTCAGCATTACTCAACTCAGCTTCTTGGATGATTCTCAAGGATGGTATTTCAACTTCGGCGGGTATGACTGCTTTTGTCCCATACACTAGCAAGTACGAAGTAGCTTGAATCGATGTTCTTATGGTCTTTCGATAACCCAATAAAGCATATGGCATTATATCATGCCAACCTCGGTGATTGTCAATCATCTTCCTCAGAATCTTCTTGATATTATTATTGGCGGCCTCCACAAGTCCATTCATTTGAGGGCGATAAGCAGTTGGTTTCGGTGAGTAATCTTGAATTGCTCACATATATCTCTTATCAAGTGACTGTTAAGATTTGCACCATTATCAGTAATTATCGATTCCGGTAATCCAAACCTGCATATCAAATTGTTGCGAACAAAATCAGCCACAACTTTCTTGGTTACCGACTTGTAAGAAGCTGCTTCCACCCACTTGGTGAAACAATCATAACAACCAAAATGAATCTGTGTCCATTTGAAGCAGCTGACTTTATCGGACCGAGGACATCCATATGCCAAGCTACAAACGGACAAGGTGAACTCATAGCATTAAGTTTATGAGATGGAAGTTGTATCAAATCACTGTGCACTCTACATTTGTGGCATTTTTGCACAAACTTGCAAGAATCATTTTCCATAATCATCCAGAAATATCCGGCTCGTAGGATCTTTATTGACAAAGTAATCACATTCATATGCATGCCAGAAACTCCATCATGTATCTGTTTAATAATCATCGGAGCTTCAAAATCATCAAAGCATCTTAGAAGACCTAAGTCAGGAGTCCTCTGATATATGATTTCTCCGTTCAAAAAGAAATTGAGGGCCATACGACTTATAACTTCTTCTGATTGGACATAGAATCTTCGGGATAAGTTCCATACTACAAATAATTCTTTATATCAAATACCAAGGCAAACCGTCTGGTTCTATTTCAACATGGGAACAATGGCATGGATGTTATTTAAACTCTATATCCATAGGATCAATATAATCTGTATCCGGATGTTTTATCATCGAAGCGATGGTGGCAAGAGCATCAGCCAATTCATTATGTACACTGGGAGCATGTCTTAACTCGATCTTACGAAATCTTTTACACAACTTCTGCACATACTGTACGTATGGTATAATCTTTGGGTTCTTCACAACCTATTCTCCTTGAACTTGGTGAATCAAAATATATGAATCTCCAATAACCAACAACTCATAGACGTTCATGTCGATGGCCATTTTCAAACCAAGAATACAAGCTTCGTATTCGGCCATGTTGTTTGTGCAATTAAATAGAAGCTTAGCCGCCATGGGATAGTGTTGACCAGATTCTGACAGTAAGACTGCTCCAATACCTTTACCTTGATGATTTGCCGCTCCAATAAAGAATAATCTCCAACCTAGATATGCTTCAGAAATATCTTCACCCACAAATGACACATTTTCATCATGAAAATAAGTCTTAAGTGGTTCATACTCTTCATCAACGGGATTTTCTGAAAGATGATCAGCCAAAACGTGTGGCTTTATCGCTTTCTGAGTCATATACACAATGTCAAATTCACTCAACAACATTTTCCACTTTTCTAACTTTATGGTCTGCATCACCTTCTGGAAGATATACTTCAGTGGATCCATTCTGGAAATAGGGTATGTAGTATAAGAAGACAAATAATGTCTCAGCTTCTGGGCAAGCCACGTCAAAGCACAACACGTTCTCTCCAATAAAGTGTAACGAGACTTGTATGGGGTAAAGTTCTTGCTTACATAATATATAGCCCTTTCCTTCTTTCATGTATCTTCGTGTTGACCAAGTACGCATCTGAATGCACTATCTGAGACAGACAAGTACAACAACAAAGGACTCCCTTCTCGCTGAGGAACCAATACCGGTGGATTGGACAAATAGTTCTTGATAGCATCACAAGCATTCTGACACTCTTTAGTCCACTTTGTCGGGGCGTATTTCTTCAACATCTTGAAAATAGGCTCACACACCACGGTTGGTTGTGCTATGAATCGACTGCTGTAGTTTAATTTCCCTAAAAAACTCATCACCTCTTTTCTTTTCTTCAGCGGAGGTAACTCTTGAATTACTTTAATCTTATAAGAGTCGATCTCAATAACCCTTCTGCGGACTATAAATCCTAACAACTTTCCGGTTGGAGCTCCAAAAGTGCATTTGGCGGGATTTAACTTCAAGTTTTTAAAGGCACAAACAATCAAAGAATTTCCTTAGATGTGTCAAATGGTCCAAACTCTCGCGGGACTTGATTATGACATCATCCACATACAGTTCAATATCCTAATGAATCATGTCATGAAATATGATCGTCATAGCCCTCATATAGGTAGAACTAGCATTATTGAGGCCAAATGGCATCACCCTATAATGATATACACCCCAAGGTGTAATAAAAGCTGATTTTTCTGCATCTTCCTCATCCATCAGAATCTGGTGGTAACCTGTGTAACAATCCACAAATGAGTGCATCTCATGCTTAGAACAGTTATCAATCAAAATATGAATATTTGGCAACGGAAAATTATCCTTCGGGCTAGCTTTGTTGAGGTCTCTATAGTCAACACAAATCCTGATTTTCCCGTCTTTCTTGGAAACCGGAACAACATTGGCTAACCAAGTTGGGTATTGTGTCACTTTCCACCAATCGAGATTCTATTTGCTTTGTGATATATTCTTTTACTTTAAACTTAGTTCAGGCTTGAACTTTTGAGCCTTTTGCTTCACCGGATCGAACCCCGGTTTAATCGGTAGTTTATGAGATACAACCTCAGTACTCAGCCCTTGCATGTCGCCGACTTCCCAGACGAACACATCAATATATTCAGCAAGCAAATGAAATAGGACTTTTCTTTGAGTTTCATTTAAGTGGATGCTGATCTTAACCTCTTTAACGCATTCTGGGTCTCCCAGATATACCGTTTCTGTTTCCTCTAGATTTGGCTTATGCTGATTTTCAAACTGCCAAAATTCCTCAGCGACGTACACTGGTTCCTCACTTTCTTCTTCATAATCATCAACCTCGTCATTACCAGCCTTCTTTGTTCATTCAACTCGTGACATGACATGACATTGGCAGGCTTAAAACTTACATTACTAAAACCATAAATAAACAAAATTAGACATTCAAAGTGTAACAAATGAGTAAATAAATACATTTTATAAACAAAATAGGCTTTAATTAAAATTTAAAAAACAATGTAAGCATTGTCCATGGCATAGGTCCATGTTGCCTTCTTTGAACATCACGATGGAAATTTGAAAATTCAAAACAGTAAAAAAAATATGCAAAATGGTGGGCCTCGAGTCTCTTCCGGAATACCACCAATTTTAATATGCATGAAATGATTCCCTCCTACCGAGGAGTTTAGGGGATCAGGATGGGCATGGAGATCCAATTCTGAAGCATCTCTCCTGGCTCAGCATCGAGGATACCATCTAGCTTGACCTCTTTCTCCATAAAAACATCTATATCCTCGAAAAGGTCACATATTCCTTCCCCAATGTCTTCATGCTCGACATACTCCCAGACTTGGAAGATAGATACAGATGCGGAATCAACTTAGCCAATTCTTGATCATTTTCTTCTTCGTCTTCAAGTCATCATCTATGGGGATGTACCCTAAACCATATCTGGCTCCCTTGACGAGGACCGGAATATGCTCGATAATTCTTTGGGAAATTCTTCCCAATCCGAAACCTGGTTCAAAACCATTCTGCAGCATCATAGTGGTTATCATCTTGTACACGGTAGGCATGAGAGTCTATGGGGTCAAGTCTTCACAGTGGAATTTACCAGCTCTACCGTGTAGAAATCTGTACCTCGCGATATCTGATCCATAATCGACGTCTGTCTGCCGGAGTTACTCCCTTCGCCATGAATAACCAGCTCTTCGTTTTCCCAAACAAGTTACATCATATGATGCAAAGTAAAAGGGACAGCTCCAGCCATATGGATGAAAGGCCTTCCTAGAAGAAGGTTATAGATGGTATCGATATCCAATACTTGAAACTGTGCACTGAATTCTGTTGGGACCATTTTGATGATCATATTCACTGCTCTCAACGTATCTTTCTGAACCCCATCAAAGGCTCTTACGTTGACTTAGATTTGTTCCAGCTTTCCAAGGTCAAACCTTATCTGCCTCAATGTCGACAATGGGCAAATATTTAGAGCAGGTCCATCATCTACTATGACGCAATTGACAACCTTTTCGCGGCATACCACAATGATGTGCAACGCCTTGTTGTGTGACCTCCCTTCGAAAGGCAGCTCATCATTACAGAAGCTGATTCGGTGCCCTCGAATAACCTTGTGAATCATCGCGGTCACGTTATCGTTTCTTGTGCCCGCGGGTACATACATATCATCGAGAGCCTTTATCAAAGCCTGCCTGTGTGATTGAGAACTCATCAGCAGGGCCCATACAAAAATTTGGGCTAGAGTCTTCTCCAAATGCTTGATGATTGAATAATCTTTCGGCTGCATTCTTCTCTAGAATTCCTTTGCTTATCCTTCGCTTATTGGCCTTTTAGACTGATACTTCTTTTGACCACCTAGAGCAAGCTCGTTTGGAGTGTAACATTTTCTGGATCTGGTCATGCCTTGAGCAGATACAGTTTCAATAACGAACTTAGGCTTGATGAGAGTTTTTGATGGCACCAAAGAAACAACTTTTGCGGGTGTCAAAATAACGAACTCTTTCTTATCTTTGATGCTCAAAGAACCTATTGCCTTTTCCTAATCATCATGAACGAATTGAGTAATCATTTTTGTTCCACACTAGTTTTCGTCGGTCTCGATCAGATTGACATTGTCGCCTCTACGATTTGGCAATGGGTTGGTGTTGACATTTAGTGTCGCTGGTCGGAGAGAGACTACCTCCTGGTCAATGAAATCCTGAATTTTGTGCTTCAGTTTGATACAATCCTTAGCATCATGCCCAACACTAATTGAATGATAAGCACATCTCTGATCGGGTCTGTAGAATTTTGAATTGACATCCATGGGTTTGGGCCCCACTAGGTGGATATATCCGGATGCAAACAGTCGCTCGTACAACTTTGTTCGGCTTTTAAAGAGCGCAGTGAAGTTCCTTGAAGGCTTCTTTTCGAATCTGGGTCGAGGAGGGTCATAACTTCCTTGTTGGGGAGAAGGCACCTGTTGATAACTTCTTGTATTTGGACGAAGAGCTTAGCCTCTGGGATGTGGATTTATTTGGTAGTTTGGCGATGGAGCTTGGTAGTTCGGGTGGGGAATTTGATATGGTGGAGCTTGGACTTGATACACATGAGCGGGTGCTCGGTAGTTGGACTGCACGTTAGCACAGTTGGGGGAAACACCCTCATAGGGAGATGGAATTTGGTAGGGTGGAGTATGATTTGGGTAAATGGGAGACTAATTTTGGTAATTTGGGGGTGGACTTTGGTATAGTGGAGCTTGGACATTTGGATAAGTCGCAGTAGCATTCTGGTAAATTGGAGGATTATTGGGATGACTAGCTTGCGTGTAGCAAGCTTGGTAGGACTTTTGGGAAGGCCATGAATGATGTTGGGAATATGACGAGCTTCTGAAGGTTTCCTTCCACCTATGAAACAACAACGATTTCTTATCTTTTCTTTTTCAACAACCCTAAAGATCCAGGCGATGCGGCTACATGGTCTATCTTTCCTGATTTTAAATCGTCCTCGACAGTATCACCAATCTTGACTATATCAGAAAACATTGATCGAATGAGCGACATAATTCTATCATAATATTCAGGCTCTTGCATGCGCATTAATACTTCAACGGTTTCTTTCTCATACATGGGTGGTAGCACCCTTGCCGCTTCTTTTCTCTACCTATAGGCGAACTCCCTATAGATCTCGATTGATTTTTGCTTCATCTTCTCCAAAGAGTATCGGTGTGGAACAATTTCTACGTTGTAAGCAAATCGATCGATAAAATCTTTGGCCAATGCATTCCAGCTGGGCCAATGCCTGGTTTCATGCAATGTGAACCATTCAACAGCGTCTCCGCACAAGTTTTGGCTGAAGATCCGCATCAGTAAAGCTTCATCCCTTCCAATTCCAACGAGCTGGTCGCAGTAGGCTCTCAAGTTATCCATAGGATTACCCACTCCTCCGAAGGTGTCAAACTTTGGGATCTAGAACCCTTTTTGAAGGTCCAAATTTGGATGAATACATAAGTCTTCATAACTAATCCCGACATTATCAGGGTTGCATTGGAGTTCCTTCATGGCCTTCTTTATCTCTTATTTTATGTCGACCTTTACCTCTTACTTTACCCTCAACTCCTTTTCCCTTTCCTCATAATGGTTCAGCTCAGAACCGTGCACATCGTGCTCGGTAAGGATGGTAATTTAGAAAGTGTCTCTTTTTGGTAAGGGTGGAGCTACAGAGGGACTCTGAGCATTTTGAGCGGTTTGATGATTCGGTGGTTACGTCTGAGGACTGTTATTCTGATTTAAGTGGTGGTGGGGAGTTTGGGGATTGAAACTATTTTTGTTTTGATTTTGTGGTGGAGGAGTGATTTGGTGGTGGGTATTTTTAGGAGTGGGTGGCATTTGGGGGTGGTTATTTTGAGGAGGAGGTGGAGTTTGATAGGATGGAGAAGCATATTGGGGATTTGGGTAGTCAGATCTATAACTGACGGATTCTTAGTAGTTGTAGATGGCTGGTTCTGGGCAGGATCCACATTTGAGGAAGAAAAGTAGATTGGAGGCCTCCTATTAGCAGAGTTAGCAGCAAATTGTGGTGGAGGCAGGTCTTGTATCCTTTGCATTTTTACTCTCATTTCTACAATCTGTTGGATTAACTGCAGAATCAACTCATTCTGGTTTGCTACGATGGGTTGAGAAACCAACAACATCAGTAAGACTCAGTTCTTCGTTATTATTCCCCCATAACCGTTTTTCCTTTATCTGAGATTTGTCTAGTGAAGGAATCTTGGGACCTTTTCATCTGGTGAAATAGGGATGATCTACCAGATTTTGATCGACACAGATCAGTTTCAAAGTACCTAAGAAGGAAAACAACTCAAAGGCAGACTTGTCAGTGCAGATTCAAAATATAAAATGCATAATATCACATAGAGAGAAGATAAACACACAAATTGCTTTGTGTGAGGTTATCTTCAACTCACGAGTAAGGAGGGAAACACTTTTTTTTACAAGCAGGAGATTGCTTGTTTTAGTTTTGACACTGTCTCAGAAAGTATAAATCACGTTGAGCTAAGGTCTTCTTTCAGCTTCTCTTTGATGTCTGTTGATCTGACCTTCGTATCTTCTCATAACATTAAGGGGAGAATGGAAATTTTTAAAGATAGGGGTCGGACCCTGAGAGGCTGCCTACGTATCTTATCAGGAGAATTCAGGCCCAGCGTAGTTCGAGTACAAGATAAAACATTTTCATTCATTTGTTCATTACGATTACAAGGGAATTGAAAGGCAACAATAGAGCTTTTAAAAGATGAAATGATGTCGACACGTTAGTCATTTCCCTTCTTGTTGCTATATTGATCTCCTCCTTTCAAATGACCTAGGAATGGAGGCTTGTAGATAATTTCCTCGTCGTCGTCTTCCTCGGTCGCTTCAAGGTGAGCGTTGTCGGGACCTCTATTGTCTCCTTGATCATAGATGAGGTATTTTTCGTCCATTTTCTGAAGTTTATCAATGTTGTTGCTATGGAAGGCTTTGTTCTTCATTCTCAGTGCGACCATCCTTTCTCTCATGGAGGCGAATTCTTCCATTTACACTGTCAGCTCCTCATCAAGTGACATGCTTTTAGCTAACAGAGCAACTATCTCCGATTCTATCCTCGCCTCTCTCGCTTCTCTTTCTTGCACATTTAACCGAAGCATGTCCAACTTCTCTCGCAAGTCCTCAATCTCAATCTCAACATCTTTATTTCTCTTCATCGGTGATGCCAGATCCTCATCCAGCGTCACGGTTGCAGCTTTGTATATTGCGCTGGCCATGTCGACTCTGAGCCCTTCCTCCTTGGCTTCTTGAATTTCCTGAGTGATCTGTTCTATCTTCCTTTGTTGTTCTTCTCCAGTGAGTTCCATATGGATGTTTTTACCTTTCTCCATAACACTGATTTTTTGCCTTTCCTGAGATGGTAGAATAGTGTTTTAGGGTTTGGAGGTGCGATTTGTCTTTTGAATGAGAAACTTAAGACTCAGAAAGTTTTGGTCGGACATTTGTAATAGTGACTTGTGTATATTCTTTTGGAAATTTCAGGATAAGAGTAGGTTTACGATATCCTCATTCATAGCAACATAACACATAAGTAGTTAAACGCATAGATATCGCGTCCTAACACATGCAGGGGGGCCCTTTTGTGCCAAGGGTAGGCCTAGCGTATTTGAATGATGCACATGTGAATTTGAACCAAATAAACAATTTCCCCCAAAATAAATTTCACTAGTGAATAATAATGTTCACAAAGGGGAAAGTAAAGGATAAAATATTAAAGACAAACCCACGCAGGGGTCATATGAAAGTGCAATACAGGCAGGGCCACGCAGGGGCTAAAAACAACGTAAATACATATACAAACCCACGCAGGGACGAAGTCCACTGTGCTGCTCCAGATGATCCTGCTCTGTCGTCGTCCCCCTGAGTCTTGTATTGTTGAAACATATATCTTAACATCAGCAAGAATCCTTCATCTAGGCGTCCTTTCTCTTCTTAGCTTTCGTATCGCATCCTCTAGTTTTCTCCTTGATCCAGGTATCGGAATCATCACAACCACGCCTCAGTCTTTCTACCTCTTGAGTCACCCTCTCAAGAGTATCTTAGTTATCAACAAACTTAGCGTACACCTCTTGGACCTCTTTCTTAACTTTTGTAGCTCAGCCATGTCTTTGGATTCTCTATACGTTATGCTGCGAAAGCTTTACGGGGTTCGGGAGGAAACATTTTGTATGTCCTTCTTCAACCATTCTTTGTTACCCTTGTCATATCCAGCATTGAATTGGTCAGGGGAAATGGTGTCTTTATCCATACGCTTGGCACTTTTCCATTCTCTAAACATTTCAGATGCAATGTGAAGTCTATCATCTCCAATATCGTATACATAAGCGCCATAGTACGCTTCTTTGGGTACAGTTTGTCTCATCCCAAACTGTCGCAAGACTCGAAAGGGTGCATAAGGGAGAATTCCCCGAATACCTGGGACAGGAGTGATATACCGTGGTTTCACGGTATTTTAAATCCTTTTTCCTTAAGTTTAGTGTGTGTCCAAAAGCCTTTTTGTATTAATTTTTATGTAAGTTTCTTTTTTATTTGCAGGAAATCTTTCTAAAGATGAACGCGGAAGTTTTTGAGCAAGAAATGCAAAAAACTACCACCTACAGAGCTTGTGACAGTCCGTCGTGCATATGACGGTCCGTAGGTGGCATCGTAGTGAAGCTGCTGAAGGAATATGGGGAAGTCTGACCAAGTGTGGGGTTACAAAGTGCGTGACAGACCGTCGTAGCCATGACGGTCTGTCCTGCTGGTTCGTCATGATGATCAGAAATTTAGTCCCAGTACCCAAATTCCAAAGAGTTTAAGTGTTATGGAACGAATACCCTCGATGGACCGTTGTGCCTGTGACGATCCGTCATACCTTCCGTCAAGGGTAATGAAGAAATCAGCAGAAGAATTTGCAAAGTATGGGACGATCGAGTCCATGACGACCCATCGTGACCACGACGACCCGTCGCGAGGTCCGCCCAACCGCATTTTGACAGATTTCTAGCAATTAGAGTCCTTCTTTTATTAGGTTTTTGTTTTTTATAAATAATTCAAAAAAAACCCTCGTTTTTGGGGGTTAGACTCTTGGTTATTAGACACTTTTATGTTAGATTCTTTGTGAAGTGATTGTTTTGATTAGTAGACTTTGTATTGTTATACTATTCTTTGGAGTTGATTGTTGGTGATTTTGTCGAATAATCAAGTAAATTTCTCGATTGAAGTAAGTGCATGAATTTTTATATTATATATATGAATATTGTGATTATGACTATGGGTAACTAAACTCCATAACTAGGGTTGTGGGAACCATGAGCGAGTAATAAGGTAAAATCTAACTAAAATAACAATTCGAGAATAGTGTCTTGCATGTATTGATAATTCTTTCGCTTAGAAGTCTTTTTAACGGATGGCTAACGTTAGAACTCGCCTTAATGCTACTTGCCGGACCAAGGAGGTAGATAATAGGAAGAGAATTATGAACATAGATTTAGTGTAAACTATCTAATAGACTAGTATTGATTGGTACGAGGTAATAACTTAGTTAAATATTGAATACAATGCTTAATATGGGGTAAAGGTAAGGGTTGGTATAGAAACAAACAAAGCAGGACCAAGGTGCGAAGTGAAATTTTCTAGATGCCGGACCAAGGATTTAGAAATACATAACTTATCACTTTGCATGCAAGATACTAGGAAAGAATTGTTAAAGTTAGAATTATCAAGTTAGGAACCTGGGGGGAACACATAAACCCAAGTTACTTTTATTAACTGATTAAACTCCAACATTTGAATCTGTTAGTTCTCTACTTAGATTTAGCTAATTATTTTTATTCATTTAGAAATTAAAACCCCTCTTTTATTGTCTTTATTTTCCAAGGAAAAAATTGACTAAATAATAGTAATAATAGATTGAAGTTAAGTCTGAACTATTTTTCTCGTGGGAACGATCCTAATCTCATTAGTTGGGTTCTTTACATGATATGACACTTTACTTCTTATTTGAGAAGTAAGTTTGAGCGTATCAAATTTTGGCGCCGCTGCCGAGGAAAGTAGATTTTAGATTAACTTAAACTTATTACTAAAGTTTAGTCGATATTTTCTTAATTTTTTTTTTATTGTTTTTGATTCTAGCAGATGTATCTTCCTTGTATGCCAAATACACGGAGAGAAAGCGAACCCTTGTTTACCTACGATCACGAATTAGAGCGTACACTATGCAACATGAATAGAAACTTGGGTATTAACGATGATGATCTAAACCAGAACGTCCCCGCTCCGGTTGATGTTCATGGTCAGTTATTACCCGATGCTCCGGGTGAAAATCAACAAAGGGGACAAAATCCCGCTCCATGTCTTCAACAATACTACAGAGGCTATGACAATATAGCAGACTCCGATGGGCCACTTGTCTTGACCCCTTTACCACCAGGCCACACCTTTGTGGTAAATAGTAGACTGATGCAAATGCTCACTGCCAGAGGTTTGTTTTCAGGGCTACCTTCTGAGGATCCACATGCCCATATAGCTAAGGTAAGGGCAGTGTGTAAAAGTTGTGTAGGGAGGCCTGATTTGGATTTGGATGTAATAGGGCTAAGAGTCTTTCCTCTTTGACTGACGGGAGAGGCTGCTATTTCGTTCACTGAGCTCCCTTATAACTCAATTTTCTTTTGGAACCAACTAAAAGACGTTTTCTTAGCACATTACTACCCGGTCTCCAAGAAACTAAACAACAAAGATAGAGTTAAAAACTTTGTGGCACTACTACGAGAGTCAGTTAGTAGTTCTTGGGAAAGATTCACCTCATTTTTTAGAAGTGTCCCCAAACACCGTATGGATGATGAGTCATTGACGAAATACTTCTATCGGGGACATAATGATAATAATAAAGCGGTGTTGGATACTATAGCGGGTGGTTCTTATGGGGAGTGTCCTTATGCTGAGATTGCCGAAAAGTTAGAGAAAATCTCCCGGAACAATAAAGCTTAGAGTACTAGGAAGTCACATATTGGAAAAAATACCTTCGCAGTGGAATCCACTCACAACCCATCCACAGATGAGATTCGTGAAGAGATGGCTCATATGAGAACTGAGCTTGGGTTTGTATTAAAACATGTCACTTGGGTACAGAAAAGATAAATGCAGTCAACTACTTGTCTAAACCATCACCACCAAATGATGAATGCTATTATGAGGAGGATTCCTATGCGGTAAATTAGCAGACAGGGGGTTTCCGACCGAGTTCCCAAGGCTTTAATTAGGAGAATTGGCTCCAAGGTCAAGGTAACCAAGGTAGGATCTATGGTAACTATAACTGTGAGGGTCATTATGTACGAGATGGAAGCTATAACTGCGACAACAACTTCAACAGTGGTAACTATGTTAACAAAAATGATAGGAATGAGCTCTATGTACCTCCTCAAAATCGTGATGTTACTCCTAGGGATGGTAGAGATAGTATGGTGCGAATTGAAGATATGTTGCACAAAATGATGAGGAGGATCGATGCTAATGATGAGCACATAAAAGAGTTAAGGAGTGATTTAGCAGGTATTGGGTAGAAAGTCAATACACGTGCAATATCGATTAAGCAGATTGAGTTGCAAATGGACAAATTATCTGCGATTGTGAACACACGGCAACCGGGCACTCTTCCTTGAAACACTGTCCAAAATCCGAAAAATGACAGACATTGTATTGGCAATCACTTCTCGGGTTGGTAACCAGACCATTGACCCACCTATGCCATCTAAGGAGGAAAAGGTGATAAACGATAATGTTAAGGAGGTAGAGGGTAGTGGTGAAGTAGAAGATAACACTGGAAAAGATGCTGATGTGCCAATAAAGGTAATTCCCCATGCCTAGACCCCCCCTTCCTCAAAGATAAGTGAAAAAAACAGAGGATGGTAAATATCGGCATTTTATAACAATGTTGAAGCAGCTTTCTATCAATGTTCCTTTGGTAGAAGCTCTAAAACAAATGCCCAGTTATGCCAAGTTTATGAAAGATCTGGTTACTAAGAAAAGATCGGTCACTTTCGAGGGTTATGATAGAATGCAGCATTGGAGTGCTATTGCTACAAGATCTCTCGTACAACAGAAAGAAGATCCGGGTGCATTCACTATTCCTTGTACAGTCGGGTCATTACATTTTGTGAAAGCATTATGTGATCTGGGGTCAAGCATAAATCTCATGCCCCTCTTGATTTACAGGAAGTTAGGTTTGGGTGACCCAAAGTCCACTGCCATGCGACTACTTATGGCCGATCGAACAGTGAAAAGGTCTATAGGGATACTACACAATGTGCTAGTAAAAGTGGAGTCGTTCATATTTACATAAATTTTTTTATTCTTGATTGTGAAGTCGATTTTGAAGTGCCTATTACTCTTGGGAGGACATTCCTTGCTAAAGGTAGAGCCTTAGTTGACATGGAAAAGGGGCAGATGAAATTTTGGTTGAACAATTATTCCCTCATGGAGAAGTTGAGTTAGAAACCAAGGAGGGAGTGCGGTTTAAGGTGAATGGAGAACGAATAAAATTCTATTTTGGGCATATTGAATCAGCAAATCAAGTGATCGAGGCATACCATCTTGATGAAGGCTAAGTAATCAAGTGTCCTCAGTCGTGCCGCGACGTTAAATCAGGTGCTGGTTGGGAGGCTACCCAATATTTATAGTTTTTTTTCTTTCTAGTAATGGTAGCTTTTCTACTAATGGGTTTTAAATTTGCAGGCACATCACCGGGAAATTCTACAGAAAACCACCGGGAAATTCTGCAGAAAATCACTCTACAACAGTCATTGACAGACCCATCGACGGCCCGTCACATGAATCCGTCGTGCTAGGTACGTATTTCATTTATTTTCAAAACTAGGGCACACGCTATGGACCAAACGATGGATCATCGCAATTGCGACGGACCATCATCGGGGACTCGTTGCATCATTAATAAGAGTACCCGACCCGACCGAGTTGGGAACTTTTAAAAATTTTCAACCTATAAAACCCCCCACCCCTTCATTTGAACGGTTTCTTTCCCTCTTTCGCCCAATCACTCCCTTTTAAACTTCCCACTTCCTACCTCTCTTTCAACTGATCATTTCTACAAATTCCCCAATTCCTAAAATCCACTCTTTACTAGTTGGAGTCTGCTACTGTGGTTCTGTTCTTCCTAACCAAGTGCCTCACTTTCTTGTCTTTCTCCTGTTCTCAGATATATGTCTCTGATTTCTACCAATTTACATTTCATTTTGTTTTTCAATTAGTATTAGCCTATTGATGGGTCTTCATTCTTTGATCCAATTTTGTTTAACCTAGGTTGAGAATCCTTAAATTGCCTTGTTAAAACTCTAGAACTAGGTGCTTTAGCATTGCTAGTTTACTAGGTATTTGGGTAGAAAAGTATAGGTTAACACTAAGTAACATATGAGTCACAAAAGATGAATGTGGAATCCTCAGTTATGCCATTGAATGACACAATGAGACCTCGATGATGGACCGTCTTACCCACGACGGACCGTCATAGGATCCATTCCAACATCCACAACACCGCACTGTCCAATTTCCTCCAAGTGTCCACCAACGGACACATGCGACGGACCGTCGTTCCAACAATGGTCCATCCTGCACAACCGCTCTGGTTGTCAGAGATCCTGTTCCTAAGGATCTCCAACTTTTTCCAAGTGTCCTCTTACGGACATATACGACGGACCGTCATACCCTCGGCGGTCCATTCTGCATAACCGTCATGACGGTCAGAGACCCCTCTCCTAAGGGTCTCCGTACTTTTTCCAAGTGTCCTCTGATGGACATCGACGAGGAACCTTCATACCCTCGACGATCCATCTTGCACAAACCGTCATGACGGTCAGAGACCCCTCTCCTAAGGGTCCCCATACCTTTTTTAAGTGTCCCACGATGGACATCGACGATGGACCGTCATCATCACGATGGTTTGTTTTGCTTATCCATCATAACTGTCAGAGACTTTCCTTTAGGGGTCTCCACATAAACATAGTTTAAGTAAGACATGACGGACCACATGACGATTTGTCGTACTTACGATGAGTCATCACCTGGTCCATCGTGTTTCACTGTTACTATATAAATGTCATTACATCTTGACTCTTTTATTTATTTTGTGTCATTTTGCTTGTCTTGTTTGCTCCTTCTAGTAGTAATAGTGTTTATTTACAGGTACTATCTATTATGACACAAAAACAAAATTGAGTCTACGCACGTGGGCAATCAAAGTCTGTCGCCCCATCTGCCTGCCTGATCATTGGGTCTAATGATGAGCGTGACCCTGAGTACGTGCCCCCAGGCACTTCCACCCCATCCTGAGCTGCACGTGCTGCCAGAGCCACACCCAAACAGGTGGCATCCGGCGTAGTCATTTCCTCCCAGTCTGACCGACACACCTTCTTGGTCAGATACTCATGAAGAAGGAGCATTTGGGTCCTTAGCTGCACAGTCTGCCTCGTATGATGAGGCTGACAGTTCTGAATCCACACCCGGCGAACCGACTCGTGGTCTCACCCCAATTGCCGACCAGCCCAACCAGTAGTGTGTCGACGGGCAATATCAAGTTTATTCAGACGCAAAGTTTCTGAATGATAAAGGAGTCATGACACGGATCCTTACATTGGCGAGGCGGGTCCTTATGGGAAGTCTCCCTACAATGCCAGAGATCCACAATCTCTTCACCAAACACCGACTGGAGTGGACAACACATTCATTTGGGCCGATATAGTGAAGAGTTGGTCCGAGAGTTCTATGCCTCTTATGTGGCTACTCTAAGATCACAGATTGATAGGCGGGCTGCCCCCGCCAAACAGGACCCACTTAAGCATGTCCGAGTACGCGTATTCAGGTTGATATCTCCCTTCCTCCTATCCGCCTGTATCTATACGACGAGGATGTTGATGCCAACCAGACCTCTCTCACCGCTGAGTTCGACTACCGGTGGCAAATTGTCAAAGATTTCAAATTCTTGCGTGAGTTATCACTGAGAGAGACCACCAAGAGGTGGATGGCTCTGCACTTATCTGTTGATGGAGAGGGTGTTGACTGGGTAACCGAGCCAAAGGGATCCATCAAGAAGGCTAACCTGACCTTCACGGCTAAGTTCTTATGGTCAACTGTCTGCCATTGCCTTTTCCCATAGCCGCTGATGATATAGTCACACGGGATCGTGCAGTTCTGATGGCGGCGATGATAGTCGGGTCTGAGGTAGACTTTGCTTGGCTTCGAGAGGCGGTCATGCACAAGAGGGCTTTTAAGGTCACAACTACTTACCCTTTTCTGTGCATGATATTTTCTTTACGCAGGTGCGCATTTGTGCCCATTTGGCACATTGATCAGTCAAGACTCCGCTGGGCACTTTTGATATCCGCCTCATCAGGGATGAGGCCAATGAGTTGGCTCCATGCAGAGGGCCCCGTCTAGAGTTGCCTCCACTTGGTAACAATCTGGCTGATACGGTAGCACATGCTCGCACGGCTACGCAGGATGCTTCTACTGACACTACCCCGGTCGAGTCTATACTGGGTAGTATCACTGCCCCGAGCTCCTCTCGCTCAGCCCCTTTCCCCGCTCTGGTCCCGGTTGCTAGGTTCTTGAAACTAGAGGCACATATGGCTACACTTCTGCATCACATCCAACCTTGGATTCAGAGGTCTATTGCTGAGGCAGAAGAGCGCTTGGAGCGGAGAATTGTCTAGCACATAGAGCAGAAGATCGGTGAGGTTCATCAGCGCTTGGACGCTTTTGATTTGCGGGTGCTAGCCTAGCCAGCCCTTCAGGTGGATGTGTCGACCCTTCAGGATGCGGTCGAGAGTCTTCAAGCAGACATTGATATGATCCTAGAGGCTAGGGTGCCTGAGTCTGAGGCCCCTTCTGCAGAGCCTGCTGAGGACACAGTGATGGCGGCCTTATTCGCCATTTCTGAGATTCCACCACCTCCTCCTCGAGAGCATGCCAAGAGGTGTAGTGTTCGAGAGGAAGATGAGTCTAAAGCACGGAAAAAGTAGCGCCGTGAGATGGAGGGTGCGAGGAGAGCCTTGCTTGCTGATGAGGAGGCGCGTCGGATGAGGGCTGTAGAGTCAGCTGCTGAGGCATCTAGCTCCAGAAATGTGGAGTTAGCGGGAGGTACTGTTGATTGTGCTGTTGTTGATGAGGACACTACTGAGGGTTTCGAGATTACAGAGGTAGTGGGTTTCGGGGAACCGGACCCACCAGCTTGCTGATCATCGCCGTTCCAAGTTTGCTTCACCTACCACTCTCATATTTTAATTTTTTATGCTTTGGGGACAATTGCATGTCTTTTTGTTGGGGGTTGGGTAAACTGAAAGTGAGTGCTAGGGTGAAGTCTGAGTAGCCCAATTCACTATCCTCTTTTGGGGTTTTCTTGCCTGTGTTCTTTTTCCACAAGAGACTGATTATTTTTACTATTGAACCGGCATGTCTATATCTTGTTTACATAGTTTAACTCTGAAGGATGATGGCTAGAATGATATCCTGATGAAATGAAAATGATGCATGACTAGGCATAGTAATTGATACATGTGTAGGTCTAAGCATGACATATAGATACACCACTGCATGACCCTTAGTCTAAAATTCGAACTAGTGTCTGATAATCTGGTATAGTAATAAGATGTCAAGTGAGTGTGAGGAAGATTTGAATAGTCCAGTATTTGTACTGAGCTTGAACTTACCTGGTTAGTCCTACTAAAAGTAAGCTGTAATAGACAATTAGGAAAGGATCATAGGCCCTTGTTCAATATAGCCCATTTTTAGCCTAAATAAAAAAATCCAAATTCAATTAATCCCTCTTTGATCCAAATGATTTGAGCTTAAACTAGACCTTTCTTTTTCACCCCAACTGATCTTTTGTAGGAATAATGTGTTGGCCCTGGTCCCTCCTTGAACATGTGCACCTCAACTTATGCCAAAAGCATAACTTTAGGGTGGCTAATGCATTAAACAACCTTTTTATGGCCCTGACCCAACTTTGGTTATTGTGTACTTTGACTCATGGCAAAGCCATGAGTTGAGGGTGGCTATTATGATGAATGCTCTGGAAAGTGGGGTTGAAAGAACAAAGAAAGAGCAAGAACAAAAGTAAAGTGACTCAAGAATCAGTTGAAAGAAAAGTGAAATAAAAAAATACAATTTATACAAGCAAGAAAAGAAGAGAGTCACTTACACAACTGAAGAAACAAGGGAAAATAGCAAAGTGAAAGAATATGAGAAACTGGGCGAAATAAATGATAAAAAGTTGTATGTTTAGACGATATGTCAAGGAGGGCAAAAAAGTCACTAAAGTATACCTAAATATACCATGCCTTACCCTGAGCCTATGTTACACGCTAAGAAAGTCCTATCGTGATCCTAAAAGTTGTATAGCAAACTTAAAGTAGTGAAAATAAGAGCAAGCTTATGGCAATATATATGAATAAGTTGTGAATTTGTTCTGAGAGTGAGTATTGAAAAGTAATCCTTATACTCAAACTGAAATCATTGTGTGAAAAATGAGGATGTTGTTTTGAAGTGAGGACACTAGTGCCAATACTGGAAATATTAGCACCTCGGTGAGAAATTGAAGAGGATAGGTGTTAGTGCGGTGTGAGTCTGTTTCATGGTATGATTCCACATAATTCAAGCCTAATAGTGATAACATGCATAAATATGATGATACTGATCGGGATTGATAGACAAATGATTGCAAAAGGAAAAACATGGATACTATTGTACAAAGATTTTTTAGTGACTCATAGTGCGTCGCTTGAGGACAAACACGAATTTAAGTTAAGGGTGTTGATATTTCCTGGTTTCACGGTATTTTTAATACTTTTTACTTAAGTTTAGTGTGTATCCAAAAGCCTTTTTGTATTAATTTTTATGTAGGTTTTCTTTATTTGCAGGACATCTGTCTAAAGATGAACGCGGAAGTTTTTTAGCAAGAAATGCAGAAAAATATCACCTACAGAGCTTGTGACGGTCCGTAGGTGGAATTGTAGTGAAGCTGCTGAAGGAAGATGGGGAAGTCTGACCAAGTGTGGGGTTACGAAGTGCGTGACCGAAATACTTAGGAGAGGAGACACAATCAGTCTGCGGCTCTCCACGATGACTTATTTCGAGATAAAATGGTCAAGCATCCATTGAAGATTATCTTCTCTCAATTCGGAGAAAATTTGAGCCCATCTCCCCTTTGATCTCTGATTGTCCATATTTTCCTAGTACAACATGTCATTCAAATCTTTAAGGGTGTTTTTTGTTGTCAAGAGTATGCATCTCCCGAGTCCCAGCACCCTTCGCTAAATGGTTGAGGATCCACCATTGAATGAGCAAGTTGCATTATTGGAAGTATCGATGTCCCTCTTTGCATTTTCCCAGGGCCCAAACATATCAGACAAGATTATCTAAGACTAAACTGTAAGAGATACTATCCACTGACATATACCCATATGACTAAAGATGGAGTCGGATGTATTATCCTTATCGAAAAGGTCTCAATATACTTTGTTAAAGGTATAAAGATGTATTTAATTTGACGTAGTATACAACTAAACTGAAAGAATGCACACATTGAGGGCTACATAAACCTATAATGGTACATTGTTTGAGACTTGGGTAAACTAACTCTAGTCCAACTCAGTGCTAAGTACAACTTCCAGCTGAACAATTCTTTGTAATGTTGTCCATACCTAACTGTCATATTACTAGTGAACTTTGCTTTTATAAGAAAATTGATCAATGATTATTGATGACATTATTTTGGGTTCCATACTAGTTGAGAACTTACTTTTAAAAATTGCTCACAAACATTGAAGACATATTTAAATATCATCCATGTCATCTATTTATTATTATGAGTCGAAACTCCTGAATAATGATAATGAAGTAATCAACACTTTATATAAAAGTATTTTATGCATATGAACCTAAAAAGTTTATTGTAAAACAAATCTATGAATTATGAATAAGACATGCAATTTGAAAGACACAGTTTCAATGGCATGTAATTATTTGTCCTTAGTGTTCAAGAAATTACAATAGAGTAAAAGTATTGAAATTTATGGAAGAACAACTGGAAACGAAAAGGAACTAAAATATATTTAAATTCATATTGATCATAATAACCCTATGTTTTATAGAATTCACATGACTGATATACTGAGTTTTCTTTGGGACTCAATAAGTGAAAGGATATCCAATTGATGAAATATCACACTTCTGAATTTCAAAAATTCTTAGAGAAAAGCTTTGGGTGTGGAACCTTATAGCTTGAACTTCATAAGTCTTTCAATGAAGCTCTTGGAGATGAAAGGATCTTGATTGAAATCCCTAGGATTCTTGAAGAGAATCTTGATCTTGGAGCCTTTAGATCTTGGAAATTGAAATTGATGTTCTTGAGCTTTGGGAGAAGGAGAATTAGGGATCGCAGGAGTTAGTTCATATATAGAGATGTTATTAGGTTATACTATGGACTTGGGGAAGTCAATAGAGAGTAAAAATACAAGAATACCCTTCTACATATGTCTGAAGACCTGAAAAATCAAAGAAAGTGATCTTTTAATGAATCTCATTGCCCTAATCAGCTATTTAAAGGCCCCATCGCCAAACTAGTTGGCAGATCGTCAAACTGAGTCCTTGAATAACTTAAATTAACAGTTTCTAAAGGTTTTCGTGCCACCTTGATGATACGCTGAACTATTCTCCGATTTTTCACTAAATTGACCAGTATTGCTAAATTTTCAATTTGCATATGTTCTAATAAAACAACCATAATTTCCATTCTAAATGAGAGTTGATAAACGTTTCATGATGTTAGAAAGAAGACTCATAATTTTGTTTTGATAGTTGTTTGCCACTTAACTCTTCATATTCTAGGAGATATGATCATTTTGATTTGACCCTGTTAGGACTAAAAATAATTAGGTGTTATGCAGAAGTTTGCAAAACAAACTTCAAAAACCATGAGTAATAGCGGGAAATATGTCAAAAGAAACAAAGATTTGATGTGGTTCGATCAATCGACCTACATCTACAAAGGATATGAACAATCTACTATATAAATATGAAAGTACGATATATGGAGAGAAATAACCTCAACCAATTTACTCGAAATACCAGAAGGTTCACACAAGTGATAACACAAATTTCACCCTACCCAAAACTCTCGTAAATCTTAGGACTGCATTGTGAATGTTGATTAAGTTTGAAGAAACGAGCCCCTATTTATAGAGTCATCAATTTTTTCTTAGAAGAAAAAAACCAGTCATATATGGAGACTTTGTGTTTCTTTTTACAAAAAAGAAAAAAACTATTACGGTAAGAATTTCAGGGAAGTTAATAACCCAACAATCCTCCGCATTGACTTTATTTTCTGAAAAAATAAATTCGTCCACATTCTTCACATAATCTTCAACAACTTGCATCTCCTCTTCATAATCTCCCGTGAAAAAATCTATCTTAATATTGTTTTTTCGAAAAAGGAAAAATATTAAATTTGAATAGCTTTTGACATTTTTAGAGTCGCCACTTAATTTTGAGAAAATTAAGAAGAATTTTGTTTTCAAAAGACTTAAACGGACAAAAATCATTTGAAAACATGAAAGGGGTTCGGGGATTAATATTGTATTTTAGGAAGGATTTTAAAGCACCTAAAATACCCGTTAAGTACAGTTTTCCGGCAACTAACTATTTGGTCAAAAATTGTTTGAAATAAAATTATTTAGAATTGCTTAGGAAATGAAAACTTAATTTATTATCTAAGTGAAAATATCTAACTAGCAAAAAATTTATTATTTTGAAACTACTTAATCTTGATTCAATTTCAAATTGTTAAGATGATATGGCATTTTGCAGGGATTGGAAGTTTCTTAACTTAAGTTAACCAACAGATATCGACAAGCCAAATAGACGAAAAATAAAAGGAGAGAGAGAGAGAATTGGGTCCAAATCTGGGTTTTCTGTCCATTTGGACCCACCCGTTTTGGGGTTTTGACGCATTTTCTTTCTTTCGTACCTGTCCTAGACTAACCAAATATTAATACAAAGTAATACAGAAAAAGTAAATGACGTCAAGGGCTTATGCCCGAAACACAATACGAAATGCAAAAAATAAAAATGGGTCTTCTAATTCATCTTCTCAGACTTTCTTCAATTCTTTAAACTTCTAGACTTTTCCATCGACTTTAGGGAATGTATTCTTCAATTTTTTAAGGACAAACCAACTCGAAATAGGGAATTGGGCCTCCATGGCCCAATAGAGAATGCAAGGATGAAGTCCATAGCGCCCGCACAAATTTATACATAAAAGAAATAGTAATTAGCGTATGACCTAGTCAAAATGGACAGAGAAGAAATTCACCAAGTTCTGCAAAAACTATATAGAATATATTATGTGTAAGAGAGAGGGATAAGTTAAACCGTTGAAGTTATTGTAGATAAAATGTTTTAATTTTCCGCACTTTTTAGCCTATGAATGTAGCGATGAATTCTAAGAGTCTAGTTTTAGTCCTCTTCGAGGACGACGTCGGTACATCTAGGGGGTACTTCCTGGATGTGACAATCGTAGCTATAAGAGTATATGGGTTACTAACACTAGTCCAACTCAGTGTAATGCTACTCCCGATAGATTTAGTTATTAAGACATTATGACAAAATTTCTGTAATAAACTACAAAACTCAAAACTAAACATGCAAACTTAGAATGCAACAGTAAATATGATAGTGATGCATTCATAATTAAGGCATGTATAATTGAATACTGAAATATCTGACCTAGCATGTATAATTTAAGAACTAAAGAAACAAATGACCAGGTTTTGTAATTAATGCAAGAAATAAAGTAATGACATAATAATCTGATTTGGAACATGTAAATAACTAATTCATGATATTCTGTTGAATTTTTAGAAACCCTTGGTATAGTTAATAAAAGAGATATGACTTAATTCTATGGACCTAATATGCAAAACAAACACATTAGTGAAACCAATACATCTGGTGACAAATTACACGAAGAAATCTTTCATTTTGTGGCTGGAAATGATGGAAACTTCTTGCGTTCTTGAACTAGGTTGTTCGACTTATTTTCTCCTCTCAATCTCTAATTTCTCTAAATGACCAGCGATAACTTTTCCAATATGGAACAAAAGGATTTCTACTCAAATATGGTACCAAAGAATTTCTACTCAAATACGTTCTAGTTATGTTTCTATGCTAAAACTAACAAAAACCATGAAATACAGGGTAAAGTGACAAGGTTTAGAGATCTAAAAAAATAGGAATAGACAATAATACCCCTAACATAAAGTTGCTCAAGGGTTGACCATGACCATCTTCATGGACGTGACAGGGACCACAAACCGTGAAATTGGTTGTAGTCTTAACTTTCTGACTACGAATCATAGGGTTTATCTCATGTTCCTTACAATGGCCAGAGTGGGGACCACATATCATGAAGTACCTCATGAACCTCTCTTAGGTTGTGGCTTGCTAGCTCAGGATTAGGGATCCATTGGTCAGGCTTTCACAGACCCTCCAACGGCCCGTTTAAAGACCATGGACCATGAAGATCGTCATGGTAGTCAATTCGGGGTGGGGTGTAAGGGACTATCTAGGGAGTCATAATGCCTAAGTCTTCCGAGACATCCTTACAGACTATCTTCTGGACCACAAACCATGAAGGTCCCCATGGTCCTTACATGGGCTAGGGGGTTTGAGATCTAGCCTTGGGGGGCCTACTGGTTAAGGCACTACGGATGGCACCACAATCGATCGTCGAGATCATGTCCTTGACGGGTCCCATGGTTTGACGTCTGGGCAAAGTGGAGTAGAACTCCAGACCACGGGTAGTTCAATGGACCGTGGACCCTGTTATGGTATATGAACCATGTTGTGGTTCACTACATCTGGTAAGTTTTGCAATTCTTTTATGGATATGATTTCCGAGGTTTTACATTATCTCCCCCTTGGGAACATTCGTCCTCGAACGAAGAATAAACTAGCTAGAATTGACGGAAACTGATGCATACCCTACCACTAAACACTAAAAACTAAATTTATGACTAAACTAAGTTCCAAGAAATGCAAATACGCTGAAAATGCAAATATAAATTGAAAGAACATGATGCTAAAAATGATTTTACGCATGACTGACTGAAAAATTGAAGAGGAACTATTACCTCAAGCTGAGAGGAAGTGGAAGAAAACAGGTAAGGATTCTTGACCTTCATGGCTGCTTCTACTTCACAAGTTGCTCCCTCAATGGACTGAATCCTCCACAAAACATTGATTGAAGTGAATTCTTTATTTCTCAACCCTCTAACATAATGATCAATAATTTTAACTGGTACATCTTCATCAAGAGACTATCTTTGACAGCTAGACTCTCTAATGGCACTTTAGATGCCGGGTCACCCACACACTTCTACAAAAGCGAGATGTGAAAGACTTGATGCACTGCTCCTACTTATCCTAGCAACTCTAACTCATTAGCTACTTTACCAAAATTTTTCGATTTCTTGCCATATCTCATTACCCCATTAATAGGAAACACTTTCATGAAAACCCAATCATCAACTTTGAATTTTTGTTCCCTTCTCCTTACATTTGCATAAGACTTCTTGCAACTCTAGGTTGTCCTAAGTCTATCTCTAATGAATTTAACTTTCTCCAAAGTTTCATGAACCTAATCTGGTCCATTCAGGGCGCTTCACTGAATTCATACCCTGCAACAGGATGTATACACCTACACCAATAGAATGCCTAATAAAGGATCATTTGAATGCTGGAATGATAGTTATTATTGTAGACAATCACAAAAGAGGAAATTTATCATCCCAAATACCCTTGAAATCGATCACCAAAACTCTCAACATGCTAGTGTAAGCACTAAACCGATGCCCGTTGAGGGGACTTACAACCTACGTGGCTCTTAGTTCTGGGACTATATGGTGACTAACCCTAGTCTTACTCTCTATTAATCTACTCCTAATTGATTAAGTGATTCACACATTATGATGAATTTCTGTAATATATTGGATACCTCAAAACTGAATATCTAAATTGAGTATGCAATTCATTACAAATTGTGGCATGTATAACTGAACTGTGAAATATCTTACCTAACATTTGTAATTCAAGAAATAAAGAAAACACAGCTAGGGTTTTGAAATTCATTCAAGAAACAAAGTAATAAAATAATAACTTATTTGGAACATGTAAATAACAAATTCATGATAGTTTGATGTAGTTCTAGAAAGTCTAGGTCTAGTTAATAGTAGGGAATTAAGAATCTGACTGAATTCTAGGGACCTAATGGGAGAAAGGAATCCACTAGTGAAATCCCACATACATTATGACGAATTTGACAGATAAACCTTCCTACTTGAGGGCTAAAACTTATGGAAACTTACTACGTTCTTGAACTAGGGTTCTTGAGTTTTTTCTCCTTTCAAGCTTAATTTCTCTAAGTATGATTAATGTGTTGAATTAGGTAACTTGTGTTTTTTTATAGGGTAAAATTAACCAAAAACCACAAATTTTAGGATAAAATTAACACGGTTAGAGGTCCAAGAAATAGAAAAAGACAAAAATACCCCTAAACTTAAACCTGCAGATGGGCTGACCATGACCATTTTATCGGACACTGAAAGGGTGAATTTGAGGGTCTGTCTCACGAGCTATACCATGACCCGTGTGAGGTACCATGAACCATGAAGTTCCTTGTGGTCCTCACTTGGGCTGAGGTCTAGTGGCTCCGGATTAGGGGTCCACTAGCTAACCTTCTATGGACCCTCTCATGACACATGAGAATGACCACGGACCCTAAATATCCTCGTGATCTTCACTTGGACGTGGGGTCTAATGGATTGACTAGGAAGGCCTAGTGCATAAGTCTTCACAGATTCCCCCATGATCCGTCTTGAGGACAACGGACTGGGAATGTCTGAGTTGTCTTTACTTGGGTGAGGGGTTCTGAGGGATATGATTTGTTGCCTATTGGTTTAGGCAGTACGGACGACACCACGGTTAGTCGTCAAGACTAGGCCCCGTGGTATTACGTTTGGGCTAGGTGGACTTAAAATCCGAACCGAATGCAGGTGAATGGACAGTGGACCTTATCACGAACCGTGAACCTTATTAGGGTCTGTGCACCTTGTCGTTGTTCACTAGTTCAGGTGTGTTTCTACAAATATTTTCTAGGTCTAATTTCTAAGGTGTTACACCTTTGATGCCAATCTTCACTTGTTGTAAATTGTTACACTTAGCCACAATCTCCACTATATCCTTCTTCGTACCCATCAACCAATAAATTCACTTCAAGTTTCTGTACATCTTCTTCACACCCAAATGAATAGGATATCACGTACTGTGGGAATATATGAATAACTTTTGAATCAAATCATCAACTTGAGGAACACAAATTCTTCCTTTGAAACTAAGTACACGCTTTGCATCAAGACTGGTCTCTTGCGCCTCACCGAGCTTATTCTTCTTTCTATGTTCATTAAATTTACATCCTCACATTGCTTTGCCTTGATCTCATCAATTAATGTGGTCCTCACTTCAATGCTAGGCAACATACCACCTTTCTTTGATATAACCAATTGCATGAATTTTCACTATAAGGTATGAATTTCTTTAGCCAAAGGTCGCTTGGATACACTCAGGTAAGCTAAACTACCCATAATTACTACTTTTTGACAAAGTGTCTTCCATAATGTTAGCCTTACCTGGATGGTATTGAATGGTCACCTCGTAATCCTTGAGTAATGATACGCTCAAACTTACTTCTCAAATAAGAAGTAAAGTAGTCGTATAAAGTAAAGAATCCAACTAATGAGGTTAGGATCGTTCCCACGAGGAAAATAGTTTAGACTTAACTTCAATCTATTATTACTACTATTTAGTCAATTATTTCCTTAAAAAACAAAGACAATAAAAGGGTTTTTTTTTACTCTTAATGAATGAAAATAACTTGCTAAATTAAAGGAGAAAACTAAAAGCTTCAAATGATGGAGTTTAATAAATTAATAAAGTAACTAGAGTTTACGTGTTTCCCACAGGTTTCTAACTTGATAATTCTAACTATAACAATTCTTTCCTAGTATCTTTCATGCAAAGTGATAAGTTATGTATTTCTAAATCCTTGATCCGGCATCTAAAAAATTTCACTCCGCACCTTGGTCCGGCTACGTGTGTTGTTATACTAACCCTTACCTTTACCTCATATTCAGCATTGTATTCGATATTTGACTAAGTTATTACCTCGTACCAATAAATAAAAGCCTATTAGATAGTATACACTAAATCTATGTTGATAATTATTTTCCTATTATCTATCTCCTTGGTACGACAAGTAGCATAAAGACGAGTTCTAACGTTGTCCATCCGTTAAAAAGACTTCTAAGCGAAAGAATTATCAATACATGCAAGATATTATTCTAGAATTGTTTTTTTAGTTAGATTTTATCTATTATTCACCTTGGTTCCCACAACCCTAGCTATGGAGTTTAGTGACCCATAGTCAAAATCACAATATTCATATATATGATATAAGAATGCATGCACTTACTTCAATGAGAAAGAATAAAATCCAGAAATTTACTTGATTAAACGACAAAATCACCAACAATCAAATCCAGAAAATAGTGCAACAATCCAAAGTGTAATAACCAAAATAATCTCCTCCCTAATAATATAAAATAAAAGTTTCTAATAACCAAGAGTATAACTATAAGACAGTCTAATCACTAAGAGTCTAACCCCCAAAACAAGGTTTTTCAAACTATTTATAAAAAAACAAAAACCTAATCAAAGAGGGACACTATTTGCTGAAAATCTGTCAAAATGTGGTTGGGTCGACGGACCTCGCGACGGGTCATCGTGGTCACGACAGGCCGTCATGGACTCTGTCTCCTATACTTGCAAATTCTTCTGTTGCTCTCTTCATTACCTTCGACGGCAGGTATGATGGATCGTCAGAGGCACAACGGTACGTCGAGGGTCTCCGTTCCATAACACTTAAACTCTTTGAATTTGAGTACTGGGACTACTTCTTTGATCTTCACGACGAACCAGCAGGACGGACCGTCATGGCTAAGACGGTCCGTGTTGCACTTCGTAACCCCACACTTGGTTAGACTTCCTCATCTTCCTTCAGCAGCTTCACTACGATGCCACCAACGGACCGTCACTGGAACGAAGGACCGTCACAAGCTTTATAGGTGGTACTTTTCTGCATTTCTTGCTCAAAAACTTCTGCGTTCATCTTTAGACAGATTTCCTGCAAATAAATAGAAACTTACATAAAAATTAATACAAAAGGCTTTTGGACACACACTAAACTTAAGGAAAAAACATTAAAAATACCGTGAAACCCCTGTATATCAACACCCTCAACTTAAATTGTTTTTTGTACTCAAGCGACGCACTATGACTCACTAAAAAATCTTTATACAATATGATCCATGTTTTATCTTTCTCAATAATTTGACTATCAATCCCAATTAGTCTCATCATATTTATGCATGTTGTCACTATTAGGTTTGAATTATGTGTAATCAGACCATGACACAGACTCACCAGGCACTAACACCTATCCTCTTCAATTTGTTACTAAGGTGCTAATATTTTCGGTACTGCAACTAGTGTCCTCACTTCAAAACAATATCCTCATTTTTCACACAATGATTTTAGTTTGAGTATAAGGATTACATTTCAAGAATTACTCTCAAAACAAATTCACAACTCATTCATACATATTGCCATAAGCTTTCCCTTATTTTCACTTCTTTAAGTTCGCTATACAACTTTTAGGATCACGATAAAACTTTCTTAGCTTGTAACATAGGATCAGGTAGGGTATATTTAGGTATAATTTACTTTTTTCCCTCCTTGACATATCGGATAAACATACCACTTTTAATCATTTTATTTCGCCTAGTTTCTCATATTCATTCACCTTGTTATTTTCCCTTCTTTCTTCATTTGTGTAAGTGACTCTCTTCTTTTCTTGCTTGTATTTATTGTGTATATATATTTTTTGTTTCACTTTTCTTTCACCGATTCTTGAGTCATTTTACTTTTGTTCTTTCTCTCTCTTTGTTCTTTCAACCGCACTTGCCAGAGCATTCCTCATAATAGCCACCCTCAACTCATGGCTTTGCCATGAGTTAAAGTACACAATACCCAAAGTTGGGTCAGGGCCATAAAAAGGTTTTTTACTGCATTAGCCACCCTCAACTTATGCTTTTGGCATAAGCTGATGTGCACATGTCCAAGGAGGGACCAGGGCCAACACATTATTCCCAGAAAAGATCAGTTGGGGTGAAAAAGAAAGGTCTAGTTTAAGATCAAATCATTTGGATCAAAGAAGGATTAATTTCATTTGTTTTTTTTTATTTAGGCTAAAAATGGGCTATATTGAACAAGGGCCTATGATCCTTTCCTAATTGTCTATTACAACTTACTTTTAGCAGGACTAACCAGGCAAGTTCTAGCTCAGTACAAGTAGTGGACTATTCAAATCTTCTTCACACTCACTTGACATCTCATTACTCTACCAGATTATCAGACACCTAGTTAGAATTTTAGACTTAGGGTCATGCAGTGGTGAATCTAAATGTCATGCTTAGAGCTACACAATTATCACTTACTATGCCTAGTCATGCATCATGTTCATTTCATCAGGATATCATTTTAGTCATCATGCTTCAGAGTTAAACTATGTACACAAGATAAAGACATGCCGATTCAATAGTAAAAATAATCAGTCTCTTGGGGAAAAAGAACACAGGCAAGAAAACCCCGAAAGAGGATAGTGAATTGGGATACTCAGAGTTCACCCTAGCACTCACTTTCCATATACCCCACCGCCAACAAAAATACATGCAATTGTCCTTAATGCATGAAAAAAATTGGAAGACGAGAGTGGTAGGTGAAGCAAACCTGGGGCGCAAAGCGCTGACGATCAGCAAGCTGGTGGGTCCGGTTCCCCGGAACCAACTACCTCTGTAATTTGGACACCCTCAGTAGTGTCCTCATCAGCAACAACACTATCAGTAGTGCCTCCTGCTATCTTCATATTTTTGGAGCTAGATGCCCCAGCAGCTAACCCTACAACCCTCATCCGACGCGCATACTCATAAGCAAGCGACGCTCTCCTCGCAGCCTTCATCTCACGGCACTCCTTTTTCCGTACTATAGCCTCATCCTCTTCGCGATCCCTACGCTTCTTAGCATGATCTCGAGGGGGAGGTGGTGGAATCTTTGAAGTGGCGAATAAGGCCGCCATCATTGTGTCCTCATCATGCTCTGCAGAGGGGATCTCAGACTTAGGCACCCTAGCCTCTAGGATCATATCGATGTCTGTGCAAAGACTCTCGACCGCAGCCTGAAGGGTCGACACATCCACCTGACGGGCTGGCGGGCTAGCACCCACAACTCAAAAGCGTCCAAGCGCTGATGAACCTCAGCGATCTTTTGCTCTGTGTGCTGGACCATTCACTGCTTCAAGCGCTCTTTTGCCTCAGCAATAGACCTCTGCATCCAAGGTTAGATGTGATGCAGAATTGTAGCCATATGTACCTCTAGTTTCTTGACCCTAGCAAGCGGGACCAGAGCAGGAAAAGGGGCTGGGCGAGAGGAGCTCAGGCAGTGCTACTACTCGGGATAGACTCGATCGGGGTAGTGTCAATGGAAGCAGCATGCGTAGCCAGGCGAGCCTGTGCTTTCGTATCATCTAGATTGTCACCAAGTGGAGGCAACTATGGACGGGGCCCTCTACGTGGAACCAACTCAATGGCCTCATCCCTGATGAGGCCGATATCAACAATGCCCACAGGGCCTTGAGCTGATCAATCTGCCAAATGGTCACACATGCGGACCTGCATAAAGAAAATATCATTCACGGGAAAGGGTAAGTAGTTGTGACCTTAAAATTCTTCTCGTGCATGACCGCTTGTAGAAGCCAAGCAAAGTCCACCTCAAATCCGGCTATCATTGCCGCCATCAGAACGTCACGATCCCATGTGACTATATTATCAACGGGTGTGGGGGAAAGGCAGCGGCG
This sequence comes from Solanum peruvianum, assembly GCA_027705065.1. Classification (NCBI taxonomy): domain Eukaryota; kingdom Viridiplantae; phylum Streptophyta; class Magnoliopsida; order Solanales; family Solanaceae; genus Solanum; species Solanum peruvianum. The sequence continues at coordinate 8,550,751 of JAKWJD010001763.1, forward strand.
CCAAAATTAGATACGCTCAAACTTACTTCTCAAACAAGAAGTAAAGCGGTCGTATCAAGTAAAGAACCCAACTAATGAGGGTAGGATCGTTACCACGAGAAAAATAGTTCAGACTTAACTTCAATCTATTAATTATTACTACTATTTAGTCAATTATTTCCTTGGAAAACAAAGACAATAACAGGGGGGTTTTACTTCTAAATGAATGAAAATAACTAGATATTCAAATGTTAGTGTTTAATCAATTAATAAAAGTAACTAGGGTTTACGTGCTCCCCACAGGTTTCTAACTTGATAATTCTAACTATAAAATTTCTTTCCTAGTATCGTGCATGCAAAGTGATAAGTTATGTATTTCTAAATCCTTGGTCCGGCATCTAGAAAATTTCACTCCACACCTTGGTCCGGCTACATGTGTTGCTATACTAACCCTTACCTTTACCTCATATAAGCATAGTATTCGATATTTGACTAAGTTATTACCTCGTACCAATCAATACTAGCCTATTAGATAGTATACACTAAATCTATGTTGATAATTCTTTTCTATTATCTACCTCCTTGGTCCGGCAAGTAATATTAAGGCGAGTTCTAACGTTGTCCATCCGTTAAAAAGACTTCTAAGCGAAAGGATTATTAATACATGCAAGACACTATTCTAGAATTGTTATTTTAGTTAGATTTTATCTTATTATTCACCCATGGTTCCCACAAACCTAGCTATGGAGTTTTGTTACCCATCGTCATAATCACAATATTCATATATATGATATTAGAATTCATGAACTTACTTCAATGAGAAAGAATAAAATCCAAAAAATTACTTGATTAATCGACAAAATCACCAACAATCAACTCCAGAAAATAGTGCAACAATCCAAAGTGTAATAATCAAAATAATATCCTCCCAAAGAATATAACATAGAAGTGTTTAATAACCAAGAGTTTAACTATAAGAGAGTCTAATCACAAAAAGTCTAACCCTTAAAATGAGGTTTTTTGAACTATTTATGCAAAAACAAAAACCTAATCAAAGAAGGACTCTATTAGCTGAAAAAGTATCAAAACGTGGCTGGGTCAACGGACCTCGTGACGGGTCGCCGTGGTCACGACGGCCGTCATGGACTCTGTAGTCCCATACTTTGAAAATTCTCCTGCTTCTCTCTTTATTACCCTCGACGACCGGTACGACGGATCGTCAAAGGCACAATGGTCCGTTGAGGGTCTCCATTCCATAACACTTAAGCTCTTGGAATTTGGGTACTGGACTACTTCTCTGATCTTCACGACGAACCAGTAGGACGGACCGTCATGGCTACAACGGCCCGTCACGCACTTCCTCACCCTACACTTGGTAAGATTTCCCTATTTTCCTTCAGCAGCTTCACTAAGATGCCACCTAAGGACCGTCACAGGCACGAAGGACCGTCACAAGCTCCGTAGACGGTACTTTTCTGCATTTCTTACTCAAAAACTTCCACGTTCATCTTTAGACAAATTTCCTTCAAATAAAGAGAAACTCACATAAAAATTAATATAAAAAGGCTTTTGGACACACACTAAACTTAAGGAAAAAGCATTAAAAATACTATGAAACCACGATATATCTAGTAACTCCATCCATCTTCGTTGTTTCAAATTCAGATCCATTTGGGTGAACCCATGTTGCAAACTACGATTATCAGGAAACACGTCAAACTTAACATTATAGAGGTAATCCTACTAGATCTTATGAGCAAAACTACCGCTACAAACTACAAATCATGTGTTGCATTATTCCTCTCATTCACCATTAATTGACACGATAGAGAAGTTATACAATTCCTATCCTACATCTACACAACACCTAAACCAGAATGTGAAGCATCACAATAAAGATTAAAATCCTCACCTTCAACTGGTATGTCTAAAATAGGCGCAGTGGTCAAGAGAGTCTTGAGCTTTTGAAAGCTCTCCTCATATTTTTTAGTTCATTCGAATGTTATCTCTTTTTTGGTCAAAATAGTCAAGTGAGTGCTAATAGAAGAAAAATTCTTCTCAAATCGAGGATACTAGCTAGAAAGACCCACAAAACTCCTAACATCCATCATAGATCTAGGCCGAACCCACTTCTTAACCACTTTAATCTTTTGAGGATCTACCATAACCCTTCTTTTGAAACTACATGTCCAAAAAATGCAATAGAAGTCAACCGAAATTCACACTATGAAAATTACGCATAAAAACATAATTTCCCAAGAAAAAACAGAACAATACGAAGAAGGTCGGCATGCTCTTCCTCAATTTTTGAATTGACCAAAATGCTGTCAATATGACTATGAATAAAGAATGAAGAAATGGCTTGAACACCCCATTCATTAAGCTCATAAAAGTTGCAGGCGCATTAGTAAAACCAAAAGACATAACCAAAAAGTCATAGGGACCATAGAGAGTTCTAAATGTCGTCTTCGACACATCTTCAACCTGATTTTCAATTGATGGTAGCTACACCATATATCAATCTTAAAGAAACATGATGCACCTTGCAATTGTTCAAAAAGATCATCTATTCGAGGCAAAGGGTACTTGTTAAGACCAGTGACCATATTAAATTGTCGGTAATCTATATATGTTCTCATACTACCATCCTTCTTGTTACCTAATAAAACTAGAGCACCCCATGGCGAAACATTAGAATGAACAAAATCAAGAAGTTCTATGATTTGATACGTAAGTTCTCTTAATTCTACTGGACCCATGCGATATGGAGGGATAAAAATGAGTATAGTGTTCCATATCAATTTAAAAATCTATATCTCTATCCGGAGGCATACAAGAAAAATCAATAGGAAACACTTCTCTAAACTCTTACACTATATGAATGGTCTCAATAGATGGAGTCTCAACCTCCATATCCCTAATATGAGTTAAATAAGCTAAACAACCTTGCCTTACAAATTTCCTATCCAGAATGGAGGATATGACTTATCTTGTTTAGGTTTCTACACCCCTTCCCACTCTAACTTTTCCCTTCCTGATATTTTTACAGTCACAAACTTAGTATTACAATTTAACACAACATACTACAGGGACAACCATGTCATGACTAAGATAACATCAATGTCAGTTATTTTCAATATTAAAAAATCAGTCCAAGTCTAAAAACCATGAAAAAAATTAAACAAGCACGATAGATATGGGTGACAATGACTACTTTCAAACTGGGGTCGAAACATGTATATGGGCATGAATTACATCATAAATCATAGAAAATTCTAAGTCAAATTACTCATATACATATGAATAAGTAGAACCTCAATCAAATAATAGATTATCCATCTGATAACAAACAAAAATAGTATTTTTGAGAACTGCATCAGACGCCTCTACCTCATTTTTCCCCAAAGAAGCATAAAACTGAGCTCTATCATCTTGACGAGTCACTTCACACCCTGGTTGCATGTTACTCCTGTCTGTATTTCCAGTTTCTCTACCTCCATGTCTTGATTATCTCCTAACCCACCTTGTGGACATCGTCAACTATATTACCATTTCTTGCGGGTACCACTTCTGTAATCTGTTGTTCTGTGGACACAAATACACAAATATGTCCTTATATGCCCATGTTCTTCGTAGTTGTAACAAGTACGAGAAGAGGACCTACTGCCCATCAAAGTTTCGACTTCCTAGCCATCTTGTCAAAATTATAAGGCGGAGTTACCAAGTAATTACATGTAGAGGCGGGCATAGAGGACTAGATTGGCTTTCCTACCAGTGCTTTGTTTTCTTAACCTCTGTAATAACAACCTTGAAAATTGCTTGAATTCTTTGCCTTTTTAGCCGATGCCTTAGCTTGACCATCTTGCCTCACCCTTTCGACTTTCTTTTCATAATTGGGTACCTCATTAAAGAACCTTCCTTCAAGATGCATATGAATATATCATACTTGAAACTCTTAATTAACTCCCCTTATAAATAACCTAATAATTTCCTCCTCAGTAGTCACCAATAGTGTAGCTTATCTGGACAATACATAGAACTTGTCCTCATAAGAAGCCACGGACACACAACCTTGTTCCAATGCCATAAATTCATCTTTCTTACGATCTCTCAAAATTCTTAGCACATATTTCTCCAAAAAATAGAGCACGAAATTGGTTACAAAGTGAGGGGAGGAAAAATTGAATATTTTCATTCCATTAAAGCTCTCCAACCGTGTTTGTCCTCAACTTGAAGCTGAAAAGTCATGAACTCAACCCCATGTTGATGAACAATTCCCAACTTATGCAACCTCTCCAACCTTGGGAACTATGAAAGCAATAGGAGGATTGGCGGGATCTTCAGTTGCTTCAAAAGTAGGAAGCACTCCATCACCCACCAACCCTTTCAGGAATGACATGTTTTGCAGAGCTAACACTGTGTCTATGGGAGGAACACTAGTATTTCCAGCATGTAGCTCTCGCTATTATCCAATCTCCTCAACATTCTCAACATCCTTAACATCAATATTCTCCTCAATATCTTCATGATGCACTTGAGGGTTCTCATTTACAAAAACATTCTTAACAGGAGCCCAATCCCTAAAAGGATCTACTCTTCCATAGCATATACCCATATCTCTTCCTCTAACTCTGCGTCGACCATGACCTTTGACTGTAGATTCCTTAGCTGGAGCACTGACGAGAGTGTCGAAACAAACACCATAGAATCTAGTGTTAACCATCTATAAACAAAAGAGTGAAGGAGGTAAGATACCAATTTGAATCGCCATATATCAATTTAAAACAAGTTGTAGCACAAACGAAACAGGAGAAAACAAAGAGATTTCCTAAAGTCCTATAGCCTCTAAAAAAAAAGGAAAGGTGTCCCCGTTCCATTTCGCCTACCTTTACCAAACTCGTTTCGATACATAGAGATCAACAAACCTAGTTTCTTATGCAAACTTTGTCATGACCCAGACCATTGTGATTGGCATCTACACTAACTCTCTAGCAGGAGAACCACTACTACAGCCCAAAAAAAGCAACTAAATAAAAATCTAAGGCATTTAAGTTACAAAAGCAAGTTCAATACTAAGGAAATAAATAGAGTTCCCATAAACTCCAACAAGAATTTAACAATGAACTAAACATATGCAGAAAAATTAACGTAGAACCTGAATGTCAATGTACCACAACTCTAACAAGATCCATAGGTCTAAAAGGAAAATGTGTACAACCCAACCAATATAAGAAGTATCTAAGAACTACTTTGAGTCTGGAAATGTGGACTGAGACTTAAAAAGAATCTATAGACGCAGCCTGAAGATATACCTCACCCTTAAATTCAAATTATCACTAGTCTTCGAAATAAGGTCTATCAATAACCTCTTAAAGATGCCTTGTACTCAACATAAACAAGAGCAAATGTAGTATTAGTACACAAACATAGTGTACTCGTAGGTTTATGTGGCTACCCCACTAAGTTTAACATAAGCAAGTCAAACAACATTATATGCATGTGCATATACAGAACATACAAAATATCGTCACATTTATGAAAAACGTACAATTTTAAAATTCTCAAGAAACAAAATTATGTCAAGTGGTAGGTCCTCTCATGGAACCCCAACCTAAACTGTTAGAATACCGAAATGTGGTACCCAATCAAATATTTATTCAAAAACTTAGACATTCCATCTTTATCATGGAATGTGGCAACCGTTACCAATTAGTTATACCAAAATGTGGAAATCCAATCCTTCAACACACAACAATCACAAACACAATTAAACTCTAAAATGATACAATCTAGAAGTGATTCATGACATACAATAATTAATGTACTCATTTATAACAAGTATGATCAATAGAGCAACATTCACATACTACATGTATTATAATGAATCAAACAAACATACATCACACAATCATAGAATCATAACCATCAACTACCCCAAAACAAGCTTGAAACCCTATGAATTCTGATCTTTCCTTTTCAGGATTTGTTCCGGTTATTTTTGGTCTACAAAGAATTAATATAATACGGGAATCAATAAAAATCACTCATTACCTGGATTACTAACAAAGATGTCAAATTTTTGAAAAGCATGTGCAATAAAAAGACATGTATAAAGAGTAGTTTTGTGTCCGTTTCAAATCTCTAATATTGTTATTAATTTCCATCTGGTTCACATTTGCCATCTTTAGCATATGTTAGATTTTATAGCAGTTGCACCTAAATTTATACAATTGTCAGACCTATATGTGATGTTGGCTTAATGTTTTACTTGATATGCACATTATCTCTACACCTCTTTCTTATGAAATAATTTCCATATTAATTAAAGTTATTTAATAGAACCATGTATTTGAACTGTTACCTCGTGCTCTAAAAGTCCACCCTCCGTTCAAACATCCAGCTGCTATATAGCACTGTGAATTTTCATCTTTGAAAAAATAGAGAGGGGGAGATGAATTCTTGAAGGAGAATAGTAGATATTAACTAAAAAAGAAAGGAAATATAACAAGGTTAAGTTGCATACTTGATACAAATAATGTTTACAATATAAATACATGGATTCATAACTCAAAAAGCTAAATAAAAGGAGTAAAGTAAGCAAACGTTATTTCGAATAACTAAAACTTAAAATGTAGCAACTGACTAATCCAATTTTGCCAAACATTGTTGCCTTGTTTATCTAACCTAATCCTACTTTTGAGTTCTATATTGATACAATAGAAAGTGAAACTAATCTCCAACTCCGAGTGACCACTTCAATATTCCTCCTTGATAAAAAGCTCCAATCCTCAGTGTTTTTTTGATAAAATCAATCTTGCTCTAGGTACGGCCTTAGTTATAATATTAGTGCTCTGAAAATCAGTTTTGCAGTGCGCTATGTCTATGTCGCCGTTCTTTTGCACCACTGATGTACCGTGGTTTCACATTATTTTTAATGCTTTTTCCTTAAGCTTAGTGTGTGTCCAAAAGCCTTTTTGTATTGATTTTTATGTAAGTTTCTCCTTATTTGTAGGATATCTGTCCAAAGATGAACGCAGAAGTTTTTGAGCGAGAAATGCAAAAGAGACCACCTACGGAGCTTATGATGGTCCGTCGAGTCTGTGACGGTCTGTAGGTGGCATCGTAGTGAGAAGAGAAGCTGTTGAAGGAAGATGGTGAAGAATGACCTAGTGTGGGATTAGGGAAATCCATGACAGACCGTCATTGCCACGACGGTCCGTCCTGCTGGTTCGTCGTAATGATCAAAGAGTAGTCCTAGTTCCAAAATTCTACGAAGTTAAAGTATTATGGAACGGAGACCCTTGACGGACCGTCGTGCTTGGAACGGTCCGTCATACCTGTTCGTTGAGGGTAATGAAAAAAGTAGCAGAAGAATTTGTGAAGTATGGGACGACGGAGGCCATGAATACCCGTCCTGACCACTACGGTCCATCACGAGGTCCGTCGACTCAGACTCGTTTGGATGGATTTTAAGTAATTAGAATCCTTTTTTTATTAGGTTTTTGTTTTTATTATAAATAGTTCAAAAAACCTCATTTTTTGGGGTTAGGACTTTCGATAATTTTTAGTTCTCTTGTTCTGGTATTGAAGAATTAATTTCAGTAATTGATACACTGTTTCTGGAATTGAATGTTGGTGTTTTGTTGATTAATCAACTGAATTTATGGATTTTATTCTTTCTCATTAAAGTAAGTGCATGAATTCTTATATTAAATATATGAATAGTGTGATTATGACCATGGGTAACTAAACACCATAACTAGGGTTGTTAGAACCATGGGTGAATAATGAGGTAAAATCTAACTAAAATAGCGATTCTAGAATAGTGTCTTGCATGTATTGATAATTCTTTCATTTAGAACTCGCCTTAATGCTACTTTCCAGACCAAGGAGGTAGATAATAGGAAAAGAATTATCAACATAGATTTAGTGAACACTGTCTAATAGGCTAGTGTCGGTTGGTACGGGTAATAACTTAGTAAAATATCGAATACAATGCTTAATATGAGGTAAAGGTAAGGGTTAGTATAGAAACTCACGTAGACGAAACAAGGTGCGGAATGAAATCTAGATTCCGGACCAAGGATTTAGAGATACATAACTTATCACTTTACATGCAAGATACTAGGAAATAGTTGTTATAGTTAGAATTATCAAGTTAGGAACCTGTGGGGAACACTTAAGCCCTAGTTACATTTATTAATTGATTAAGCTCCCAAATTTGAATCTGTTAGTTGTTTAGTTTAATTTAGTTAATTATTTTCATTAATTTAGAAATAAAACCCCCCTTTTGACTTTTGTGTTATAGGGAAATAGTTGACCAAATTATAGTAATAATCGAATAAAGTTAAGTCTGAACTATTTTCTTCGTGGGATCAATCCCAACCTCATTAGTTGGGTTCTTTACTTGATACGACCGCTTTACTTCTTATTTGAGAAGTAAGTTTGAGCGTGTTAAATTTTGGCGCCACTGTCAGGGAAAGTATCTTTGAGATGAACTTAAACTTATTACTAAAGTTTAGTCAATATTTTCTTAAATTTACTTTTTTTTTATTGTTTCTTATTCTTGCAGAACTATCTTCCTTGTATGCCAAATACACGGAGAGGACGAGAACCCTTGTTTCCCTACGATAACGAATTAGAGCGTATATTACGCAATATTAATCAAAACTTGGGTATAATGATGATGATCCAAACAAGAACATCCCAATTTCGGTTGATGTTCATGGTCAGTTATTACCCAATGCTCCGGGTGGAAATCAACAGAGGGGAGAAAATCCCACTCCACATCCTCAAGAATACTACAGAGGCTATGACAATATAGCAGACTCCGATAGGCCACTTGTCTTGCCCCCTCTACCACCAGGCCACACCTTTGTGGTAACTACTAGCCTGATGCTAATGCTCACTCCAGAGGTTTGTTTTCAATGCTACCTCTGAAGATCCACATGCCCATATAGTTAAGGTAAGGTCAGTGTGTAGAAGCTGTGTAGGGAGGCCTGATTTGAATTTGGATGTAATAGGGCTAAGAGTATTTCCTCTCTCACTGACGGGAGAGGCTTCTATTTGATTCACTGAGCTCCTTTATAACTCAATTTTTACTTGGAACCAACTAAGGGACGTTTTCTTAGCACGTTACTACCCGGTCTCCAAGAAACTAAATCACAAAGACAGAGTGAACACTTGTCACACTATCAAGAGAGTCAGTTATCAGTTCCTGGGATAGATTCACTTCATTTTTGAGAAGTGTCCCGAATCACAACATGTTTTACTTAAAAATATAATATATATATATATATATTATTTATATATATATATATACTTAATATATATATATATTATATATATATATATAATAGTAAAAACGACTAAGTTTTGAAAAATAAATAATCTTATGATTTAGAAGAAATCAATTTTTCAATTACAGAGTCGCCACTTGATTTTAGTAAAATTCAAGAAAACAATAAATTTTTTTTTAAAAAAGATTTAAAATAGATAAAAATCAGTTGAAAAAGGTTCGAAGTTCAAATGTACATTCCGAGAAGGTGTTAGGCCCTCGAAATGCCCGCTAACTCGCGGTTGACCGGTGATTTGACTATAATGACCTTCTACTTGAACTTTACAACTTTTACAAAATAAAGTTCATTTATCATTTTACTTAAAATTATTATTATATTTTCTAATCAATTAAATTAGTGAAAAGAAAGAGATTATTTTAAAAGGGAATGACTAAGATGGTTGAATAGAAAAAAGAAGAAAAAGAAAAAAGAAGAAATAAAAAGGGGATTAGTGACTTGTATAAAAATACATATTTATATATTATTTTTATTTTCACTTATTAGTCATTTAAATTAAACATCTTTTCTACTGAAAATAGCTATTGACAAAGCCCAAGAAGTAGAATAAAACTAAGTAAAACTATAGGCATAAAAAAATTTGAATCTATTTGTGTGTGTATATATATATATATAATATATATATATATATATAAGGTATATATATATATATATATAATATATATATATATATATATATATTATATATAAGGAATATCATTGGGGATTAATTAAATTACAATAAAAAAAAGTTAGTCAATATAAGAACAAATAAAATATAGAGATCTAGAAAAAAAGAAATTTTCACCATGGGACCTTGGGCTAATTTGCCCAAATTCTACTAAGTTGGGCTTTCACCCACCTGTCCTATTTCTAAGATAATGACTCAAAATAGGTCTTGCCCAGTTAGGAACCAATTGGGCCTGCTGGATTTTCCTTGGGATTTGGCTCCTTCCCAATTTTTTTTCCTCCATGACATACATTCAGTAACCTGTATATACACACTGCATATCAATAATTCTTGAGCTCCCACACTTGTAATTTTTATCCAGATCTTCGTATTTCTGTGTTTTCCTTGTATTGGCAAATTTTCAACTATATACCATATATTCTTACCATATACCAGTGTATGCAGCCGGTATATCATCTTCATTTTCGACTTTAAAGGCTAAAAAATGTTTTCCACGCAGTATATCTTTACTGTTATTAACCTGCATTTCGAATTTGGCCCCCCTATGCATGTTTTGACCTGCATAATAGTGTATAAAACATGTATAACTGCCCATTTTCAGACTTCGGGGGACCTGCAATGTGTTTGTTGTTTTCGACCTGTACGTCTTTTCCAGGAGGGCTGACCAACATCAAGGAGGGCAGTTTGAGCCTTCACGGCTCAACGAGGGGTTGCAAACAATTGAAGTGAGGTCCGTAAGGACCCGGAAGGAAGTTTTTACATGAATTAAGAATAAAAATAGGTTAGGAGATGAAATAATATAATAAATCTTGAACGGAAGCATATTTTTTACAAAAAAAAAAAAAAGAAAAGAAAAGCTAATTAAGGGATTTGAGTTATGTTATAGTACATGATTCTAAAGAAAACCAAGTGAATTAACACTAACAAAATCCTAAAGCAAAATTCAAGACAATAGCATGTATTGTGCATGCATGTGCACTTAAGAGCATACTGTATCCCATGAACACACGATCATTGGATGATGATAAACCCACAAATGCGTAAGAAAGATACATGCTGCATTTGACCCAAGGTAGCAGACAAATAAATATCACACGATACCATTTGCAAAAAAATAGACATGCATAAGAAAGACATTTGATACTTTCGCAACTCCAAATAGAGAGGAAAACAGATTCGAACAACAACGCACATGTGCTAGCTATTTAATTTAACAGAGAAGAATTCTTTCACATTTCAGCCGACCAAACTCCTACACAACAACGATATTCACAATAGCAATTGTGGTATTCCATGTAACTAAACAACAAATTCATTTAATCATTCGACTATCACATAATCTATAACGAATCAAGAAGAGATGAATGTTGTATGTAGCAATTCAAGCAGAAACAAACAAGAGGCAGAAACATTAGTGCTTGAAGATGTATTAAGCAGGGGAATCAAAGTAAGGTTGAAAGTGCGATCACGACAACACGAAGTTGATCTTAACACTTACTTCATACGCTTATTCGGGGCAATGAAGAGAATGATATGATATCTACTTAGGACTCCAAACAACAATTAAAATGAATTAGAACTCTCTAGCCAGACAAAACAACCTTTCAACCAAGAATCTTGAACTGAAAACAAAGAAAGAAGCATGGATGTAGCCAGGGAAAATCAAACAGAGAAGGTTCAACACATAATGATTTAAATCGAACTAAAGCATGAGTAAAGGGAGAACTATTACCTTTTCCGAGCAGCGAACCGGATGGCAATGAGCAAGACGAGCTCTCCCACCTCACGACCACAAACAGAGGAGAGAAAATCCTAAGCTAAAACTCCCAAGTTCTTATCATTTGGATCCTGTTTCTACGTATTTCGATCGATTGATGAACACAGTGTATGATTAGTATTTTTTCTTTATATTGCTTCCTTTTTCTAGCCTAAAAAAAACCTTCAAATTCTATCTAACTGTTCTCCAATAGTTTTTTTCCGTTCCCTCTTTAGTGAACAGAAAAATCTAATATATTGGGGGGGGGGGGGAAATAGGGTTTAGGAAAAATGAGAGGGAAGATGAAATCCGGATCACCCTTGGCCCATATATTTTTGGAATTTCAAAAGTCTTTCACCCTTTCAGAGTAGACACCTTTTATGAATATCTGAAACCATTCCAAAAATGGAGGAGGAAAATGGACGATGTCGATCGATCCGATCATTCTTAGGGGAGACGTGGTGACATCTCCTATGTCCAAGGACGACGTTGCGTGCTACTGGCCACTGTTGCTGCTTCAGGCGTCCGTGCTGGGAATTGTACATTTCTGTAGAAGACAACGTACTAGAGCCGGGCTAAAGGGATGGGTTGGGTCGAGGGAGCAATTGGGCGGAGTGTTATTGGGCTTGGTTGAAAATAAGGAAGAGAATGGATTTTTTTGCTAAAGGAAATGAAGTTGGCCTTTCTAGTAAATTGGTCGGGCTGCTGAAAAAATGAAGGGTTCAAATTCATCTAAAAAGCCCATCTAGCCTTAATAGGCTAAAGTGATTAAAATTAAAGACAAATTAATATAATTAATTAACAAGCTTTTTAATTTTAACGAAATAAAATAAACGACGTAGTCATAAAATAATTGATTTAAAATGTAAACATTATATAACTAAATTAATAAATAAAATATTTAAGCAAAGAAAATCTCTAAAGACGAATTTCAAATAAACATAACATATAATAGCCATATACATTATTATGTAAATCGTACCTAATATCTAAGAATTATGAAACGATAATATTTATTTAAAATAACTTGAAAAGCCTTTTAAGTCTTAATGGAACCAATTATTTCAAAATGTTTAGGATTAAGAAGCTCGTTAATTAATTAGTATCCGGGAAGGTCATAATTGGGTGTCAACAACTGTCCCTCATTTTACTTGGATCGATGCAAGAAATATGAGGAAAATGAAATTGATCAAACCCATTTTCACCGACCACAAATTCATCTTTCCGACAAAACTTGTCACGGACTTTAAGAATCATGGCCGCACCCTGGTAATGGATTACTACATATCTCAGGCTGTATGAGAATTCAGGCCGCTTGTAGTTCGACTCGATCGGTTGAAAAGGAAATCTATTATGCTAGATAACCTCTGGTTCTGGAAGAGTGACAAATTTAATTGAGTATGGAAAAGGAGACTTGTAGTCTCTTATCCAGGAATGTGGTGCACTTCACACCCATAGTTAAGAACTCACGCGGACATAATTTTCAGGGCTATTGGTGAATCATCGCTCATATTGGCAAGTTACCTCCGGCAGACACCGAAATTTCGGATGCAAACTGAAACTGACAAACTGAAAGAAAAACCCACATGCCTTATGATGGGGGTTTAGATTGTTGTGGAAGTCGCTCTTCTGCTCGCGTCCTAGGAGTTTGACATTCCTTTTTGGATTGTGTCCCAGTTTGTTGCTAAGAAAAATTCCACGTGGTGCCGCATCCTTTTTGATGTCGTCCGCACCGTCTCAACACTTAATTGTTCTCCTTGACATTTGACGTTAATCTCCTAAGTACTCTTCATTTGATGTCGAAATTAATAAATGCTTATGCGATGCCGATATTTCTTTTGATGTCAATGTACTCTTCATGCTGATGTCAACATAAATGAAAGATGATACAGTGCTGATTGCTTCTCTTGGTGTGTCTTCGATGCTTTTCTTGATGTTTGATTTTATCAAAAATAAAACAGTGCAGTTGATGCCAATGAATAAATATTTCTCTTGGGATGCACAATTTCCTTTTTTTTAACTGTGCATGCCTTTTTGCGGGGCATGAATATCTTCCCGCGATACATAAATTTCTGTAAGGTATAAAATCTTCTCGCGATGCATAAATTTCAACGAGGCATGAATCTTCTCGTAATGCATAGCTTTATGCGAGGTATGATATCTTCTAGAGATGCTTGGATATTAAATCGCGATAGATGATCTTGCACGATGCATTGATGCATGATCTTCCACAATGCATGGATATTGACTCGCGATGCATGATCTTCCGCGGTGCCTGGATATTGACTCACGATGCATGGTCTTCTGCGATGCATGGATATTAACTCGTGATGCATAGTCTTTCGCGATGCATTAATGCATGATCTTCTGCGATTCAGGGATATTGACTCGCGATGCCTGGATATTGACTCACCATGCATGGTCTTCCGCGATGCATGGATATTGACTCATAATGCATGAATATTAATTCGCAATGCATGGTCTTTCGCGATTCATGAGTATTGATTCGCGATGCATGGTCTTCCGCGATGCATTAATATTGATTCGCGATACATGGTCTTCTGCGATGCATGAATATTGATTTGTGATGCATGGTCTTCCGCAATGCATGAATAATCATATCGCCTATAACGATGAAGTGGTAAATGACTTCCAAATAGTGTATGGTCTTGATCTATAATTAAATAACTGACCCCTGTGAGTAATGCATGATATCATATCTGATGTTATAATGCAAATGACATCCTTTACGGAATCGTAAACTCCTTCTTGAGATTTCGCTTGAGTCTCCTTCGAATGTAGATGGACGTTCTTCATAAATTTCATATAGTTGGAAATTGATTGAAATAAACAATTCATATCTCAAGTCTCCGACATAAGCGATATAAAATGCTTCCTATTTCTAGGAAAACTATTGTTTTTGGGATAGTTTTCTCCGCCTTTGACTTCTCCATATTCATCCGCTGGAAGAACTTGCTTGTTTCAGAGCAAAGCTATTAACCTACGTCCACAAAAAAAATGTTAATTTTATAAACGAACTAATCTGTGTCGGTTTCTTCAGCTGTCTGCTTCTTGTCCTGCTATTTCCGGTTGATTTCCCGATCTCCCGACTCTATATAGATAAGACAAAATATTTTATGCCAAAACAAATGGAATATAAAACACGAAAATTTAAGAGGAATAAATTTTGAGAAATAGTATCTAAAAAAAGGGTCTCTCCCAAGTCATGTCATATCAGGCTTAACAAACTTCTTGGAGTCTGATGCTTGGAGGTCTATCTGATTATTCCCTTTGGAGTTTTCAGAGTCTCTCCGGACTTGCAGATAAATCCGTGCTGAAATTTTGAGGCCATTCTAAAAATTTCTATCCAGTTAACTGTTTTGCTTATATTTCCACTCTAACTGAGCAGATTATGGAATTTTTGAGATCCTCTCAAAAATTATGTCCCAGTTGCAGATTTCAAAATATTTTCAGCCTTGACTTTCTGAGGAAGCATCTTTTTCTCAGATTTTTTTGATTCCCTCTCAAAAATTCTGTCTCAGTTTCTATTGTAAAGAGGTATAGAAATCTTACGGGGGAGGGGGGTATGACCGAACCCTTGTGGCGCCTACGTATCCAGTTGAGGCAGGAATCTGGTCAAACATAGTTCACCCCCCTCAGAGGTAACAAAATAAGAAAAATTACAAAGAAACCGACTAAGGCCTACATAGGCCGCCTACCTATCTTATTTGAGAATTTTGGTCGAACGTAGTTCAAATACAAGGAAATATTAAAGGGGTAAATAGGGTGACCGAAGCCGACATAGGCCACCTATGTATCTCATTTTTGAGAATTCAGGTCAGACATAGTTCATTACAAGGGGTAATTTTAGCAAAACAAATACAAGTTAATAGAATGATTACAAGTAAATAACAGAAATGCAAATGCAGCTTCACACGTAGTATCTGTTGACGGCATCTGAGTTGATCGGTTTCGGCCATACGGTGCCATCCATCTCTGACGGGACCAAAGCACCTCAAGATAATACTTTACGAACCATGTAAGGTTATTGCAACTTTGGTGCAAACTTTTTTTTGTACTCGTCTTGATTAGGAAAAATAAACTTAAGAACCAACTGACCAACTTCAAAGACTCTGCTTTTACTTTCTTGTGAAGAGCACGAATCATTTTCTGTCGATACAACTTACCATTACAAACAACAACCATTCTCTTCTCGTCAATCAAATTTAACTGATCGATTCTTTTCCTAACCCATTCAGTGTTACTCAACTCAGCTTCTTAGATGATTCTCAATGACAGTATCTCAACTTCATTCAGTATGACTGCCTTTGTTCCATATTCTAGTAAGTATGGAGTAGCTCCAGTCGATTTTCTGACAGTCTTGCGGTATCCGAATAAATCATATGGTAACATCTCGTGCCAACCTCGATGCTTCTCAATCATTTTCCTCCAAATCCTTTTGATATTCTTATTGGCGGCCTCTACAGCTCCGTTAATTTGTTGGGACGATAATCAGTTGAATTTTGATGACTAATCTTAAATTGCTCACATAACTCTCTCATCAAGTGACTGTTGAGATTTGCACCATTATCAGTAATGATGGATCCTGGCACTCCAAATCTGCATATCAGATTGTGGCGAACAAAATCAGCCACCACTTTCTTGGTTATCGACTTGTAAGAAGCTGCTTCCACCCACTTAGTGAAATAATCAATGGAAACAAAAATGAATCTCTATCCATTAGAAGTGGATGGCTCTATCGGACCGATGACGTCCATTCCCCAACCTACGAATGGCCAAGGTGAACTCACAGCTTTAAAATCGTGAGGTGGCACTCGTACCAGATCACCATGCACTTGACATTGTGGCATTTTTGCACAAACTTGCAACAATCGTTCTCCATAATAATACAGAAATACCCGGCTCGTAGGATCTTTCTTGACAAAGTGATCCCATTCATATGCGTACCACAAACTCTAGTATGTATCTGTTCAATCAATTTCGCAGCTTCAACTGCATCGACATATCTGAGAAGACCTAAGTTTGGAGTCCTCCTATACAGGACTTCTCCACTTAAAAAGAAATTGAGATCCATATGGTGTATGTTCATCTTCTGATTGGATGTAGCATCTTCAGGATAAGTTCCAGACTCCAAATACTTCTTTATATAAAAATACCAAGGCGAACCGTCCGGTTCTACTTCAACATGGAAACAATGGACTGGATGTTCTTTGAACTCTATATCCATAAAACCAATGTAATATGTATCCAGATTTTTAATTATCGAAGCGATGGTGGCCAGAGCATCGGCTAATTCATTTTGTATTCTTGGAGTATGTCTAACTCAATCTTACAAAATCTTTTGCACAACTTCTGACATGTTGTACGTAAGGTATAATCTTAGGGATCTTCACAGCCCATTCTCCTTGAACTTGATGAATCAGAAGATCTGAATCTCCAATAACCAACAACTCGTAAACATTCATATCGGTGGCCATTTTCAAACCAAAAATACAAGCTTCGTATTCGGCCATGTTGTTTGTGCAATTAAATCGGAGCTTAGCTGCCATGGGAAAATGCATACCAGATTCTGACACTAAGACTTCTCCAATACCTTTATCTTGATGATTCGCCGCTCCGTCAAAGAATAATCTCCAACCTGGATATGCTTCAGAAATTTCCTCACCCACAAATGACACTTCTTCATCTTGAAAATAAGTCTTAAGTGGTTCATATTCTTCATCAATGGGATTTTCTGCAAGATGATCAGCGAAAGCATGTGTGTTTATTGCCTTTTGAGTCACATACACGATATCAAACTCATTCACCGACATTTTCCATAAAGCTAACTTTCCGATCGGCATCGCTTTCTCGAAAATATACTTCAATGAATCCATTCTGGAAATAAGATATGTAGTATACGAAGACAAATAGTGTCTCAACTTCTGGGAAAGCCAGGTCAAAGCACAACACGCTCTCTTGAACAAAGTCTAACGAGACTCGTATGGAGTAAACTTCTTGATTATATAATAGATAGCCCTTTCCTTTTTTCCTGTCTCATCGTGTTGACCAAGTACGCATCCGAATTCACTATCTGAGACAGACAAGTACAACAACAAAGGAATCCCTTCTCGCGGAGGAACCAATACCAGTGGATTGGACAAATAGTTCTTGATAGCATCAGAGGAGCAGTCTACACTCTTCAGTCAACTTTTTCGGGGCATCATTCTTCAATATCTTGAAAATAGGCTCACACACCACGATTCTGACACTCTGAAGCATTCTGACACTCTGAACCCCATCAAAGGATCTCACCTTGACCTGGTTTTGCTCCAGTTTCCCAAGGTCAAACCTTAGCTGCCTTAATTTCAACAACGGGCAGATATTCAGACCAGATCCATCATCTACTAAGACGCGGTTGACAACCTTTTCACGGCATATCACAGTGATGTGCAGTGCCTTGTTATATGACCTCCCCTCTGCAGGCATCTGATCATCACAAAAGTTGATTCGGTGCCCTCGAATAACCTGATGAATCATGGCGGCCACGTTATCGCTGCTTGTGCCCGTGTGTATGTACGTATCATCGAGAGCTTTCAGTAAGGCTTGCCCGTGGGATTGAGAGCTCATCAACAGGGCCCATACGGAGATCGGAGCTAGAGTCTTCTCCAAATGCTTGAAGATGGAGTAATTTTTTGGTTGTATTCTCCTCTAGAATTTATCCGCTTCTCCTTCGCTTATCGGCCTCTTAGCCTGATCCTTCTTCTATCCTCCGAGAGCAAGCTCGTCAGGAGTGTAGCACCTTCCAGACCTGGTCATGCCTTGAGCAACGACAATTTTAATAACAAACTTAGGCTTGACGAGAGTTTATGACGGCACCAAGGCAACAACCTTTGCAGGTGTCAAAATTACAAACTCTCTCCTTTCTTTGACGCTTAAATAAGGGACAACTCCTTCAAAATAATCGTGAACGATGGGAGTGATCATCTTCGCTCCACAACAGTCTTCATCTGTCTCGATCATATTGACATTGCTGCCTCCATGATTCGGCAACGGGTTTGTGTTGACATTTGGTGTTGCCGGTGGGAGAGAGACTACCTCTTGATCAATCAGATCCTTACTTTGTGCTTGAGTTTGATATAATCTTCAGTATCATTCCCAACACTATTGGAATGATAAGAACATCTCTGATCGGGTTTGTAGAACTTTGAATTGACATCCACGGGTTTGGGCCCCACAGGGTGGATGTATCCAGCCACAGCCAGTCTCTGATACAGTTTTATCTGGCTTTCAGCGAGTGCAGTAAAGTTCCTTAAAGGCCTCTTCTCAATCTGGGTCGTAGAGGGTCATAATTGCCTTGTTTAGGAGGAGGCACCTGTTGATAATTTCTGGTATTTGGACGGGGAACTTGGCTTCTGGGATATGGATTTGTTTGGTAATTTGGCAATGGAGCTTGGTAATTTGGAGGAGGATTTTTGTACAGTGGAGCTTGGACTTGATAAACAGGAGGGGGTGCTCGATAGCTCGACTGAACGTTACACAGTTGGGAGCAACACCTTGGTAGGAAGATGGAATTTGGTAGAGTGGAGGATGATTTGGATATATGGGAGACGGACTTTGGTAATTGAGGGGTGGACTTTGGTACACGGAATTTGGACGTTTGGATAAATGGAGGTAGCATTCTGATTATTGGGATGACTATATTGCATGTAACAAGATTGGTAGGACTTTGGGGAAGGCCGGGGACGATCTTGGGAATATGTGAGCTTCTGGGGTTTTCCTTCCCCCCATATGAAATAGAAGCAACTTTTCTCTTTTCTTTCTCAACAAACCTGAAGACTCAGGTGATGCGGCTACATGGGCTATCTATCCTGATTTTAGGTCATCTTCGATAGTCTCACCAACCTTGACTATCTCGGCAAACTTTGCTCCAACGAGCAACATGATTCTATCATAATACTCTGGCTCTTGTACGCGCTCGAACACTTCAACTATTTCTTTCTTAGTCATGGGTGGCCTCACCCTTGCCGCTTCTTTTCTTCACCTATAGGTGAACTCCCTATAGCTTCCGATTGAATTTTGCTTCATCTTCTCCAGAGAGTATCGATCGGGAACTATTTTTATGTTGTAAGCGAATTGATCGATGAAGTATTTGGCCAATGAATTCCATATGGGCCATTGTCTGGTTCTGTGCAAGGTAAGCCATTTGAGAGCTTCTCCACACAGGCTTGGACTGAAGAGCCGTATCAATAAAGCTTCATCCGTTCCAACTCCCACGAGATGGTCACAGTAGGCTCTCATATGATCCATAAGGTCGCCAACTCCTCCGAAGGTGTCAAACTTCGGAACCTTGAACACTTATGGAAGGTCCAAATTTAGGTGGATACACAAGTCCTCGTAACTAAGTCCAGCGATGTCGGCGATGCACTGTAGCTCCTTCATGGCACTCTTGATCTCCTCTTTTATATCGACCCTTAAATCTTCCTTTGCCCTCCATTTTTTTTCTTGTTCCTCGTAATGGTCCAACTCAGAACCATGCACATCGTGCTCGGCAGGTACGAGAACTTGAAAAGTGGCTCTCTTTGGTAGGGGTGGAGCTACAGAGAGACTTTGATTGTTTTGGGCAGTTTGGTAATTCTGTGGGTAGTCCTGAGGATTGGTATTCTGATTTAAATGGTGATGAGGTGTTTGGGGATTGAAAGCTTTTTGGTTCTGGTTTTGGTTTTGATTTTGTGGAAGTGGAGCGGTTTGATGGTGAGTATTTTGAGGATGGGGCAGGTATTTAGGGATTGTTGTTTTTAAGAGGTGATGGAGTTTGGTAGGATACTGAAGCATATGGGGATTTTGGGTAGTCAAATATATAATCGACGGATTCTGAACTGGTGTAGATGGATGGTTTTGAGTTGGATCCATATTTGAGGAAGGAAATAGATTGGAGGCATTCCATTAGCAGCGTTATCAACAAATCCAGGTGGAGGCAAATCCTGCCTCTGTTGCATTTCCACCCTCATCTCTGCAATCTGCTGCATCAGCTACATAATCAACTCATTCTGTTATGTTACGGTGGGTTGAGCCACCACAACGTCAGTAAGACTTACTTCTTAATTGTTATCTCCCATAACTGTCTTTCCTCTGTCTGAGCTTTGTCTAGGGAAGGAATCTGCGGGACCTTTTGATCTGGTGAAATAAGGATGATCTGCCAGCTTTTGATCGACACATATCAGTTTCTAAGTACCTGAGAAGGAAAACAACTCCAAGGCAGATTTGTCAGTGTAGATTCAGAGTACAAAATGCATAATATCACACAAAGAGCATATAAACACACAAGATGCTTTGTTTTAGGATATCTTTAACCCACGAGCGAGGACAGAAACACATTTTTAAACAAACAGGATTTTGCTTGTTTTAGTTTTGACACTGTCTCAGAAAGGCTAAATCACGTTGATCTACGGTCTACTTGCAACTGCTCTTTGATATTTGTTGATCTGGTCTCGTATCTTCTCTTAACATAGAGGGGAGAATGAAAGTTTTTGAAGATAGGGGCTGGGCCTGGAGAGGCTGCCTACATATCTCACAAGGAGAATTCAAGCCCAACGTAGTTCGAGCACAAGATAAACATTTTCATTCATTCATTCATTACGATTACAAGGAAATTGAAAGGCAACAATAGAGCTTTTCAAAGATAAAATAATGACGACACGTTAGTCATTTCCCTTCTTGTTGCAACATTAGTTTCCTTTATTCAGAAGGCCTAGGAACGGAGGCTTGTAAGCGATTTCCGCGTTGTCATCTTCCTCAGTCACTTCAGGGTGAGCGTTGTCAGGACAACTATTAGATCCTTGCTCATAGACGGGGTATTTTTCTCCCATTTTCCGAAGTTTATCAATCATGTTGCTATGGAAGGTTTTGTTCTTCCTCCTCAGTGCAACCATCCTTTCTCTCATGGAGTTGAGTTCTTTCATTTCCATTGTCAGCTCTTCATCAAGTGACTTGCTTTTAGCTAACAGAGCGACTGTCTCCGACTCTATCCTTGTCTCTCTCGCTTCTCTTTCTTGCACTTTCAGCCGAAGCATGTCCAACTTCTCATGCAAGTGCTCTGTCTCCATCTCAACAACTTTATTTATCTTTATATGTGATTCTAGATCTTCATACAGCGTCACGGTTGCAGCTTTGTAGATTGCGGTGGACATGTCGACTCTAAGCTCTTCCTCATTGGTTTCTTGAATTTCCCGAGTGATCTGTTCAATCTTTCTTTGTAGTTCTTCTTTAGCAAGTTCCATCTGGATGTTCTTACCTTTATCCATTGCAGTGATTTCGCCATTCTTGAGATGGTAGAACAATGTTTTAGGATTTGTTGTATAAGAGGTGTCTTTTGAGTGAGAAACTTAAGACTCGAAAATTATGTCGGACATATTTTAACAGTGGCTTCTGTACATTCTTTTTGGAAATTTTTGGACATGAGTGGGTTTACGGTATCCTCATTCACAACAACACAACATATAAGCAGTTAAACACATATATCACGTCTTAAATATGCTTGTGGCCTTTTGTGTCAAGGGTAGGCCTAACGAATTGAAGGATCTATATGCTTTTTAAACCCGATTTATTATCCCCAAAATACCTCATTAATAGTATCCAAAATGTCTCATAAACATAAAATAAAGAAAACACTCTGAAAATAAATTATAAAACAAAGTACAAATAAAGAATTCCCACGCAGGGGATGGTAATTAAAACTCAAGCCTTCTCTGATCCTTCTTCTAGTCTGGTCCTCTTGGCGATGTTGACCTCCTCCAACATAGCATATCTGTTCACCCAGAGATAATCTCTTGCCAATCGAGCTCCTTCTTGATGTCTGAACCCCTCTATCAACTGAATCTGTTGTTCCAAGCTATCATCTAACTCTGCCTTGCAGTATTTGGATCTTCGTAGTTCTTGTTTCAATCGAGCTATGAATTTGGCATCTTCTGAGTGACGACGCTGATGATCTATGTCATTCCTATCAAACTTCTCTTGAAGGCGGTGAAGTCGGACTTGATGTTTGGCTACAACATTGACAATAATATGAGGAACGTTTGGACTAGGCTCAATAGTTCCAGCGAGACTCTTCTTTAACCATTCTTTGTGCTCCCTCGAGCATTCTGTACGAAACGTGTTTGGTACAGGTTCACCCAACACTTTTTGAGATCTCCACATCCTACGCATGTCTTCAGCAAATGCAACTCGTCCGTTCTCGTGGTCAGTTGCAAATTTGCCCATATGTGCGATATGGGGTAACTCTTGTTTCCCTCCTAATTGTCTCAAAACTCGATCGGGAGCATACGGTCTAGTCCCTCTTAACAAGACAAATACCACATAAGGGACCTTTTTTATTCGAACCACCATATTCTTAGTTACCACAAAACTATCTATCGACCATTGTACGTCTTCTTCTCTTAGCCCTCGAAGTCTCGAATACCAAAAACTCTCTCCTCCAGTTGTTGCAACGATTGTGATACAACCACCAATCATGACCATGTAGCTCGTCTACTGTCTTAGAGGATCTGGTTCTTTTGGATTATGAGTCTTGATTAAATGTCGCATCATCCACCACTGTAGTATCAGATTACACCCTGGAAAAAAGCATTCTCCGCTCTGACACTTGTCTAACAAAGCCCTGTAGATGTCAGCCAGAATCATAGGAGCTAAAGTTTAGTACTTTGTTGATGTTTTGTAATCCACTCCATAGAAAATGGCATGAGTGACCATAAATACACTAGGATGAATAGTGTATTATGGCCCTTGAGTGAAAACCATCATTCCGAGCAGGCATATTGCAAATGCGAGGGGACGCGTCTCTTTCCATTTTTATTTTGAAACGAACTCGTCTTTATATTTCTCATAAGCCCTTGCACGCCTTAACCGATAATATAGTTTTCTAAAGGTATATTTGGGTAGGGAGCTTGTCCATCCACTCAGCTTTAACCAACGACAACTTTCCTTTAATTTCAGTGAAGTCCCATATTATGGGATTTAGGAGATCTGTATCTGGATGTCGTTTCCTTTTGTTGCACATGGCGATTCTTTCATAGTTGATAAGAATTTCTTCTATAGTTGGCGCCAACTCCACTTCCCCGAACTGATTAGGCCAGACCAAGCATTCATCTCTAGCAGCGACGAAAGGTAACCTATGTGTTTCTGAACATCATTTTATCATCTTTGTTCATGAACCTCCACCAAGGTATCGAGAATGGTAACCATTCTTGTCTTCAAAGGCTCGTGCATTGGATTCATCCTTCAAAAATAGCAAACAAAAATTAGCCACCCCCCCACCTCGCAGAAAATAAATTATTTTAATTGCATATATATCCTTGAATCAACACGTAAGCATGATTGTCTGTTTCTGGCAATTTGGGCCAAGTAGACACAAGGTGGGCTCCTAATGGGCCCAACATGCCTTGGGCGTTGGGTCATCTTAGTTCAAATGCTCCTAAATCCGGGATTTGGCTCAGCACTACGCTAGTTGACTAGGAGTGGCTTTTGAAAAGACCGGGAACCCAAACGGACAATTTGGGCTGAAACTCGCGACAACCACTGGACGCATAACTAACCAATAAATTGTCGCTAATTTCAAAAGAGGGTGAGTATAAAAAAGTCCGGCTGCGGTTCCGCAAACTGTCCTTTCATATACTATACATATATATCGGAAGATGCCATGAAATGCAATGACAATTTATGAAAATTTAAACATATTCTGCACAAACATCATTTTAACAACTAAAAACAATTAGTCAAACAGTCAAACCTCATGGTTAGAACCAAATTACTCCCCAGCAAAGTCGTCATTTCTGTTTTACTTAAAAATATAAATATATATATAATAGTAAAAATGACTATGTTTTGAAAAATCAATTAATCTTATGATTTAAGAGAAATCGATTTTCCAAATTACAGAGTCGCCACTTGATTTTAGTAAAAATCAAGAAAACTTAAAATTATTTTTTTTCAGAAGATTTAAAACAGATAAAAATCAGTTGAAAAAGGTTCGAAGTTCAAATGTAGATTCCGAGAAGGTTTTAGGCCCTCAAATGCCCGCTAACTCGCGATGACCGGTGATTTGACTAAAATGACCTCCTACTTGAATTTTACAACTTTTACCAAATAAAGTTCATCTTATCATTTTACTTAGAATTATTATTATATTTTCTAATCAATTAAATTAGTGAAAAGAAAGAGGTTATTTTAAAAGAGAATGACTAAAGATGGTTGAATAAAAAAAAGAAGAAAAACAAAAAAAACAAAAAAAAAAAGGGGTTAGTGACTTGTATAAAAATACATATGTATATATTTTTTTATTTTCACTTATTAATCATTTAAATTAATCATTTTTGTACGGAAAATAGCTATTGACAAAGGCCAAGAAGTAGAATAAAAACTAAGTAAAATTATATGTGTATATATTATATATATATATATATATATATCTATATATATATATATATAATATAAAAAGACTATCATTGGGGATTATTAAATTATAATAAAAAAAGTTAGTCATACAAGAACAAATAAAATATAGAGATATTGAAAAGAAAATTTTGAACTTGGGCCAATTCGCCCAAATTCTACTAAGTTGGGCTTTGGCCCACCTGTCCTATTTCTAAGATAATGACCCAAAATAGGTCTTGCCCACTTAGGAACAAATTGGGCCTGCTGGATTTTCCTTGGGATTTTGCCCCCTTTCCATTTTTTCCTACATGACATACATTGAGTGTATATCTTGAATATACATACTACATATCGATATTTCTTGAGCTCCCACACCTGCAATTTATATCCAGATCTTCGTATTTTTGTGTTTTCCCTGTATTGGCACATTTTTAACTATATACCATTTATTTTGACCGTATACCAATGTATAAAGCCGATAAATTAGCTTGAGTTTCGACTTTCATGGGCTAAAGAATGTTCTCCAGCAGTATATCTTTACTGTTATTAACCTGCATTTCGAATTTGGCCCCCCCATGCATGTTTTGACCTGTATATCAGTGGATAAAACAGGTATAAACTCCTATTTCCAGGCTTGAGGGGACCTGCAATTTAATTCTCAGAAATGTATTTGCTGTTTTCGACTTGTACGTCTTTTCCAGGGGGGATGACCAACATCAGGAGGGTAGTTTGAGCCTTCACGGCTCAACGAGAGAATGCAAACAAATGAAGTGAGGTCCGTAAGGACCCAAAAGGAAGTTTTTACATGCAATAAGAATAGAAATGGTTTAGTAGATGAAAGAATATAATAAATCTTGAACAGAAGCATATTTTTTACACAACAAAAAAAAAGGAAAAGCTAATTAAGGGATTTGAGTTATGTTATAGTACATGATTCTAAAGAAAACCAAGTGAATTAACACTAACAAAATCCTAAAGCAAAATTATAGACAAGAGCATGTATTGTGCATTCATGTGCACTTAAGAGCATACTGTATCCCAGGAACACGTGATCATTGGATGATGATTAACCCACAAATGCGTAAGAAGAAACATGCTGTATTTTAGCCAAGGTAGTAGATAAATAAAAATCACACAATACCATTTCTAGAAAATTAGACATGCATAAGAAAAACATTTGATACTTTCGTAACTCCAAATGGAGATGAAAATGGATTCGAACAACAATGCACATGTGCTACGATTTCATTTAACAGAGACATATTCTTTCACATTTCAGCCGACTAAACTCCTATAGAACAACGATATCCACAAGAGTAATTCTGGTATTCCATGTGACCAAACAACAAATTCATTTAATCATTCGACAATCACGTAATCTATAACGAATCAAGAAGAGATGAATGTTGTATGTAGCAATACCAGCAAAAATAAACCACAGGCACAAACATTGGTGCTTGAAGATGTATTAAGCAGGGGAATCAAAGTAAGGTTGAAGTGCGATCACGACAACACGAAGTTGATCTTAACACTAACTTCATACGCTTATTCGGGGAAATGAAGAGAATGGTATGATGTCTACTTAGGACTCCAAACAACAATGAATATAAATTGGAAAGCTCGTAGCCAAACAAAACACCTTTCAACAAAGAATCTTGAAGTGAAAACAAAGAAAGAAGCATGGATGTTGCTAGGGAAAATCAAACAGAGAAGGTTCAACACATAGTGATTGGAATCAAACTAAAGCATGAGTAAAGGGAGAACTATTACCTTTTCCGAGCAGCGAACCGGACGGCAATGAGCAAGACAAGCTCTCCCACCACACAACCACAAACACAGGAGAGAAAATCCTAAGCTAAAACTCCCATGTTCTTATCGTTTGGAGCCTGTTTCTACGTATTTCGATCGATTGATGAACACAGTGTATGATTAGTATTTTTTCTTTAAATTGCTTCCTCCTTCCAGCCTAAAAAAAACCTTCAAATTTTATGTAACTGTTATCCAATATTTTTTCTTCCGTCCCCTCTTTAGTGAACAGAAAAATCTGATATATAGGGGGGGATTAGGCTTTATGAAAAATGAGAGGGAAAATGAAATCTAGATCACCCTTTGCCCATGAATTTTGAATTTCGAAAATGTTTCACCCTTTTGGAGTATACACCTTTTCTGAATCTCTGAAACCATTCCAAAAATAGAAGAGGGAAATGGATCGTTCTTAGGGGAGACGTGGTGACATCTCCTATGTCCAATGAAAAGTCGCGTGTTGCTGGCCACTGTTGCTGCTTCAGGCGTCCTTGCTGGGAATTGTACCTTGCTGAAGAAGACAACGTACAAGAGTCGGGTTAAAGGGATTGTTGGGTCGAGGGAGCAATTGGGTTGAGTGTTATTGGGCTTGGCTAAAAATTAGGAAGAGAATGGATTTTTTTTTGCTAAAGGAAATGAAGTGGGCCTATTTAGTAAATTGGTTGGGCTGCTGAAAAAATGAAGGGTTCAAATTCATCTAAAAAGCCCATCTAGCCAAAATTGGCTAAAGTGATTAAAATTAAAGATAAATTAATGTAATTAATTAACAAGCTTTTTAATTTTAACGAAATAAAATAAACGACGTAGTCATAAAATAATTGATTTAAAATGTAAACCATTATATAACTAAATTAACAATTAAAATATTTAAGCAAAATAAAATCTCTAAAGATGAATTTCGAGTAAACATAACATATAATAGACATACATTATTATGTAAATCATACGTAATATCTAAGAATTATGAAAACGATAATATTTATTTAGAATAACTTGAAAAGCCTTTTAAGCCTTAATGGAACCAATTATTTCAACGTTTAGGATCAAGAAGCTAGTAAATTAATTAATATCCGAGAAGGTCAAAATTGAGTGTCAACACCGCATAGATGATGAATCACTGAAGTAATACTTCTATCGGGACAGGATGCTAATTATAAAACGGTATTGGATACTATAGTGGGTGGTTTTTATGGGGAGTGTCCTTAGCCAAGATTGCCAAAAAGTTAGAGAAAATCTCCCGGAATAAAAAATCTTGGAGTACTAGGAAGTCATATACTGGAAAAAATACCTTCGCAGTGCAATCGACACACAACCCAACCACAAATGAGATTCGTGAAGACATGGCTCACAAGAGAACTGAGGTTGGGTTGGTATTAAAACATGTCACTAGGGGTGCAGAAAAGATAAATACATTGAACTACTTGTCTAAACCACCACCACCGAATGATGAATATTATTATGAGGAGGATTCCTATGTTATAAATGAGTAGACGTGGAGTTTCCGACCGAATGCCCAAGGCTCAAATAAGGAGAATTGGCGCCAAGGTCAAGGAAACCAAGGTCGGAACTATGGTAACTATGATCGTGAGGGTAATTATGTTCAATATGGAAATTACAACCGCCACAACAACTTCAACAGAGGTAACTATGGTAACAGAACTGATAGGAATGGGCCCTATGTTCCTCCTCAAAATCATAAAGTTGCTCCTAGGGAAGGTGGAGGTAGTATGGCGTGAGTTGAGGATATGTTGCACAAAATGATGAGGAGGTTCGATGCTAGTGATGAGAACACTAAAGAGTTAAGGAGTATTTTAGCGGGTATTTGGTAGAAATTCGATACACATGCAATATCGATTAAGCAGCTTGAGTTGCAAATGGCCCAATTATCTGCAATTGTGAACACACGGCAACTGGGCACTCTTCCTAGGAACACTGTCCAAAATCAGAAAAATGATGGACACTATATGGCAATAACTACTCGGGGTGGTAATCAAAACATTGACCCACCTATGCCGTATAATGAGGAAAAGGTGATAAAAGATAATGATAAAGTGGTAGAGGTTAGTGGTAAAGTAGAAGATAACACTGGAAAAGATGCTGAAGTGTCTGAAAAGGTAACTCCCATGCCTAGACCACCCCCCCTTCCTTAAAGATTAGTGAAAATGACCGAGGAAGGTAAATATCAGCGTTTTATAACAATGTTGAAGCAGCTTTCTATCAATGTCCCTTTGGTAGAAGATCTAGAACAAATGCCCGGTTATGCCAAGTTTATGAAAGATACGGTTACAAAGAAAAGATCGGTCAATTTTGAGATGATGATAGATTGCAACATTGTAGTGCTATTGCTACAAGATCTAGTTTAAAAGAAAGAAGAATCGGGTGCGTTCACTATTCCCTATACAATAGGGTTATTTACATTTTTCGAAAGCATTAGGTGATCTGGGGGCAAGCATAAATCTCATGCCCCCTCAATATACAAGATGTTGGGTTCGAGTGATCCAAAGCCAACTGCGATGCGGCTACTGATGGCCGATAGAACAATAAAAAGGCCTATACGGATACTCCACGATGTGCTAGTAAAAGTGGAGTCGTTCATAATTTCGGTAGATTTTGTTATTTTTGATTGTGAAATATATTTTTAAGTGCCTACTATTCTTTGAAGGCCATTCCATGTTACGGGTAGAGCCTTAGTTGATATGGAAAAGGGGCAGATGAAATTTCGATTGAACAATGAAGAAGAGACATTCAACATTTATAGGTCCATGAGGGAGAGTGGTGAGCTCCAATTGGTATCTACTATATCCTACAAAGTTGGTAAGTCATCCAAGACACAAATAGCAGAACGTCTAGGTGTAGAAGCATTAGCGTCAGTGATAATGAATTTTGATAACGATTTCATTGAAGAGAATGAGTCATTAGTCGCGGCTCTTGATCGTGGTGATGTTTGGTTTAAACCGAAGAAATATGAGTTAGACATGAAGAATCACGAGTCTCCACCCGCAAAACCATCTATAGAGGAGGCTCCATAGTTAGAACTAAAATCTCTCCCACCTCATCTCAGGTATGAATTCTTAGGAAATGGTGACACTTTGGCGGTAATCATTGTATCATACCTGAATGATCAACAAGTTTAGAGTTTTGTGAAAGTGATAAAAAGGTTCAAAAGAGATATTGGGTGGACTATTGCGGACATTATTGGATTCCTCCTGGTATTTTTTCTCATAAAATCCAACTCATACGCAATCATAAGCCAAGTATTGAGCACCAGATACTCTTAAATCCACATATGCAAGAGGTCGTGAAGAAAGAAATCATTAAATGGTTGGATGCCGGAGTAATATATCCGATCACCGATAGTAGTTGGGTATGCCCTGTTCAGTGTGTACCTAAGAATGGGGGAATGACTGCGGTCCCCAATTAGAAAAATGAACTTGTTATAATGAGACCGGTTACTGGATGGAGGGTGTGTATGGATTGCCGTAATTAATGAATGGACCAAAAAAGACCATTTTCATATGCCATTCATGGATCAGATGTTGGACAGACTTGCCGGAAAAGGGTGGTACTGTTTTCTTGATGGATATTCGAGGTAAAATCAGATTTCTATTGCACCAGAAGATCAACTTTGCGTTCAAGAGAAATCGTTTGGGTTGTGCAATGCACCCGCCAAATTTCAGGGATGTATGATGTCGATATTCTCCGACATGGTGGAAGATACTATTGAAGTTTTTATGGATGATTTTTCTGTGGTTGGTGAATCATTCGAGCGGTGTTTGAGCCATTTATCTGAGGTCCTTAAGAGATGTGAAGACTGCAATTTAGTACTAAATTGGGAAAAATGCCACTTCATGGTGAAAGAAGGTATTGTTTTGGGTCATCGCATTTCAGAAAAGGGCATAGAGGTTGATCGAGCTAAATTCGAGGGAATAGAGAGACTCCCCCCTACCTATCTCTGTAAAAGGTGTGAGAAGCATTCTTGGGCATGCAGGTTTTTACCAGAGATTCATCAAAGATTTTACAGAAATTGTGCATCCGTTGTGCAAACTGTTGGAGAAAGATTGTAAATTTTATTTTGATGAATGCTATCTTAATGTATTCGGGGAGCTAAAACAAAAATTGGTATCTGCACCTATCATTATTTATCCGGATGGGAACATTCCATTTGAGGTGATGTGAGATGCTAGTGGGGTTGCTCTTTGTGTGGTATTGGGACAAAGATGGAACAAAATCCTTCACCCCATTGAATATGCTAGTAAATCCCTAAATGAAGGCCAGAAGAACTACAAAGTGACTGAGCAAGAACTCCTTGCAGTAATCTTTGCTTTTGTAAAATTCCGCTCCTATTTGCTATTTACTATAGCTATAGTGCATACTGACCATTCAGCATTGAGATAGTTGATGGCAAAGAAGGATGCGAGACCGAGTTTGATTCATCGGGTATTACTGCTACAAGAATTTTACTTTGAGGTGAGGGTAGAAAAGGGACAGAAAATCAAGTTCAGATCACTTGTCCCATCTTGAAGATGAAGCTATGAGAGAGTTAGGGAATAAGATTGATATTGATGATACTTTCCCCGATGATCATGTATGGGCTGCCTCACAAGACTTGATTCCATGGTTCGCAGATTTTGCAAACTATCTGGCTAGCGATATTGTTCCATCGAACTTGTACTTTCATCAAAGAACAAAGTTCATGTACGATGTGAAGAAGTTCTTTTGGGATGAAACATACTTATATAGGAGCTGTAGTGATGGGCTTATTCGGCGTTGTGTGCCAGAAGTTGAGATGTTGAGTGTTTTAGAGGTATGCCATTCCTCACATGTTGGTGGATCATAGTGGTACCGGAACCACTCATAAGATATTACAATGTGGTTACTATTCGGCAGCTATTCATCGAGATGCTCATGAGTTTGCCAAAGCATGTGACAGATGCCAAAGAGATGGCGGCATTTCAAGAAAGCAAGAGATCATTGAGTTATTCGATGTTTGGGGTATTGACTTTATGGGTCCTTTTGTGAGTTCTCATGGAATGAGTTATATTTTAGTAGCGGTTGATTATGTATCTAAATGGGTGGAAGCTATCACCCTCGCAAACAATGAGGGAAGAGTGTCACTGCGTTCTTGAAAAAGAATATATTCTCTTGATTTGGTACCCCAAAAGCAATTATTATTGGTTAAGGAGGCTTGATAATGGTCTTTGGGCCTACGGGACAGTGTATAAGACTCCCATAGGTATGTCCCCATACCAACTTGTATAGGCGAAAGCTTGTCATCTTCCAGTTGAATTAGAGCATAAAGCCATGTGGGATATGAAGAAGTTGAAAATGGATTGGAACGAAGCTGCAGAACAACGGTTAACTAGGTTGAATGAACACGATGAATTTTGCCTAAAAGCTTATGAAAGCTCATCCCTCTACAAAGAAAAGATTAAGAAGTACCATGACCTAAAAATTGAAAACAAGAGTTTATGGTTGGGGATTTGGTGCTTTTATACAATTCTAGGTTGCGCTTGTTTCCGGAAAAGCTCAAGTCCAAATGAACTAACCCTTACTTGATTACCCAACTATTCCCTCATGGAGCAATTGAGTTGTAAACCAAGGAGGGTGTGTGGTTTAAGATGAATGGTCAATGAATAAAAATCTATTTCAGGTAAGCTGAATCGGCGAATGAAGTGATCGAGGAATACCATCTTGATAAAGTCTGAGTAATCAAATGTCTTTAGTCGTGCCGTGACGTTAAATCAGGCGCTGGTTGGTAGACAACCCAATACGTATACTCTAACCCAAATATAGTTTCCTTTCTAGTAATGGTAGCATTTTCTACTGATGGGTTTTAAATTTACAGGTAGCATATCACCAGGAAATTCTACAGAAAATCACTCCGCAACATTCACTGACGGATACATAGACAGACCTTCACGCTTGCGACGGACCCTCGTATGAATCCATCGTGCCAGGTACGTTTTTTATTTAATTTAAAAATTAGGGCATCCGCGATGGAACCCATGACGGACCGTCGTCAGGGACTCGTTGTGTCATTAAACAACAATCCGACCCTACCCGGTTGGGGAATTTTAATAGTTTTCAACATTTTAAACTCCCCACCCCTTAATTTAAACTGTTTCTTTTCCTCTTTCTCCCATTTCCACCCTTTCCATCTTCGTGCGTTTCTCATCCTCTTCTCTATAACTGATCCACATCACTTCCCAAAATCCCCAAATCCCAAAATCTCTTTTCTACTGGTTGGAGTTTGCTTCTGTGTTTGTGCTCTTGAGAGTTGAGTGCCTCACATGCTTGTTTTTCTCCTCTTCTCAGGTATGTGTCTCTTATCTCTACCCATTTACACTGCATTTTTTTTCCAAATACTATTGGCCTATTTCTTTTAGGTGGGTTTTTGCTCTTTGATACTATTTTGTCTGACCTAAGTTGAGAGTCCCTCGAATTGCCTTATCAAAACTTGAGAAATTGGTGTTTTAGCATTGCTAGTTTGCTAGGTATTTGGGTTAGAAACATGTAGGTTAATAACAAGTATTCCGTTTGAGTCACAGGGGATGCTTGTGGCATCCTCAGTTATGTTATTGAATGATAGAATGAGACCCTGACGACAAACCGTCGTATCCATGACGGACCATCATAGGGTCTATCAAAACACCCCACTATTCGTTTTCTCTAAGTGTCTACCAACGGACACATGTGATAGATCGTCGTTACCATGATGGTCCATCCTACACAACCGTTATGGTTATTAGAGACCTTATTCCTAAGGATCTCCAACTTTTTCTAAAAGTGTCCTCTGATGGACATCTACGACGGACCGTCGTACCCACGACGGTCCGTCCTGTACAACCGTCAAGGTTGTTAGAGACCATTGTACTAAGGGTCTCATTTTTTTTCTAAGTGTCCACTAACAGACATCTACGACGAACCGTCGTACCCTCAACGGTCCATCTGGCACAACTGTTATGACTGTCAGAGACCCCTCTCCTAAGGGTCTCCATACATTTTTAAGTGCCCCACAACGGAAATTGATGACGGACCATCATTATCACGACGGTCCGTTATTATCACGACGGTCTGTCGTGCTTATCCGTCAAAACTTTCAGAGACTTTCCTTCAGAGGGTCTTTAAATAAACATTATTGAAGTAAGACATGATGAACCCCATGACCGTCATTACAACTTTGCTCTTATGTGTATTTTCTCTCATTTTTGCTTGTCTTGTTTGCTCCTTCTAGTACTAATAATGATTCTTTATAGGTACTATCTCTAATGGCACCGAAACAAGATCGAGTTTACGCACGTGGGCGTTCAAAGTCTGTTGCTTTGTCTGCCCAACTGGTTACAGGCTCTGATGATGAGCATGATCCCGAGTACGTTCCCCTAGGCACTGCCACTCCAGCAAGTGCTACACGTGCAACTATAACTACACCCGAAAACATAGCGTCCGACGTATTCACTGCCTCCCAATCTGATAAGGAGCTCACACTGACCGGCACACCTTCTGGGTCATCTACATAAGAAGAAGGAGCATCTGGTTCCTTAGGAGTTTCGTTGTCGGAGAAAGCCTCCGGGTCCGTAGATGTCTCTGCACCCGCCAGGGCTACACAGTCTGCCTCATCAGATGAGGCTAACAGTCCTGATTCCATTCCAGGCTCACCGACTGGAGTTCCCGCCCCATTTTCCGACCATCCTAACTGGTGGTGTGTCGACATGCAATACCAAGTGTATTCAGACGCCAAGCTTCTAAATGATAGAGGCCTCATGACACAGACCCTTACACTGGAGAGGCGTGTCCTTACGGGAAGTCTCCCCACCATGCAAGATATCCACACTCTCTTCACCAGAGAGCAGCTAGAGTGGATGACTTTTTGTTTGGGACGCTACAGTGAGGAGTTGGACTGAGAGTTTTACGCCTCTTATGTGGCTAATCTCCAATCCAAATCGATAGGCGGGCTGCCCCCGCCAAATAGGCCCCACTTGAGCATGTTTGAGTAAGCGACATACAAATCGACATCTCCCTGCCATCCATCTGTCGGTATTTTTACGGAGAGGATGTTGATACCACCAGGACCTCTCTCACTGCTGAGTTCGACTACCAGTGGCAAATTGTTAAAGAGGGATGATTTTTGTGTGAGACATCGCTTAGAGAGACCACCAAGAGGTGGATGGCCCAACACTTATCTATTGATGGAGAGGCTGCCGACTAGGTAATGGAGACGAATGGAGCCATCAGGAAGGCTAACTTGACCTTCACGGCTAAGTTTCTATGGTTGATTATCCGCCACTACTTTTCCCCCACGGCTGCAGATAATATAGTTACATGGGATCATGCAGTTTTGATGGCAACGATGATGGCTGCAAAGCCTGGTGAGGACACAGTGTTGGATGCTTTATTCGCCACTTCTGAGATTCCACCACCTCCCCCTGGAGAGCATGTCATGAGGCGCAGGGGTCGAGAAGAGGATGAGGCTAGGGCAAAGAAGAAGGAGCACCGTGAGTGGAGCTTGCGAGGAGAGCCTCGATTGCTGATGAGAAGGCACGTAAGATTAGGGCTGTAGAGTCAGCTGCCGGGGCATCTAGCTCCAGAGATGTGGAGACAGCGGGAGGCACGACTGGTAGTGTTGTTGCTGATGAGGACACTACTAAGGATGTTAAGACTACAGAGGTACTGGGTTCCATGGAACCGGACCCACCAGCTTGCTGATCGCCGGAGCTTTGCCCCTCAGGTTTGATTCACCTACCACTCTCGTATTTTTTTATGCATTAGGGAAAATTGCATATCTTTTTGTTGGGAGTGGGGTAAATGAAAAGTGATTGCTAGGGTGATGTCTGAGTAGCCCAATTCACGATCCTCTTTTGGGGTTTTCTTGCATGTGTTCTTCCCCCAAAAGACTGATTACTTTTATTGTTGAACCGACATGTTATATTTTGTTTACATAGTATAACTCTGAAGCATGATGGCTCCGATATGAAAATGATGCATGACTAGGCATAGTATTTGATAATTGTGTGGCTCTAAACATGACATACAGATACACTACTGCATGACCTTGAATCTAAGACTCAAACTAGGTGCCTAATATCTGGGAATGTAATATATGTCAAGTGAGTGTGAGGAAAATTCGAAGGATCCACCATTTAGACTGTGCTAGAACTTGTCTGGTTAGTCTTGCTACAAGTAAGCCAAAATGCACAATTATGAAAGGATCATAGGCCTTTGTTCTAAATAGTTAATCTTGAGCCCCCCCCCCAAAAATAAATAAATAAATAAATAAATAGAAAACCAAATGAAGTTAATCCCGTAATGATCCAAACGATTTGACCCTATAGATCGTTATTTTTCACCCCAACTGATCTTCTCTGGGAACAATGTGTTGGCCCTGGTCCCTCCATGGACATGTGCATCTCAGTTTATGCCAAAAGCATAAGTTGAGGGTGGCTAATGTAGTAAAACAATCTTGTCGTGGCCCTGACCCAACCGTGGGTATTGTGAACCTTGAATCATGTCAAAGTCATGAGTTGAGGGTGGATGTTATAAGGAATACTCCGGAAAGTGGGGTTGGAAGAATGAAGAGGAACAAAGAACAAAACAGAAGTGACTAAAAAAAAGTCACTTACATATAAGGTTAAGAAAGGGAAAACAACAAGATAAATATAAAATTTAAAAATTGGGCAAACTAAAATGATAAAAAGGTGGTACGATTAGCCGATATGTCTAGGAGGGCAACAAGTCACTAAAGTATACCTAAACATACCCAACCTGACCCTGAGCCTATGTTACAAGCTAAGAAAGTCCTATCGTGATCCTAAGAGTGTATGACAAACTTAAAGCAGTGAAAACAAGGGCAAGCTTATGCTAATATGTATGAATGAGTTGTGAATTAGTTTTGAGAGTGAGTGTTGAAAAGTAATCATTATACTCAAACTCAAATCATTGTGTGAAAAATGATGATGTTGTGTTGAAGTGAGGACACTAGTTGCAATACCGGAAATATTAGCGCCTCGGTGAGAAATTGAAGAGGATAGGTGTTAGTGCGTGGTGAGTCTGTGTCATGGTCTGTTTCCACATAACTCAATTCTAATAGTGATAAAATGCATAAACATGATGAGAATGATCGGGATTGATAGCCAAATGATTGCGAAAGCTAAAATATGGATACTCTTCTATAAAGATTTTGTAGTGAGTCATAGTGCGTTGCTTGAGGACAAATAACGAATTTAAGTTGAGGGTGTTGATGTACCTTGGTTTCACAGTATTTTTAATGTTTTTGCCTTAAGTTTAGTTTGTGTCCAAAAACCTTTTTGTATTGATTTTTATGTAAGTTTCTCCTTATTTGCACGAAATCTTTCCAAAGATGAACGCGGAAGTTTTTGAGCGAGAAATGCAGAAGAGACCACCTATGAAGCTTATGACGGTCCATCGAGTCTGTGACGGTCCGTAGGTGGCATCGTAGTGAAGAGAGAAGCTACTTAAGGAAGATGGGGAAGTTTGACCTAGTGTGAGATTACAGAAGTCCATGATGGACTGTCATAGCCACGACGGTCTTTCCTTCGGGTTCGTCGTAATGATCATACAGTAGTCCCAGTACCCAAATTCCAAGAAGTTAAAGTATTATGGAACAGAGACCCTCCACGGACCGTCGTACTTGGAACGATCCGTCATACCTTTTCGTTGAGGGTAATGAAGAAAGCAGCAGAAGAATTTGTGAAGTATGGGATGACGGAGGCCATGACGACTCATCGTGACCACTATGGTC
The DNA here is from genome assembly GCA_027705065.1 of Solanum peruvianum. Lineage (NCBI taxonomy): Eukaryota > Viridiplantae > Streptophyta > Magnoliopsida > Solanales > Solanaceae > Solanum > Solanum peruvianum. The sequence continues at coordinate 8,588,499 of JAKWJD010001763.1, forward strand.
CGTCACGAAGTCCGTCGACTCAGACGAGTTTGAACAAATTTTCAGTAATTAGAATTGTTCGTTTATTAGGTTTTTGTTTTTATTATAAATAGTTCTAAAAACCTCATTTTGAGGGTTGGACTTTTCGATTATTTTTAGTTCTCTTGTTCAAGTATTGAAGAATTAATTTAAGTAATTGATTAACTTTTTCAAGAATTGATTGGTGGTGTTTTGTTAATTAATCAAGTGAATTTCTGTATTTTATTCTTTCTCATTAAAGTAAGTACATGAATTCTTATATTAAATATATGAATAGTGTGATTATGACAATGGGAAACTAAACTCCATAACTAGGGTTGTGGGAACCATGGGTGAATAATGAGGTAAAATCTAACTAAAATAACAATTCTAGAATAGTGTCTTGCATGTATTGATAATTCTTTCATTTAGAAGTCTTTTTAACGGATGGCCAACATTAGAACTCTCCTTAATGCTACTTTCCGGACCAAGGAGGTAGATAATAGGAAAAGAATTATCAACATAGATTTAGTGTAAACTATCCAATAGGCTAGGGTCGGTTGGTACGAGGTAATAACTTAGTCAAATATCGAATACAATGCTTAATATGAGGTAAATGTAATGGTTAGTATAGCAACACACGTAGCCGGACCAAGGTGCGGAGTAAAATTTTCTAGATGCCAGGCCAAGGATCTAGGGATACATAACGTATCACTTTACATGCAAGATACTAGGAAAGAATTGTTATATTTAGAATTAGCAAGTTAGGAACCTGTGGGGAACACTTAAGCCCTAGTTGCTTTTATTAATTGATTATTCTCCGAGCTTTTAATATGTTAATTGTTTACTTTAATTTAGTTAATTATTTTCATTAATTTAGAAATAAAACCCCCTTTTTGTCTTTTGTTTTCTAGGAAAATAGTTGACTAAATAATAGTAATAATAGAATAAAGTTAAGCCTGAACTATTTTCCTCTTGAGATCGATCCCAACCTCATTAGTTGGGTTCTTTACTTGATGCTACCGCTTTACTTCTTATTTGAGAAGTAATATTGAGCGTATCAACCACCTCAAAAAAAAAGCTTGATCTTTAAATTATTTGTCTTTCTATGTGAAACAAGATTACTTGCCATTGAAATTGCAGCTTGATTATCAACAATGATTTCAGTGCTCATCTTTTACCCCATGCTCAAATCTATCAGCAGCTTCCGAATTTAAAAGTATTGATTCACAGCTGATGCAGCTGCAACGTACTATACTTCAACTGCAGATTGTGCCTAGTATCATGATTCTTTGAATACTAAGAGAACATACAGAATCAAAAATAAAATAACTTGAGGTGATTCTAATATAATATGAGCTACCATCTCAATCACTATGAAAAAATCCATGAAACTGAAAGCCCAATGTTTTTTTTTTCACATAATGCCAAATTCGCAGTAACTTTAACATATCTAATCACATGGTTAGATGTTTGAATGTGAATTTCCCTAGCACAGTGCATATATCTTGAAAGAAAACTCACAACATAAAGAATGTTTGGTCTCGTTGTTGTCAAGTTTATTAGGCAACCTACCAGGATCCTATAAAGTCGTTCATCAACCTTTTAAACTCCATCTTCTTTGCAAAACATTACTTTTTGATTCATAGGAGTTATTATAGATTTGCATTCTTCAATTTTTAAATTTATTTTCATTAGCATATTTCTACTGGCATATGAAGGTTTCATATGCTTTTTGCTAAATTTCTATTTCAAGAAAGTAAAACATTTCACCAAGGTCTGTCATCTCAAAATTTACTATCATTTCGGTCTTGAACAAATTTATCAAATCCAATTTACTACCTGTAACTAGCAAGTATTCTACATACAAAGAAACAATGATTAAATTAGATTCTTCTTTTCTAATATATAGTGTAGACTCGCTGAGACTTTTGTGAAAATCCTAAGCTCAAAAGATGAGCATGTGTTCTGCAATACCAAGTTTTAGGAGCTTCTTTTAAGCTGTACAATTGTTGAATTATATACAATTAACCATGTGTTTTGATATAATATTTTTAATAGAATAATTATTTATTTATTTTTAATAGATCATATGTTCGTTTATGGTGTATATTTACTTTATAGTAGGTAATTAAGGTATAGTATTTTAGCTTATTAAAAGAATATTCAATAATCAATTCTTGTAGGTATAATGTTTTTTGTTCATAATCTAAGATAAAATTTAACATGCCACCGGTACGATTTTAGCACAAGATTATACATAGTTTATCTTGATTATGAGAATAATATAGTTCCAACTTCTTGTGCAAGTGCATTTTCCATGTATTGAATGGGACAGAGTATAGATATTTGCTTAAGACTGGCGCACAAAAGCATAATCTTAAAACAATTAAATGTAACTATATTCTTAATGTTGATATAACTATTATAAACTATATATGTTAATTATAATTTTAATTTATTATAAGGTATGATTCTAAGATGGGTCAATATGCTTGGTAGGTTGAATAATGATAATATATATTGATGAAATAATAATTTAGATTATGGAATCCTTGTCTTGATATAGATATCAATCATATGCCTTTTTTAGAAGCATATAAGTTTTCATCGTGTCAAACCCTACAAGGAGATTCATGAATTTGATACATGATATAAGTTAAATAGAGTTGTCAAGGAAGTTTTTCATTGAATTAAATTCGTTAGTAATTTAATTTATCGATTAATATATGCAATCTTAACATGGAGAATTACATATTGGGTTAACATTGAATGTCTAAATATAAATAGAGAAGTGCAATTATATATTTCTAATAAAATGATATGAAATTATTTTTAAAATAGAAAACCTCAATAATTTATTTTTTGGTCCCTACAATGCCCATGTTTAACTAGAATTCAGAGTCTATTCTAAGGAAAAAAGGAAGAAATATGTGATTTTCTCTATTCTAAGGAAAAGGAAAAGTATGCATTTTTCTCTGTTCTAAGGAAAGGGAAATTATATGACTTTGTGTATTTTATGAAAAGGGAGAAGTATGTATCGTTTTCTATCCTAAGAAAAGGAAGAAGTACATGTCTTTTTCTATTCTAAGGAAAGACATGGTATTCCCTCTCCTTCTTGGACTCGGAAGAAATATTTATAAATAGGGATTCTTCTAACCCTCGAAAGAATTGCTTTTCTATTTGATGCTTTCTCGCCATGTAGTGAGGGAGTTGAGATGTTAACTTGGAATCGATGTAGAAGACTGCACAACTATCGTCTAGTTTGTGGAGTAGCTTGTGGATTTGCCTGAAGGTATCTTCTCACGCTTCAAGAGGTAAATCTTGAAAAACAGACAAAAAGCTTATGTGTTCTAGCATAAACTATTTCTTGTCTATTATTCATGTAAATTATATTATTATGGTATGCTTTAATTTTGCAAATAGTTTTCCGACAACAATGTCTTCTCCAGAAAGTGCATTTTGTCATCTTTGACTTTGATAGAAAAACCTTGAGGTTATTCTACAAATATTAAATCTTCAAAGTAGACATTAAGGAAAGTTGATGTCATATTAACCAGGTGTATTTTAATCTCAATTGAGTTTTTAAAGATAAAAAGCTTATAATATCCAAACAAGTGATAAAATTAAAAGTTTCTGAAAAATGTAATCAAATATTTGTTCTTACCCTTTTGCAACAAGATTGGCCTCGTACTTTTTAATGGAACCATCCTAATTGAGCTTGGTTTTATAAACCCACTTGACTCCAATAGCATTTTTGTGCAATGATTTGTCCACCAAATCACATGTGTAGTTTTTTTTCTATCATTTTGAGCTCCTCCTGCATTGCATATCCCCACTTTTCTTATTTAGTGGCCTCAATAAGTTCCTCGTGTTCTAAAATTGTAGCATTACGGCTTTGATTATATCAAAAAATGTTCTTGTGCCTTTAACGATCATCAACATCTTCATCTTGAAATTCTAGATTTTTTTTCATCATCTTGCCAGTTGTAGGTGTCATTTTCCACTAACTTTACATACTCAATTCCTTTATCCGTTCTTATCACTTGAATTAGGCAACCACTCTGATTTGCACAAAACCTTGTATTTCTAGAAAACATTGTTGACCTTAGATTAATAATTCAAAACTAAATCCAACATTATCTGGTAGAATCATAAATAAAGCCAATATTGTACTTACTACCCTTTAAATAATGTGTTTTCTTGGGTCCACCTACATCTGTGTGAATAAGTTGCACCTTTTGCATTCACTACAAGAAAAATGTTTATTACCCGGGGATTTTGCTAGGGATAGTACGGTAAATCCTCTTGTAATTTGATTTATTGTGAACTGCCTTCCAACATGAAATCCGATGAAAAACCTTTCTTAGATAACTCTTAGATGTGGATTTATACAAGTCCTGGGTAATTTACTTGTGGAATTAAATACGTAGGTGTTTTTCTTGTGTATTTATCTCCGATAACTAACAAATATTCTTGCAAATGTTTTTGCTAAAATTTCTTATAATTTTCATAGAAATATTTTGTAAGGCCAGGAAATTTATTGCGGATATATATACATGAAAAAGTTTCTCAAGATAATTCGATTGAAGAGAAACCCGCAAGAACCAACGAAACATACCTTTCACAATATATCACTTCATTTAACAAAAAAATAGAATTCATTATTCATCATTTATAAATCCTACTTAAAGAAACATGCAAGATCAATAGTTTATAATTCTTAAACATAAAAAAACAAAATACAACTCAAATATGAATCCGTAATAGTATTATCAGCTAACTGAATCACCATTTGAAGATGATGTGTTATAGTCGGCAGAACCACTGCCATTCATGTTATCATGGGATGAACCACTATCATATGTTTACGCCATCAAATTCATCACCACTTTATTCTCATATAAGCTTGATTGTATACTTGAGATGATTTCACATTTGAAGATGATGTGTTGTATTCATTCTTCTTTAATAAGTCTAATTCCCTCCACATCCTCTTATTATTGTGACATTCTTTCTTTAGTTGAGCATATAGGTCAGCATTGCAAGCATTTACATGAGCTTAAGTCATATAAACAGTTTGTCTAGATAAATCAGATAAATTGTTTAGACGATGTCTTTATGGATAAACCCAAGGATCCAAGGCCGTTAACTCTTCATTTTTTTCTTTCAACCGACAGATTACATGCAGATATCCATTTACATAAACTAAGAATATTGACAAATAAATTAGTTTTTTATGTAACATCTCGCAAAAAACTATTCAAAAAGAAGTTAAAATCTGAAAATTTTTATTTTTGGAAAGAATAGAAAAATATGAAAATTGTCTAAGTTAGGAAAGTGAGTTTTGGTAATTTCCAAACGACCATAACTCCTAGATCAGTATGATTTAGGAGTAGTTCCAGATATAGTTGGAGAATCCTTTAAATAATCTTTCCAATGCAGTCGAGTTTACGCGATGTCGATATTGTATGAGAGAGATATGCCTTCCGAAAGTTTGTTTGTTGAATTAAAGAAAGTCCAATCCGAATTTTGGAAGGGAAATTTTTTTGTTATCTTACCTAATTTAATAAATTCATTTTAAGGGAGTTATTGAAGTAAAAACTATATTTAGTTCATTTTTGAAAAATAAGAATTACGCTCAGGGCTTGGAGAAGAGAGAAAAGAAAAGGAAGGAAGAGAGAAGTCAAAAATTTGCAAAGAACGTCAAGTTTTGTGAGTGGAATTCGTCGGGGGTGATCCCTATAAAGGTGCCTGAGATTATTTAGAGTTGGGTCATTTCAACCACACAACAAAATTGTTTCAATTCAGTGATTGGTTATATTTTACATGTTAATATGTGAAGTTGTTGAAGAAAATTGTCGAATTCTTGTTCGTTGAGTTGTTGAATGCCTAATATTTATTTGATTCCTGTTTCCGGGTTGTTTTTCAAGTTAAATCTAATGGGTATTGAGGGTACTCATGATAATAATTGTTTGGGGAAAGAACCATTGATGTTTAGAGGGTTTACATATAAAAAACGAAGGATAAAACTTGAGAACAGCGGGTACGAGGGTTGGGTCATCGCGCCTCCCATAGCCCCAAAGCAAAGTCTCTGTCTATAGGGCCTTGGGGTCTCATGACAGCCAGAGCGCCCCAACTTGACCTCTTAAGTTTGGGGCCTCGTTCCCCACTCCTCTCAGAGTGTCAAGGACGCCAATTCACCCCATTCTTTCTTACTTTTTCGTACTAGTTCATAAGTGATGTACCCATGTTTCTATTTATTCCAACATTCTAAGGTACATCTATACATCATGAAATCATCCATAAACATGATATCATGGACCTTGAATCCATAATCCAATTCAAATAAAGTTAATATCAAAGTTAAAGAAGTTAAGAGTCAATTCTAGAAGTTAAGAAGAAAGTCCAAGCAAAGTTCTTAAGAGTTCTCAAGGGTCTTTAACAACGTTTTAACTTTGTTTAAAGAATCAAGTTTCAAGTGAAGTAACAAGTAAAGAGTTGAGTTCATTTCTGTAACAAGTTATGAGGGAACTAAGTATTCCCGAAGAGTTGTTTTAAGACTCATGTTTCAAGCTAAGTAACTGATATACCGTGGTTTCACGGTATTTTTAATGTTTTTTTCCTTAAGTTTAGTGTGTGTCCAAAAGACTTTTGTATTGATTTTTATGTAAGTTTCTCTTTATTTAAAGGAAATCTGTCTAAAGATGAACACGTAAGCTTTTGAGCAAGAAATGCAAAAAAGTTACCACTTACGGAGCTTGTGATGGTCCGTCGAGCTTGTGACGGTCCGTAGGTGGCATCTTTGTGAAGCTGCTGAAGAAAGATGGGGAAGTCTGACCTTAGTTTGGGATTACGAAGTTCATGACAGACCATCATAGCCACGATGGTCCGTCTCTGCTAGTTCGTCGTGATGATCAGAGAAGTAGTCCCAGTAACCAAATTTCAAGAGTTTAAGTGTTATGGAACGGATACCCTCGACGGAGCATCGTGCCTCTGACGGTCCATCATACCTGTTCGTCGAGGGTAATAAAGAAAGCAGCTGAAGGATTTGTAATGTCTAGGATGACGGAGTCCATGACGGCCCGTCATGACCACGATGGACCGTCGACCCGGATGGGTTTTGACAAATTTTCAACTATTATAGTCCTTCTATTATTAGGTTTTTGTTTTTATAAAAATAGTTGGAGAAACCTCGTTTTTGGGGTTAGACTCTCTTATGTTAGATTCTCTTATGTTAGACTCGTTGTTAGTAGACTTTGTGATTTTTATAATTTTGGAGAATCTTTAGTCTTCGATTAATCTCAGTAATCGATCCACTTTTTCTGGAATTGATTGTTGGTGCATTTGTTGATTAATAAACTGAACTTCTGGATTTTATTCTTTCTCATTGAAGTAAGTGCATGAATTCTTATATTACATATTAGAATATTTTGATTATGACTATGGGTAACTCAACTCCATAACTAGGGTTGTGGGAACCATGGGTGAATAATAAGGTAAAGTCTAACTAAATTAACAATTCTAGAATAGTGTCTTTCATGTATTGATAATTCTTTTGTTTAAAAGTCTTTTTAACGTATGGACAATTTTAGAACTCGTCTTAATGCTACTTGCCGGACCAAGGAGGTAGAGAACAGGAAAAGAATTATCAACATAGATTTAATGTATACTATCTAATATTCTAGTATTGATTGGTACGAGGTAATAACTTAGTCAAATATCTTATACAATGCTTAATATGAGCTAAAGTTAAGGGTTATTATGGCAACACACGTAGCCGGACCAAGGTGCGAAGTGAAATTTTCTAGATGCCAGACCAAGGATTTAGAAATATATAACTTACCACTTTGCACGCAAGATACTAGGAAAGAATTGTTATAGTTAGAATTATCAAGTTAGGAACTTGTGGGGAACAGTTAAACCCTAGTAACTTTTATTAATTGATTAAACTCCAAGGTTTGATTATGTTAGTTGGTTGCTTTAGTTTAGTTAGTTATCTTTATTAATTTAGAAATAACCCCCCCCCCCCTTTTATTGTCTTTTGTTTTCTAAGGAACTAATTGACTAGATAATAGTAATAATAGATTGAAGTTAAGTGTGAGCTATTTTCCTTGTAGGAACGATCCCAACCTCAGTAGTTGGGTTCTTTACTTGATACGACCACTTTACTTCTTATTTGAGAAGTAAGTTTGAGCGTATCAAATTTTGGCGCCACTGCGGGAGAAAGTAGCTTTTAGATTAACTTAAACTTATTACAAAAGTTTAGTCAACATTTTCTTAATTTTACTTTTTTTTAATTGTTTTTAATTCTTGCAGAACTATCTTCCTTGTATGCCAAATACACGGAGAGGAAGAGAACACTTGTTTCCCTTCGATCACGAATTAGAGCGTATACTACGCAATATGAATCGAAACTTGAGTATTAAAGAAGATGATCCAAATCAGAACATCCCAGTTCTGGTTGATGTTCATCGTAAGTTATTACCCAATGCTCCGGGTGAAAATCAACAGAGGGGACAAAATCCCGATCCATATCCTCAAGAATACTACAGAGGCTATGACAATATAGCAGACTCCGATGGGCCACTTGTCTTGCCCCCTCTAACACCAGGCCACACCTTTGTGGTAATTAGTAACATGATGCAAATGCTCACTGCCTGAGGTTTGTTTTCAAGGCTAGCTTCTGAGGATCCATATGCCTATATAGCTAAGGTAAGGGCAGTGTTTAAAACCTGTGTAGGGAGGCCTAATTTGGATTTTGATGTAATAGGGCTAAGAGTATTTCCTCTCTCACTGATGGGAGAGGCTGCTATTTGTTCACTGAGCTCTTGTATAACTCAATTTTCACTTAGAACCAACTAAGGGACGTTTTCTTAGCACGTTACTACCCGGTCTCCAAGAAACTAAACCAAAAAAACAGAGTGAACAACTTTGTGGCACTACCAGGAGAGTCAATTAGTAGTTTTTGGGATAGATTCACCTCATTTTTAAGAAGTGTCCCCAATCACCGCATAGATGATGAGTCACTGAAGGAATACTTCTATCATGGACAGGATGATAATAATAAAACAGTGTTGGATACTATAGCAGGTGGTTGTTATGGGGAGTGTCCTTATGCTGAGATTGCCAAAAAGTTAGAGAAAATCTCCCGGTACAATAAAGCTTTGAGTACTAGGAAGTCAGATACTGGGAGAAATACCTTCGCTGTGCAATCCACTCACTACCCAGCCACATAAGAGATTCGTGAAGAGATGGCTCATATCAGAACTGAGCTTGGGTTGGTATTAAAACATATCACTGGGGTGCAGAAAAGATAAATGCAATTAACTACTTGTCTAAACCACCACCACCAAATGATGAATGCTATTATGAGGAGAATTCCTATGCGGTATATGAATAGACGGGGGGTTTTTGACCGAGTGCCCAAGGATCAAATTAGGAGATTGTCGCCTAGGTCAAGGAAACCAAGGCCGGATCTATGGTAACTATAACCGTGAGGGTCATTATGTACGATATGGAAACTACAACCGCGATAAAAACTTCAACAAGCATAACTATGGTAACAGAAATGATAGGAATGGACCCTATGTCCCTTCTCAAAATCATGAAGTTACTCCTAGGGATGGTGCATATAGTATAGCGTGAGTTTAGGATATGTTGCACAAAATGATGAGGAGGTTCGATGCTAATGATGAGCACATTAAAGAGTTAAGGAGTGATTTAAAGGGTATTTCGCAGAAAGTCGATACACATGCAATATCGATTAAGCAGATTGAGTTGCAAATGGCCTAATTATCTGCGACTGTGAACACACGGCAATCGGGCACTCTTCCTGGCAAAACTGTCCAAAACCCGAAAAATGACGGACACTGTATGGCAATCACTACTCGGGGTGGTAAGAAGACCATTGACCCACCTATGCCGTCTAAGGAGAAAAAGGTGATAAAAGATAATGATAAGGTGATAAAGGGTAGTGGTGAAGTAGAATATAACACTAGAAAAGATGTTGAAGTGCCTACAAATGTAATTCCGATGCCTAGACCACCCCTCCCCCTTTCCTCAAAGATTTGTGAAAAAGATCGAGGATGGTAAATATAAGAATTTTATAACCATGTTGAAGCAACTTTCTATCAATGTCTTTTTGGTAGAAGCTCTAGAATAAATGCCCGGTTATGCCAAGTTTATGAAAGATCTGGTTACAAAGATAAGATCGGTCACTTTCAAGGATGATGATATAATGCATCATTGTAGTGCTATTGCTACAAGATCTCTCGTAAAAAATAAAGAAGTCCGGGTGCGTTCACTATTCTTTATAGAGTCATCATTACATTTAGCGAAAGCGTTATGTGATCTGGGGCCAAGCATAAATCTCATGCCCCTCTCAATTTACAAGAAGTTGGGTTTGGGTGACCCCAAGCCCACTGCGATGTGTCTACTGATGGCCGATCGAACAGTGAAAAGGCGTATAGGGATACTCCACGATGTGCAAGTAAAAGTGGAGTTGTTCATACTTCCGGCAGATTTTGTTATTCTTGATTGTGAGAACGATTTTGAAGTGCCTATTATTCTTGGGAGGCCATTCCTTGATACGGGTAGAGCCTTAGTTGATATGGAAAAGGGGCAGATGAAATTTTTGTTGAAAAATAAAGAAGCGACCTTCAACATTTGTAGGTCCATGAGGCAGAGTGGTGAGCTTCAATCGGTATCTGCTATATCCTACAAAGAAAAAATGAAGAAGCACCATGACCTAACAATTTAAAAACGAGAGTTTTTGGTTGGGGATTTGGTGCTTTTATACAATTTTAGGTTGCATTGGTTTCCGGCCAAGCTAAAGTCCAAATGGGCTGGCCCTAACTTGATTACCCAACTATTCCCTCATGGAGCAGTTGAGTTAGAAACCAAGGAGGGTGTGCGGTTTAAGGTGAATGGACAACGAATAAAACTCTACTTTTGGCATGCTGAATCAGCGAATGAAATGATCGAGGCACACCATCTTGATGAAGGCTGAGTAATCAAGTTCCCCAGTCGTGCTGCGACGTTAAATAAGACGCTGGTTGGGAGGCAACCCAATACTTATAGTTTTTCTTTCTAGTAACGGTAACTTTTTATACTAATGGGTTTTAAATTTCCAGGAACATCACCAGGAAATTCTGCAGAAAATCACTCTGCAACACTCACTGACGGACACATCGACGGACCGTCACACATGCGACGGTCCGTCGCATTTATCCATTGTGCCAGGTACGTCTTTCGGTTATTTTCAAAACTTGGGCACACGTGACGGAACCCATGATAGTCCGTCGCAACTGCGATTCACCGTCATCAGGGACTCATTGCGTCATTAATAAGCGTAACCGACCCGACCCAGTTGGGGGTAATTTAAAAAAATTGGCAACCTTTAAAAACCCCACCCCTTTATTTCACCAATTTTCTTCCCTCTTTCTCCCATTTCCCTCCCTTTTCAACTTCCAACTTCCTACCTCTCTTCTCTATCAACTGATCACTTCCCCAATTCCTCAAATTCCTAAGATCTACCCTCTACTAATCTAAATATGTTGTTGTGGTTCTGTTCTTACTAATCAAGTGCCTCACTTGCTTGTTTTCTCAAATTCTCAGGTATGTGTTTCTGATCTCTAGCCATTTACATTGTATTTTTGTTTTTTAATTCGTATTAGCCTTTGGTGGGTCTTCATCGTGTGATCCAATTTTATCTGACCTAGGTTAAGAATCCTTAAATTGCATTTTTAAAACTCTAGAAATAGGTTCTTTAACATTGCTAGTTTTCTAGGAAATGGGTTAGACACATGTAGGTTAACACTAAAAATTCCATTTGAGTCATAGGGGATGACTGTGGCATCCCCAGTTCTACCACTGAATGACAGAACGAGACCCCGATGATGGACCATCATACCCACGATGGATCATCATAGGGTCTGTTCCAACATCCCACTGTTTTTTTCTCTAAGTGTCCACCAATGGATACATGCGACGAACCATTGTTCCCTCGACGGTCTGTCCTTCACAACCGTCATGATGGTTAGAGACCCTTGTCCTAAGGGTCTCCATTTTTTTCCAAGTGTCTTCTGATGGTCATCTACGACGGACCGTCATACCCTCAGTGGTCCGTCCTGCACAACCGTCGTGATGGTCAGAGACCCCTATCCTATGGTTCTCGATACTTTTTTTAAGTACCCCACAATGGACATCGACGACGGACTATCATTGTCACGACGGTCCGTCCTGCTTAGCCGTCATACTTTTCAGATACTTTCCTTCAAGGATCTCCACATCAACATAGTTGATGTAAGACATGACGGACCCCATGACGGTCCATCGTACTCACGACGAGTCGTCACTTGATCCGTCGTGTTTCACTGTTACTGCACAAAGGTCATTACAACTTAGCTCTTATATTTATTTTGTGTCATTTTTGCTCATCTTGTTTGATACTTCTCGTACTAATATTGATTCTTTACAGGTATTATCTCCAATGGAAAAAAAAACATGATCGAGTTTAGGCATGTGGGCGTTCAAAGTCTGTCGCCTCGTCTGCCTGCCTGGTCATAGGCTCTGATGATAAGCATGATCCCGAGTATGTGGCCCCATGAACTACCACTCCATCATGAGCTGCATGGGCTACCTGAGCTACACCCAAAAGATGGCGTCCGACGTACTCACTGCCTCCTAGTCTGATGAGGAGCGCACATTTATCGGCACACTTTCTGGGTCAGCTACACATGAAGAAGGAGCATCTTTCTCCTTAGGAGTTTCGTGGTCAGAGGAAACCTCCGGGTCTGCCAAAGTCCCTGCCCCCGCCACATCTGCACAGTCTGCCTCGTTTGATGAGGCTGACAGTTTGATTCCACTCCAGGCAGCCCGGAGTAGCCATGTAGCCGGTGTCTGATGAGGCAGCCCGCCTATCTATCTGAAATCTAAGAGTAGCCATGTAAGAGGCGTAGAACTCTCGGACCAAATCCTCACTATGGCTACTCTTAGTTCTACGCCTCTTACATGGCTACTCTTAGATTTCAGATAGATAGGCGGGCTGCCCCCGCCAAAAATGCTCCACTTGAGCATGTCCAAGTACGTGGCATTAAGGTCGATATCTCCCTACTTGCCATCCGCCGGTATCTTTACGGCGAGGATGTTGATGCCAACAGGCCCCCTCTCACCGCCGAATTCGACTACCGGTGGATAATTGTAAAAGCTGGCCAATTTCTACGTGAGCCATCACTGAGTGAAACCACCAAGAGGTGGATGGCCCTGCACTTGTTTGTTGATTGAGAGGGTTCCGACTGGGTAACGGAGCCAAAGGGAGCCATCAGGAAGGCTAACTTGACCTTCACAGCTAAGTTCTTATGGTTGATTGTCCGCCACTGCCTTTCCCCCACAGCCGCTGATAATATAGTCACATGGGATCATGCAATTCTAATGGCGGCGATGATAGCCGGGTTTGAGGTGGACTTCACTTGTCTTCTAGATGAGGTCATGCAAGAGAGGGCTTCCAAGGTCACAACTACTTACCCTTTTCCGTGCATGATAATTTCCTTATGCAGGTCCGTAGGAGTGCCTATCTGGCAGATTGATCAGCTTAAGACTCCGCTGGGCACTGTTGATATCGGTGCCATCATGGATGAGGCCAATGAGTTGTCTCCACGCAGAGATCCCCGTCCATAGTTGCCACCACTTGGTGAAAATCTGGCTGACACGGTAGCACATGCTCGCACGGATACGCAAGCTGCTTCTGAAACCGTTGACACTACCCCGGTCGAGTCTATCCCGAGTAGAAGCACTGCCCCAAGCTCCTCTCGCTCATCCCCTTTCCCCTCTCTGGTCTAGCTTGCTAGGGTCCAGAAACTAGAGGCACAGATGGATACACTTCTGCATCAGATCCAGTATTTGATGCAGAGGTCTATGGTGAGGCAGAAGAGCGCTTGGAGCGTAAAATCGTCCAGCACACAGAGCGGAAGATCACTGAGGTTCATCTGCGCCTGGACTCTTTTGAGTTGCGGGTGCTAGCCCGGCCATCCCCTCAGGTGGACGTGTCCACCCTTTAGGGTACAGTCAAGAGTCTGCGAGCGGATATTGATATGATCCTAGAGGATAAGGTGCCTCAGTCTGAGGCCCCTTATGCAGAGCCTGCTAAGGACACAGTGATGGCGGCCTTATTCGCCACTTCTGAGATTCCACCACCTCCCCCTCGAGAGAAATCCAAGAGGCGCAAGGGTCGAGAGGAGGATGCGGCTAGAGCACAGAAGAAGGAGCGTCGTGAGATGGAGGCGGCGAGGGGAGCCTCGCTTGCTGATGAGGAGGCGTGTCGGATCAGGGCTGTAGAGTCAGCTATTGGGGAATCTAGCTCCAGAGATGTGGCGATAGCGGGAGGCACTGCTGATAGTGTTTTTGCTGATGAGGACACTACTGAGGGTGTCCAGACTACAGAGGTAGTGGATTCCGAGGAACCGAACCCACAAGCTTGTTGATCATCGACGCTTTGCGCCCCATGTTTGCTTCAGCTACCACTCCCGTATTTCAATTTTTTATGCATTCGGGACAATTGCATGTCTTTTTGTTGGGGATGGGTTAAATGGAAAATGAGTGTTAGGGTGAAGTATGAGTAGCCCAGTTCACTATACTCTTTTGGGGTTTTCTTGCCTATGTTCTTTTTCCCCGAAAGTCTGATTATTTTTATTGTTAAACCGGCATGTCTATATAATGTGTACATAGTTTAAATCTGAAGCATGATGGCAAAAATGATATCCTGATGAAATGAAAATGATGCATGATTAGGCATAGTAATTGATAAATGTGTTGCTCTAAGCATGACATAGATATACACCACTGCATCACCCTAAGTCTAAAAGTTGAACTAGGTGTCTGATAATCTAGTAGAGTAATGAGATGTCAAGTGAGTGTGAGGAAGATTTGAATAGTCCACTATTTGTACTGAGCTAGAACTTGCCTGGTTAGTCCTGCTAAAAGTAAGCTATAATAGACAATTAGGAAAGGATCATAGGCCCTTGTAAAAAAAGAATGAAATTAATCCATCTATGATCCAAATGATTTGAGGTTAAAATAGACCTTTCTTTTTTACCCCAATTGATCATTTCTTGGAATAATGTGTTGTCCCTGGTCCCTCCTTGGACATGTACACCTCAGCTTATGCCAAAAAGCATAAGTTGAGGGTGGGTATTGCAGTAAACAACCTTTTCATGTCCCTTACCCATCTTTGGGTATTGTGTACTTGACTCATGGCAAAGCGATGAGTTAAGGGTAGCTATTATGAGGAATGCTATGGAAAGTGGGGTTGAAATAACAAAGAGAGAGAGAGAAAGAACTAAAGTAAAGTGACTCAAGAACCAGTTGAAACAAAAGGGAATTAAAAAAAAAACAAAATAATATACAATAAATACAAGAAAGAAAAGAAGAGAGTAACTTACACAAATGAAGAAAAAAGGGAAAATAGCTAGGTGAAAGAATATGAGAAATTGGGCTAAATAAAATGATAAAAAGTGGTATGTTTAGAAGATATGTCAAGGACGGCAAAAAGTCACTAAAGTATACCTAAATATACCCTACTGACCATGAGCCTATGTTACAAGCTAAAAAAGTCCTATCGTGATCCTAAGAGTTGTATAGCGAACTTAAAGAAGTGAAAATAAGGGCAAGCTTATGGCAATATGTATGAATGAGGTGTGAATTTTTTTTGAGAGTGAGTGTTGAAAAGTAATCCTTATACTCAAAACGAAATCATTGTGTGAAAATGAGGATGTTGTTTTGAAGTGAGGACACTAGTTGCAATACCGAAAATATTAGCACCTCGGAGAGAAATTGAAGAGGATAGGTGTAAGTGCGTGGTGAGTCTGTGTCATGGTCTGATTCCACATGATTCAAGCCTAATAGTGATAATAGGCCTAAACATAATGAGACTGATCAGAATTGATAACCAAATGATTGCGAAAGCTAAAACATGGATACTATTGTACAAAGATTTTGTAGTGAATCATAGTGCGTCGTTTGAGGACAAACAATGAATATAAGTTGAGGGTGTTGATATATCGTGGTTTCACGGTATTTTTAATGATTATTCCTTAAGTTTAGTATGTCTCCAAAAACCTTTTTGTATTGATTTTTATGTATGTTTCTCTTTATTTATAGAAAATTTGTCTAAAGATGAATGCGGATGTTTTTGAGAAAGAAATGCAAAAAAGTTACCACCTACATAGCTTGTGACGGTCCGTCGAGCGGTCCATAGGTGGAATCGTAGTGAAGCTGCTGAAGGAAGATGGGAAGTCTGACCTATGTGTGGGATTACAAAGTTAATGACAGACCGTCATAGCCACGACGGTCCGTCCTGCTAGTTTGTCGTGATGATCAGAGAAGTAGTCCCAGTACCTAAATTCCAAGAGTTTAAGTGTTATCGAAAGGAGACCATCGATGGAGCATCGTGTCTTTGACGGTCCGTCATACCTGTTCGTCGAGGGTAATAAAGAAAGCTGCAGAAGGATTTGTAATGTATAGGATAAAGGAGGCCATGACAGCCCTTCATGACCACGATGGCCCGTCACGAGGTCCGTCGACTCGGACACTATTTGACAGATTTTCAGCAATTAGAGTCCTTCTTTTATTAGGTTTTTATTTTTTATAAATAGTTGGAAAAACCTCATTTTTGGGGTTAGAATCTCTTATGTTTGATTCACTTATGTTAGACTCATTGTTAGTAGACTTTGTGATTGTTACAATTTTTTAGAATCTTTAGTCTTCGATTAATCTCAGTAATTGATCCACCTTTTCTGGAATTGATTGTTGGTGCGTTTGTTGATTAATCAAGTGAACTTTTGGATTTAATTATTTCTCATTGTAGTAAGTGCATGAATTCTTATATTACATATATGAATATTGTGATTATGACTATGGGTAAGTAAACTCCATAACTAGGGTTGTGGGAACCATGAGTGAATAATAAGTTAAAATCTAACTAAAATAACAATTCTAAAATAGTGTCTTGCATGGATTGATAACTTTTTCGTTTAAAAGTCTTTTTAACGGATGGCCAATGTTAGAACTCGCCTTAATGCTACTTGCCGGACCAAGAAGGTACAGAATAGGAAAAGAATTATCAATATAGATTTAGTGTATACTATCTAATAGGCTAGTATTGATTGGAACGAGGTAATAACTTAGTCAAATATAGAATACAATTGTTAATATGAGGTAAAGGTTAGGGTTAGTATAGCAACACACGTAGTCGGACCAAGGTGCGGAGTGAAATTTTCTAGATGCCGGACCAAGGATTTAGAAATACATAACTTATCACTTTGCATGCAAGATAATAGGAACGAATTGTTATAGTTAGAATTATCAAGTTAGGAACCTTTGGGGAACACTTAAACCTTAGTTACTTTTATTAATTGATTAAACTCCAAGGTTTGATTCTGTTAGTCGGTTACTTTAATTTAGTTAGTTATCTTTATTGATTTAGAAATAAAAACCCCCCTTTTATTGTCTTTTCTTTTCTAAGGAAATAATTGAATAAATAATAGTAATATTAGATTGAAGTTAAGTCTGAACTATTTTCCTCGTGGGAACGATCTCAACCTCATTAGTTGGGTTTTTTACTTGGTACAACCACTTTACTTCTTATTTGAGAAGTAAGTTTGAGTGTATCAGTAAAGAATAAAGAGTTGAGTTCATTTCTCAAAATCTATAAGGGAACTAACTATTCCATAAGAGTTTATAAATGTTTTTTCACATTTAATATAAGAGGAAACTAAGATTTATCAAAATAAACTTGATCAAGAAAAGGGAACATTGATACCAAGAGAGCTTATAAAGCTAAGTGTTGAGCAATTATCAAAACCCAGAAAATGAAGTTGTTTTAAAAACACATGAGCTAAGTATATTTTTAAGAGTAGTATTGATCACCGATATGAGGATGCGAGTTCATAATAACTCAAGTCTCCATAAACCATGTAATCATCATGTACATCAAATAATCATACTTTTTAGATGATCACTTAAGTTAAGCTAGTGGATCCACTAAGTTATGTATGGTCCTATACTGATGGCAAGGTATAGGATGGTCCTCGGCACCGTGAAGTAAAACATTGTACCATCACTTAGGATCATAATGATGGTTGTCAGTTAGATAATCTAACTCAGAAGTTTTATTACTTTAAATGAGTAAAGTTAATTTTATTATTGCTTTATCTTTAATGAATGAAGATTGTTTTCAGTTGCTTTAAAGTTACACACACACACATATTGCATATGTTTTACTACTTTATATTGATTTGAATATTCATGAGTTGAGCAGAGCCAAGATACGTGTTCATTCTTACTCTTTTCAAGTTTAAGTTGTTGTTTTAGTATTCCAAATCGCATACTCATATACTCAATATGCTGAAGCAAGTTGTCCTACATCGTATGATGATGCAAACTCAGGTAACTAGGTTCAGCATTCGGCGTACCGTTGATCCAGTAGAAGCTCAGAGTCAGTTGGTGAGTCTCTCTTCATTTTGGAGGACATCTTTATCATTCAGTTATCTTTTTTTTTTTTTTGCTTTTGGGTTTTAGGATGATTGGGGGTCCTGTCCCAACATCTCTGTTTATTTTATAGGATTCATAGACAGATAATAGTAGCTCTTTTATCTTTTCATTCACTTGTATACGATTAAGACTTAAGTTGTCATTTTGTCTAAGTGATTACCTTTTTTGGTTATTTGAAGAGTTATATCTCTTGTGTTTAAGTCTTCCGCTGAGTAACTATGACAGACCAAGCGTTTGCTCGAGGCCAGCAATGGTATTTGGCTGCCGGCCACGTCCAAGGTATAGGCTCGGGGAGTGACATTCTCCTTCCGAAGCTGATTATTATTGTTTCTTTCTTTCAAAAGTATTCTACATCAAAACAAGTTATTTGAGACAATATTTAAAGGAAAATATCTAGCTCTCGCCACTAACCGGCAACCATCAAAAGCAATATATATATATATATATATATATATATATATATATATATATATATATATATATATGTATATACACACACATGTCAACATTGCTATTAGCAAATAATATATGATTTCATAAGATATTAGGATGATGGCATACTTTCTTGATTTCCATTGAACATGCATATACTAGCATGTCATTTCTATAGAGTACTACCAACTTCTTATTCTTTGTACTTGAGGTAAAAATGTTGAGATATTCTTCAATTACGATTGCTTTCACTTGGAAGAAAACTACATCTACCACTAGTATATGAAATCTAAAATGTATCTGTTCTCTTTTCTATTTGTAGGTTATGAACGTTTGAAGGTTGAAAAACAAAGTTATAAGAAACAGATAAAAACTTAATCTCATTTTCACATAAATGTATTTTTTTGATGTAGGAAATCCTTACGCTAGAGAAATGCTACCTAGTTTACACTGAAGTGAAAGTTTCCAGTTTTGAAACTTATTAGACATTCAAACTCGACAAGAAATATGAATGAATAAACTTGATACACCATAAAGATTCCAAGAACAACCTTAGCCACTTCTCACTTTTTGCGATTTCATTAAATATGTTATTGTTGTAACAATGTAAAGAAAGACATCAAGAAGGTCTAGTACTAACAACCACCACTACAATAATTTTAGTTCCATAATTGCAAGAGAATTGAGATAAACTAAGCTAAACTCATACAACACTTGAACTATGCAGTTGATCCTTTTATGCAATAGATCGCTCATGCAACACTTGAATTAAATTAATTGAACAATGACAACTTCTAATGGGTGCAGAAATCTTAAAATAACAAAACTTTATATCAAATTAAAGCAAACATGATAAACAATAAGTTCAAAATGTACTTAACATGTATAGCTTAAAGGTTGTCAGACTATAGGACAAAAGATTGATCATGAGATAAACTGGAACTTATTGTTTATTACCTTAGAAAAAGTCTGCCAAACTATCAATGTCACAGCTATAATTGTCTTATCAAACTAAGGATACAATAGGATCATATGACAGTAGCTGCTGAAACTTTGATTGCATGTCTTTCAAGAACACTTGACATGCTAGGGAACATAAACTAATAATATATGTAACACAAATTAAAGAAACATAAACGAAGATTTAACAAAAATTAACTAAAATATTTAATATACAAAGAATAAAGCGAACAAATAGTTACATAAGGAGTTTCAGCTTTCTAAGTTAACCAACTTTTATCACTTTTCTTGTGATGAGTTCGAAAATAAAATTTGAAATTGATGGATCAGTAGATTCTTTACATAATGAAGGAAGATATTTGTCTTTTCAGTGTAGAGTATGATGTTATTTTATTAAAATAAATATATCAAAAAAGATTTATGATTACCATTCTCTTATACATCACTCGATGAGGTATGCAACCACTTGTATGAAGTGATGCACCATCATTTGAATCATGATTTTTGTTTTGTTCAGAGACAATTTTTTCCTAACATCTTGAAAATTATGTCATCCTTGCAGATGCCCTTTTCTCAAAATTACGTCTTATAGCATAAGTATAGTGAGGGAGCCATTTTAATTTCTCCTATATATAGAAAATAAAAACTGCATTTGTTATACAAGCTGCCAAGACCGGAGTCTACACCCTAGCCGTAATCGGGCTCGTTGACCCCTCAAAGGTTGCAGACAAACCTACATACGTCATCGTTACATCATCTAGGTTAATTTTAGCTGAAATTTTGGAATTTTTTGTCTATTTAGACTTCATAGTGAGAAACATTGAACTCGTATAAGACTATCTACATAAACTCATTTTTTTTTTACAACAACAATCTAATATCAATATAAATCAAATGAAAGACATAGTCATATCGATATAATAATTGGAAAAGAAACACTAGTGGAGCATACTCCACTAGCTCATACCTATATCTAAGATAGAATATAAAATATAGCCATCCTCGAAAGCAAGAGGGCCTACCAAGTCCGGATGAATGCTCCACATCTGATAACTTCAGCGTAGTATCGTAAGCTCTAGCGTTCACCTACACCTGCACCTAAAAGTAGAGAGTTGTATGGGATTAGTACACACTTGTACTAAGAATGGGTATATCCAAGCACATACCAAGGACATGCATGGTTAATAAGATCTCTCTCCTAACAATATGAGTTATGGAAAGTCAAGTAAGTGGACTTGCAAAATCAGATTAGGAAAGTCATGCTATGAGAGTAACATGCATCATCATACGTAACATATTGCACACAACACATAACATATTGCTTACTATCATATTTCTTATCATTTGTCAATATTCCATGAGACATTGGAATCATAGACTTGACATTAGGACTTCCCAAAATGAGGGCTCAATATATGGGACCTCAACTAGGGAGCCTTCTTTAGCAAACATAGAGTCTTCTTCATTCGTTCATACGTACTTCATTTTCATTCATTCTTAAGCTAGTCTAAACACCATCCATACCTCGGATGTAGTTTAAGACTTTAATCTAGTTCGCTGTGCAATGACCAAGAATGACCTAGTGTCATTACTTATGTCGAGCTCACCAATTGATTATCATATCCTAACATCTTTGGTATCGTTCATTTTATTATGTGCATTACTTGAGATAGCCTCATTCTTTCTTTGGGAATTTTAACCTTAAACGACATATATCTTGCAAGAATCATGAAATCCATCATTTAACCCCTACACCAAAAATAAATGGAATCATCTGTCAAAGAGAACCAAAACATGCTAGAATATATAGGGAGTCGAACCCTATATTGACAGTATTGGTTCAAAGACTAGGAAATATAAGGAGACCCATACCTGTCTGCACGGAGAAACTCATCTCATGAGAATAAAACGAACCTCTGTCTTCCCAAAAGAAGGAATCGTGACTCATAGCTAGCCTATCGATGCTCAATGTAAAGTTCCATTACATTCATCTCATAGGTCATAGAAGCTGGCTTCTCGGATGAGGCATCATTGCTCATTAGATGATTTCTCATCTCATCGTTACGTATTAAGTATTAATTTTCCTTACACTTATATATAGAGTGTGATTGAGACTTGCCTCTTAATTTTCAACACTCTCTTAGGTGAGTACTTTTGGTGACCTTATATTTAGCGTAGGTTCAACTTAGCTTAGTTGCACTAGCCTCATATTGTGATGCCACCCTGTTCTTTTTTTTAGCATTTTTTTTATTTCATCTTTACTCACCTTTCATTATTTATTCATCGTATAACATGCATATTATCTCCTGGAGTTCACATTGAGGGACATCAATTCTAGACGTAGATACAACTCCTCACTTGTACTAACCTATCCTCATGTAGCCACTCTTTCTTTGCTTGTTCATCATTTAGTATAAATATACTCTCTAAGTCATTTGACTTAGTGACAATGATTTTAGGCTTAGATGCAGCTGGTCTCACTTGCAGTAGCCTATAGTAATGAAGTCATTCTTTTCTTTACATACTAACTATGAATTCATTCTTTACACTCTCTTTTGGAGTATGCTTGAGATTTGGCTTTACCTTATTCTACATTCCTTTTACGTGAATATTGATTTCGTCATATGCCAATGCACTTGACCTTTTTGTATGCTTCACATTGTTACTTAAACCTCCTAGGTTCACATTATTTTCTTGCATACATCTTAGGTTTTCTTACTTTTAAACGTATGCTGGACTTGTTGATACATACGTACAATTCATGAGGCTTCATTCATAATTTTTTTAAGTGACTCATACTTACCCAAGATTATGTGGTACAAGACTTATGGATCTTGTTGATACGCCAAGATCTTAATTTTTATCCTTATATGCGACATTCATTATTTATATGTTCACGTACAACTTATGTGTCAATACGGGAACCCGTTTTCGAATCGCTTGAGCAACACTTAATATTATATTAAACTTGGTACTTGCATTTTTCAGATATGGGGGACCATAGGTCTATCACCATCACCCCCATAATATTTTCTTTCTTTTCCCTCCTCTCTTTCTTGTTTAAGGAAAAGTGGTTGTTGGATCAATCCCTACAAGCTCATTCTTTTTCGCTTAACTTTCTCACCTATCCAAGAGGTTGTGGGTTCAATCCCCACTCACCTCATTTTATTTTTCTCGTTTGTTTTTATCCTTACTCTCTCAACTATTCAAGAGGTTGTGGGTTCAATCCCCACTCACCTCATTTCATTTTTCTCCTTTATTTTTCTCGTAACTCTTCATCTATTCATGAGGTTGTTGGTTCAATCCCCACTAGCCTCATTTTATTTTTCTCCTAACTGTCTCATCTGTTAAAGAGGTTGTGGGTTCAACCCCAATCACCACATTTATTTTTTCTTTCGTTTTTCTCATGAAATTTTTATGTAATTTGCATTTGGAGAAGTCTTCGATTCAATTCCCGACGACCTCACAATTTGTAGAAAATTGTAAAAGATAGATCACTTTTCAAATTTTTGGCCCAGACGAACATTTCCAGCAAGCAGGAAGTTTAGTCTCTTTCAATCCATCTTTCTATCAAGTATTAATGTTAATTCTTGGAGTAATTCGGGTGACATTTGTCCAGCAACATTACCCTTATATGAACATCGCACTTTTATAATTTACATACATGAAAATACAACATTTTTAACTTGCAAATTTCAGGCAGCAACATAGTTAATTTACAACACACACATGCTCAAACAGTTAACTTAATACACTTTTCCGAAATACATCTTTCATTCCTTACATAATTTACAAATACACACTCAACACATAATCACAACCAGACCTAAAATTATCTACCACAAGACATAACAATGCATACTTTGAATCTTTCAAAGGATGTAATGACAAGGGCTTGCAAAGGGGACAACCTTAGGTTCTCGATTGGAATTTAAACTGAACTTAGTGTCTCTTGGGAAAGTGACAAAGAGAGAAGAAAACACATACCTTAATGTCGTTCAACACTTGTTTCTATGCTGCCTATCCCCACGACGCCACTGCCTCACAACCAAAATCCCAAACACAATCCGTCGAGAAGAATGTTGTTGATTTTCGTTTTTAGCTTAGCTTTTCGTTTGAGTTTTGTGTGTAAGTTCTTCAAGAGTGAAGAACTATTTTTTTCAGTTCTTTTACTGATAAAAAATGTGAGAATGAGAGTGAGAGATGTGAGAATGAGAGGATTAGGATTAGGAGAGTTAGGCGGAGACTTAGTCAAACAAGGACTCCTCATTATTTATTAATATTATTAATGTTATTATTTTATTCAATTTATGATTTTTCCCTTACATACAAAATATTTTTGAATATTAATTAATTGAACTAATTCACATAACAAAATTAAGTCAATTTAATCATTTCCTCCACCAAGGCTCGAACCCGGGTGGAGCTAGATTTTTCTTAAAGGGTCAAATTCGGCAACCTCTATCCGAATTGCCCCTATGCCATATTAATCAATTAATTAATTAAATATTTTGGTTAATTACAAAGCTACCCTTATCCTGGAAAAGATCATTTTACCCCTAGACTCTCCAAACTTAAGATTACCCCTTTTTAAGTCCGATTAGACTCATCCGGGTAAATCTTCATATTTGGGTGCCCTATATGGTTCGACCCAACCTTTCCTAGATCAAATAACTCACCAAGTTAGTTTTCTTGGCTGTTGCAAAGGTTCAGAGTTCTGGTTTAACGCGCATCAATCAGTGTGAACCCGGTCTAATCTAGGCATTCTAGATACGTTAGACATTACTTAGTATAGTCATTTTTAGGGTTGTTACATTATCCTCCCTTAAAAACATTCGTCCCCGAATGAAACTACACATATTTTAAAATAAAAAGGGTGATTTTTGAAAATATCTTAATATACTTGAGACTTAAATCTTTGTGGATTTCTTTTTAACATTTACTCTGTATAATGTATATTACTCAAGCTAATCTGAAGCTTCATATTTGAGATTGAGGAACTTCCTTCTCAATCGCACTTAACTTGATGCACCTCACAACTTATGCAACACAAAAATAATCATGTCCACGTTGTGCTAAAACAACAACATGATATGCAAACATGAATTCATTTTAACTCACATAGTGCAATTATTGCAAATGAAATTTTGGACTTACAACACCAAGTCAACTATTGCACTAAAAATTAGAGTTAGTTAAACAAATACTGCCTTTGGAGGAGTATATCTAAAGCCTTAGATAACATCTTGTTGGCCTTAAAATTTTGAAATTATATGGCATTGTTGGATTGATCCAGATCTTGTTTATTTATACCTTATCTCATTTGGCCACTGAAACCTCACTACCCTGGTTTGATAGTCTATGGTAGCATAACACTTATGGAGAAAATCCATACCTAAGCTATTCAATGTTTTTTGTTGGTGAATATATGATTCACATATTAGTAGGTGGGTGCACATCCTTGAAACCTACAAGAAGCTTCACATTAATAGACTAAGGAACTCCTTCCTAAACTAGTATCATCAAAGCATACAACATAAATAAACACATAAGTCACATATGCCAGCAACCAACATGATGACTACAACATATTAACTTCATACTAGTGCATAAAACAATAAACATGAAAAACTAATTTAGGCTACACACCTAAGACATCACCAGAGGTGTCTTCCCCTACACCACTAGACTTGAATGCGAAGAATCGTTGCCTCCTTGGAGCATCTTCACTTGGACCATTTGGCTAAACTTTCTCCTTCCCTTTTTCTCGACCTCTCATATACGGACAATTCTTCATCATGTGACCCAGTTTGCTACAACTGTAAGAAGATTTAGACCACCTCATATACTCTGTTCTATGCAGTTTGCCACACTTCCTACAAGGTGGCCTCTCCTAAGGTGTATGTACTTCACTATTTCTCTTAACTTTAGGCTCGGAATCCCTATCATAGCGACCCTTGGACGAACTTGACTCCCCTTGGTGGGAGAGTCCCTTCTTAAACCTGAGCTTATCCTTGATTTCAGTACTAATCTTCCCTAAAAAATTCTTCTCAGCTTGCCTTTACCTAACCTTGCCCTAGTAAGGTTCCTCTTCCTGCTTTCCTTCACTTGTTGGACATGGAACAAAATCCTAGAAAGGACCATGCTATCATGAAGCATAGCTACCCTACACTCCTCCTCGATATTCTCAGCAATCTTAGATCCAGTGTAAATTGCACGATTAATCCTCGTGAAGTCCCTTAACGTACTAGCCATGGTGCTGGCAGGTGGGTTCTTCCAAGGAACACCCTGTTGCCCTGCCTGGGCTATCTTAGATTGAGATTTTAAGGTGAGGGTTTGGGCCATATTTACCATGGCTGTCCTTACTTCTCCATCTATCAACCAAGCTCGGTTAAGAGGCATCTCCATTTCAGTAGCTGGGTCCTGGGGAGGAACTTGGTTGCTCCCAACAACTGCTTCTCCTCTTCTCTAATCAGTGTTCCTCCTTGTGTTCATTTTCTAAAACAGTAGAATTGATGTTAGATACGCTCATAACGCCAAGTAATCATACATTAGAGAAGGCATGATTATATTAGAAGAAGGAAATTTTCCTACGCATCATGCAATCTCTAATTCAGGATAGTGGTGCACTTCACTACCATGACTTAAAAAATACTCGATGTGGTCGATGTGAACTTATTATCCTCAGAATTTAACCTGGATCTGATACCAACTTTATCATGACCGAAGTCTAGACCCTCGCCGAAATCGGTGTCGTTGACCACTAAAAGGTCGCAGGCAAGCCTACATACATCTTCGTTGCATCATCTAGGTTAATTTTAGTGGAAAATTTTGAACTTTTTGTTTATTTAGACTTCATAGTGAGAAACATTGAACTCATATAAGACAACTATCTACATAAACTCATAAGCTTTTCACAACAACCATCTAATATCAAGATAATCAAATGAAAGGCATAGTCATATTTGTATAAAAATATAGAGTTGCCAAAATGGCACCAATACAATATTAACAGGAAAGAAACACTAGTGGAACATACTCCACTAGCTCATGCCTTCATCTAAGCTAGAATATAAAAGATAGGCATCCTCCAGAGCAAGAAGTCCTACCAAGTCTGGATGAATGCTCCACATCCGGATAACTTTAGCCTAGTATCGTAAGCTCTAGCGTTCACCTGCACATGCTTCTAAAAGTAGAGATTTGAATGGGATTAGTACACACTTGTACTAAGTATGTATATGCAAGCACACGCCAAGGACATGCATAATTAAGAAAAGCTCTCTCCTAACGATATGAGTTATGGAAAGTCAAGTCAGTGTACTTGCCACATCGGATTAGGAAAGTCATGCTATGAGAGTAACATGCATCATCATACGTAACATATGCCACACAAAACACAACATATTTCATATAATTTGTGCATATGCCATAAGACCTTGGAATCATGGACTTGATAATAGGACTTCCCAAAATGAGGGCTCAACATATGGGACCTCAACTAGGGAACCTTCTTTAGCAAACACAGAGTCTGCTTTATTTGTTTATACGTACTTCATTTTCATTTGTTTTCAATCTAGTGTAAAAACCAGTCATACCTAGGATGTAGTTTAAGACTTTCGTCGGGTTCGCTCTGCGGTGACAAAGAATGACCTAGTGTCATTACTTAAGTCTAGCTCACCTCTTCATTATCCTATCCTAACACCTTCGGTATCGTTCATTTCATTATGTGCATTAATTGAGGTTGGCCTCATTCTTTCTTTGGGAACTTTAACCTTAACCAACATAATTTATTTTTAGCATCATGAACTCTAGTGTTTAACTCCACACAGAAAAGAGGTGGAATCACCAGCTAAAGTGAACAAAAACATGCTAGCGTATAGATGGAGTCAAACCCTGCTAGAACCCTATATTGGATGTATAGATTCAAAGACTAGGAGATATAAGGAGACCCATTCCCGTCTGGATGGACAGTCTCTTCTCATGAGAATTACATGAACCTTTGCCTTCCCGAAAGAAGGAATTGGGACTCATAGCTAGCCTATCAGTGCTCATTATAAAGTTCCATTACATTAATCTCATACATCATAGAAGTTGGCTTCTATCATGAGGCATCATAGCTCATTAGATGATTTCTAATCTCATCATTACGTATTAAGTGTGAATTGTCCTTACACTACATATAGACAGTGAATGAGACTTTCCTCTTAATTTTAACACTCTCTTAGGTGAGTACTTTTGGTGACCTTATATTTGGCGTAGGTATAGCTTGTCTCAGTTGCACTAGCCTGATATTGAGATGCCACAATATTCGTTTTTAACATCTTTGCATTTCATCTTTAATGACCTTTAATTATTTGTTCATAGTATAACATACATATGCTCTCTTGGAGTTCACATTGAGGGACATTGATTCTAGAAGTAGATAAAGCTTGTCTCACTAGTACTAGCCTATCCTCATGTAGCCACTCTTTCTTTGCTTGTTCATCGTTTAGCATAAATATACTCTCTTAGTCATTTCACTTAGTGACAATGATTTAGGCGTAGTTGTAGCTTGTCTTACATGCACTAGCCTATAGTCATGAAGTTATTCTTCTCTTTACATATTAACTATGCATTTATTATTAACACTTTGTTTTAGAGTATGCTTGAGATTTTACTTTACATCATTTTACATTCCCCTTATGTCACTTGACCTTTTTGTATGTTTCACGCTCTTACTTAAACCTCCTAAGTTCACATCATTTCATTACATATATATTAGGTTCGCTTACTTTTAAATGTAGGCTGGACTTGTGGATCCATATGTACAAGCCATGAGTTAATTTATAGCACAAACATGCTCAAACAGTTAACTTAATACACTTTTCCGGAATATATCTTTCATTCTTTACATAATTTCCAAATACACATTCAACACATAATCACAACAAGACCTTAAATTATCTACCAGAAGACATACCAACGCATACTTTGAATCTTTCAAAGGATCTAGTGACAGGGGCTTTCAACGGGGACAACCTTAGGTTCTTGATTGGAATTTAAACTAAACTCAGGATCTCTTGCGAAAGGGACCAAGAGATAAGAAAACCAATACCTTAATGTTGTTCAACACTTCTTGTTGTGCTTCCTATTCCCACTACACCACTGCCTCACCATCAAAATCCCAAACACAATCCGTCGAGTAGAATGTAGTTGATTTTCGTTTTTAGCTTAGTTTTTCGTTTGAGTTTTTGTGTGTAAGTTCTTCAAGAGTGAAGAACTATTATTTTCAGTTCTTTTACTGATAAAAAACGTGAGAATGTGAGTGAGAGATGTGAGAATGAGAGGATTAGAATTAGGAGAGTTAGGTGGAGACTTAGTCAAACTAGGACTCCTCATTATTTATTAATTTTATTTGTATTTTTTTTAAATTAAAAATATGATTTTTCCCTTACTTAAATCAGTTTTTTATATAATAATTAATTCAACTAATTTACTTAATAAAATTAAATCAATTTAATCCTTGATTCCACGAAGGCTTGAACCCGGGTGGAGCTAGATTTTGCTTAAAGGGTCAAATTCGGCAACCTCTACCCAAAATGCCCCTCCACCATATTAATTAATTAATTAAATATTTAGGGTAATTACAATACCACCCTAATCCTGCAAAAGACCATTTTACTCCTAGACTCACCAAACTTAAGATTACCCTTTTTATGTTCGGTTAAGACTCATCCAGGTAAATCTTCATATTCGGGTGCCCTACATGGCTAGACCCGATCTTTCCTAGATCAACAAACTTAGAAAGTTAGTTGGCTTAGCTGCTGCAGTGGTTCAATGATCTGGTTCTACGCGCATCAATCAATGTGAACCCGGTCTAATCTAGGCATTCTAGATACGTTACACATTACTTGGCATAGTCATTTTAGGGTTGTTAGACAAGCTCACACCACCTGTGTTAGGCACTTGAGAATTGTTAAGAGTGTTGCAAATGGTAATGTTATTTTGGGAGATTCTTTAATTAACTAAATAAGCTCGCTATTTCATTTGAGTTTGGACTATTATGTATAATCTCTCGCTGTCGTGAATGTACCTCATCTAGTAAAGTTGATTCAAATTGAATAGTTCGATATATCGATACGTATACTTCACAGTTCCTGAAAAGAAGAGAGCAATAGAACTATTTTCAGGAAAAAAGGCATTATATCCCAGATGGTTGAACAAAGCCTAACAAGCCTTATTAAAAATCAAAGAAGATATTCATATTAAAAATTGAAGAGATTGTTGTGCTAGAAGTGTAACTACCTTCAGCATTGAAATATTTACAAGTATAGAGACAAGACTAATAATATTTGAAGGTCACTACTTAAACATAAAAGTAGAGAAGACAGTAAAGAAAAAACAAAAGCAAACGTGTTTGTACCGAAGTAGATTGACAGAAATATGCTTTACATTAATCACTTATAAAATATAGACTACCATGTACCACAATACTTATATGATTACAAAGATCATTAGTAATCAGATAACGCTATCTGCACACAGTTACACTATCCAGATCAATATCCTTCTTCACCAACATTGAGGTACACCATTTCTGTAAGTGCATAACAATCACATAAAAGAACATTGTAGAATATGATGATGCAAAATAAATAAAAACCATCTTCATAGATTACTGAACTCATGTTCATTTAGCTCAATTGTAATGACCCTTTAAGAATAATAAAGTTTTCATGTCAAAATATATCTATGAAACTAGCTAAAAGCATAAAAAAAGATTCAAGATTGGAAAATGTAGTGATATAAAATAGAAAGATTCATGACCAACAATATATAAACAATTCTTAGTAATATATTAGTCAAGAAAAAACATGGTAGATAATTCAAGATTCAAGCTCATACAAGAAGTGGCTTGCAACACTGACTGTGATTCAAATAAGAAAAGTTTTGGGACATTACCAGGGAGTCCAACAGGACTAGAGGAAAGCCGATTTGAAATATAAACATCAATTCAATTAAACAAGTGATACTTAAGCACAAAGCTACTACCACTCAACAATAAAGGGATAAAGGGACACAATTCATAATAAATTATTTTACGGATCTGATACTTTTATTCCTTGAAATTAAATAACATGAGGGAGATAACAAAACAAAACATTATAATAAGCCTTAGTACCATGTTGATTCACTTAGCATACATTAAGGAAAAGACAAAAGGAAAAAAAGAAACGTGCTGATTTAGACATGTATCAACACAAACCAAATATATTTTACTAAAGCAACCATCTTTTAACAAAAATAAGCTCACTTAAGACCTACACTAAGTTACAATAAACACTAAAAAACAAATATACATTACCAACAGGAAACATATGGGCAAAACCATGTTTTCCAAAGCTAGAATCAATATCATTAAATTTCAATTGGAACACATGAGGTTAAGGGAAGGCTGAAATTCAAGAACTAGGCCATAGTAAACAAGCTCTGATCTGACATAACACAAACAAACAATCATTTCATTCTAACATATAGTATACTTTAAGCAATAATCAGATGATGAAGATTGCTAGTGAGTCCACCACGGGTTACTTCTAGTACTGCCAACCCTCATATCTGGTATTACCAGTCTAGTACTACCAACAATCGTCTGCGTCTAGGGATACGACAGTCATTGACTCTAGAATATTAACCATTAACTGAACTAAGACTTAACGCAAAGGACTGAAGATAGGGAAATCTGGTAAAATGAGTAGGCAGCAAGAAAACAAGCCAAGAGACCGAGCAATATCAAAACTAGAATTGCTATTAAATATCGAAACTTTAACAAGTAGAGTTTTTTTTTACATTAATCAAACCATTCAGTCTTAGACATGTACCCAAAAATATATTAAAATGAATGCAATAAGCAGTAACTGAGGCTAATATCAAAATCATATGAATTGATGTAGTATATGTGTATAGTGTCCTTACCTTGAATTCCTCAAACCACATATCATGAATAGATTTTTGAAATTCATCCATGAGGGTCTAGCCAATTCAACTTTACTAAAGATGCAATTAGAAATACCTTCAGTTACAATCTTGTGAGGATCCAACCTATATAAAATACAATAGTTATCGAACACATAAACAGATAAACAATTCAGCTAAGCAAATATATTATTAAAAGTTAATCTTACTACCCATCCTCTTAAGGTAAAATACATATTTGATGATCATTGTCCCCATTTCCAATTGTACTAGATGAGGTGACTGGAGTCTTATTGGTTGGTGGTTAAAACAATTGTTCAAATTCTTGATTTATAAGATATGACTGATTAGATTGAGTTTGAGATTCAGTGTTACGAGGTTGAGATCGATTGAACTCAAGACTAGGTTGAGGCAAAGGAGGCCCATTTACATGGAGCGAACCAGTTTGAGAATAGAAGGATTGAGATGGGATTATGGGAGGCCTAAACATAGTGTTATAAGATAGAGATTGATTTACTTGAAGATTGGGTTGATGCATTGAAGTTTCATTAACATAAAGTGAACCGACATGAGACTTGAGGACTCGTGATGGGATTATCACGGGCACGTGAACTATTTGTCTCTCTACTATACAATGTTTCGTTACTTAATTTTCCTCTTTTACTACCACGCTCTTACTCTCTTAGATCTTGTACCCAACATCTGCAAAAACAAAATACAATAAAATATTGTATTAGTAATGTAAAAAGTAAATAACACAAGAACAATTATAGTTATAATAAAAACTAGCGAAGACAAAGTAATGCAAGAAATATATTTGTTCAACCTTACAAATTATAGATTATAATAATTAGAGAGATCGAGGGAGATACAATTACTTGGTAAATGGTCATAGCAAAATAAAAATCACAATTTTATAAACAAGAATATAGTACTATAAATAAATAAAACAAATAGGCAAATTAATATTCTCAATCGTCCTCTGTTTTTTGTTCTTGGGTTTGAAAGTGATCTCTTGAATCATCACAATCGAAAAAATTCTCCCTCTTCACTTGTTTCCCCCTCCTTATCTTCCTCTTCTTTTCATGTTGCCTCCTTATCTTCAGCTTTATTTTCACTGACAACTGATTAAAAATTACTTCCATGTATCACTTCACCTTTAACTCATAAGCAATCAATTGGATCATCCGATATAATTGCACTAACATGTGACTATTCCTCTTGGTAAGGAAATTCCAAATTTTATATTTTGTCCACAACTCCTCTTGGGTTTGTCTATATAAGTAAGCACCAATCAGCTTTAGCTCCTTTGATTTCAGGATGACTTGCACAATAAACTTGAGTTGTTTGGGAAAAGATGAAAGGGTAAATTTAGATTATCTTTTCCTTTTCGAACTTCAACAATACCAAAATGGATATTAACTTTCATCCATGTTAAGAGGTATCAAACTAATCAACAGTAGAATAAAACTAACTTCATAAATTGTGTCATTGGCTATTCTAATTCGATAATTTCTTAAGAACATCATACTATTCACTTATGGTACCATCTTTTCCAATTCCACTGATAAACACCCCACTGTTACATGTACTTTTTCCTTCACCTTAAGAAGTAGTGTGAAATTTGTATCCATTAGCGAAATAAACAAGCCAAGACCGTGCCTATATCAATGGTCCTAATTAACAAATAAGCTTCTTGTGAGATCTCTTGTATATTACTATTCACCTATTAAATAGATAAATACTATCAGATATACTTTCCGAGTGTTATATTCTTTATTCACAACTCATTATATTAAATCATATATATTGTTCGAATCATTGTGTTAAGTCGATTTCAATTTGCTTATAATTGATATCATCTATAAGATCATTATAAGCATCTCTCAAGGATTTTTCATAAAAATAACATTCAATTAAATAAGCACATTAATTTCAGCTTGAATAAAATAATCATATGTACACTATGGTGGGTACTTACTTGAGAAAAGGATTAACCTCATTCACAGTTAATAAAAAAAATGCAACTGTGCTGCAACAACCTCTTTATTATCTAGCCAAAAAATATTGCCATTTTTCTTGCCATAACTTCATCAAAAAAGATTAAAGATTGATAGAGATTGGCTGAGTAGAATTTTTGTTGATTAAATCATCATTTCTATCAACGCTATTATTGCTATGCTGGAGATGATATTAAAATACTGGGAAGAGAAATATGAGATTTCTTGAGCCAAATACCCTTGGGCTTCAACTCTAGAATTGTTTTTGATAGTCTTCTTTATTTTTTTAGGAACCTGCAATCATTTTATGAAATAAATAAATTATGTAATAAAATCTCGAAAAAAAAGAATATGTTCTTCAAATAAATTGGTAGATCATATAAATGGATACATCCATCGCTATTGAACAAGACTACAAACGCTTGCTTCATAAGATAAATGAATCATTAAGTCTCCATTGAATCAAAAAGACAAGGTAGAAATACTCATTGTAATTAAGACAAGATTAATTGAATGTTTTCTTCCATTTCCAATAATTGACCCTCCTGCAATACTATTGAGCACAAGTCTTTAAAGAACATGTTGAGTACAATTAGTGGCTTTCATACTGGTTTTTGAAGTGCACTAAAAACTACTGGAATAACGCATTGCATAAAAATGTTGCAATTTTGACTTTTCATTCTAAATAACTTAAATATTTCTTATCAAAACATTTACCCAAATTAGAAGCATATCCGTCCGGTATTTTTATCTCATCAACCCACTCAGTACATCTTAATTTTGGTCCTCATTTAAGGAAAACTTTGCTTTTGGTTTAATCCATCTTCCATCAGCAACCTATTTCAAGTGTAAATCACTTCGATGACAATCTTCTTTCAAGTCGATTCTTGTCTTCTCATTATCCTGTTTACTCTCTTTTGTATCCATGTTTGTATGGAAAATATTTTAAAAGGCATTATTTTCTATATGCATTACATCAAGATTGAGGCGAACTAGATTGTTCTTCATGTATGAAAGATGCCAAAGAATACTTCTTTTGGACAAATGGTGTGATTTACCATAACCATAAAATTTGCGCTGACCAGATTCATTAATTTTAGGAAATCCTTTAATATATTCTCACACTTGTTCTCAAGTTAACCTGGAAGGAGGTCTACATTTTTCCTCTCTTTCTTCATAAAAAGCATTCTTGTTTCTTCTCAACAGTGATTGGGAGGCAAGAATTAACAGTTAAAATCAAACAAAGAAACTTTTCTTCTATTTTTCAATCTGAAAGTTTTTATTTCACCCATACAAATTGGGAAAGCTATTTTACCTGTTGTACTCCATCAACAGCAAGTCTTAAAATGAAAAATCATTGATTGTCCACATCAATGTTGCTCACATGAGTATATTTTATTTGTAGGTATGTCATAAGTGAATGGACCTGATCAATTTTATTTTTAGGATTATGAAGACATGAAATATTCAATGTTAAGAAGATATGGGGAAGTAATACAAATATCAAGAGAAAGATTTTACGGTGTAGCAGTTATAGGCCAAAAAGAGTATGATGATTGATATGCTCAAATTATACCTCCCTAAAAAAGCATACGTGATCGTTATCAATTAGAGAACCCAACCAATAGGTTGGGGTTGATCCCACGAGGAAAATGGTTTGGACTTAACTTTAACTCACAATATATCTATTTAGTCAATGTCTCTCCAAAGCAAGTAAGTATGGAGAGTTTGTAACAAAAAGTTCTTTAATAGTGTTATTAGCAATTTGGTCAAAAGTAAACTTTGATTTAAACAAGATGAGAGAGTAACTAGGGTATAAGTGTTCCCCACAATATCATACCTCTATATCCCTAGCAATAACAATCATTTCCTAGTGTATTACATGTAAAGGGTTAAGTTAGGTATATCTAAATTCTTGGTCCGGCATCTAAAGAATTTCACCCCACACCTCGGTTCGGCTACTTGTGTATTTATTACTTCGCACCAATCAACACTAGCCTATTAGTAGTATCACACTAAATCTATGTTGATAATCTTTTTCTTATTAACTACCTCCTTGTCTAGCAAGTAGAAACAAAGAGAGTTCTAGTGCGTGCACTCATTAAAAAGACTTCTAAGCAAAAGAATTATCAGTGCATGTAATAACACTAATAAAGAATTGCTTAATTACTAGGATAACTTTGTTAATTACACATGGTTCCCACAACCTTAGTTGTGGATTTGGTTACCCGTGCTATAAAGATCACAATTCATAGTTTTTGATGAAGAAATCATGAACTTACTTAACAAGAAGAATAAACCTAGAAATCCAACTTGAAATTGCAAGAAAATCCTTCAAACCAAATCTGAAAATCAATTAATTGCCAAGTTGCAAAAACAAATCTCCAATACACAAATAGAACAATAACAATAATAGCTAACTCCAAAAAATGTTTAACACCCTATTTATAGAAAATATATTCCTAAACAGAAAGTAATTAAAATAAGGAAAGTTTGTTTAGGTGATGCAACTTCAATCTATGGAACAACTAACGGACCATCGATCAATAGACGGTCCATAGAATTACCTTGTCACTGAGGATTTAGAGTATTTTCTCGACTAAGACGGCACCTACTCTGAATCAAACGACGGACCAACAGCACGATCCATCTATCCACCCACGGTCCATCGATGCCCCTCTGTAGCTCCATACATAGAATTTTCCAAAATCGGGTATTGGAACCTTCTCTGAACCAAATAATAATTCACTAGTACAGTTTGTCAATTAATCGATGGACCATCGTTGCCTTTCGTAGTTCCACAATTGGTCAGAGTTCCCTAATTTTCCTCAACTGTCCTAATATAATCATCTACGGTCACAATCTAAAGTCCGTCGATTGACCGTCGCTTTCATCCTTTGTCGGGTTCTGCACTATTTTTCAGTTTTTTTCTTTCCTTCCCACCTGAACATATTTCCTGCAAAACAAAGCACAAAAATTGTTAAAATCACTACAAAAAGGCTTTAGATACAAACAACTCTTAAGTGAAATGAATTATAAATGTCGTGAGATCATGGCACATCTATGATCTTAATTGGCCAAATGGAGTAAAACCATCAGAATAAACACCAAGCCTAACACTTCTAGGCTCTACGTGAATGTATGGATAAGTTCGATCTGAACTTTTCCATGATTCTCCATCCAAAGGGTTCCATTACAATCCTTCTTACGCAGTAATTTTTATAGTGCCACCTCTTCTGTTCAGCAGATCCTGTCGAAGCATATCATAATTGAAGTCAGGTAATGCATTTTTTTGTGTGGAATCTTTTTTCTACCCTTGTTGCCCACATGTTTTTCATAACGAATGCCTTAAAAACTAACATTCTGTCATCTCTTTATCAACCTTGTAATATAGTATACATCTATTAATAGAACAATCAATTTTTTGTCTAGTAAAACCAAGCCCTGACACTAGCTTCTTCACTCGGTAGTAATCAAGAGGTATCTAATTATCCGCAAAGATTGACTCCTTCATTAATTTAGCCATTGCATTAAAAAAACTATGTGAAATATTTTATTCAACTTTAATACTCACCATTCAAACAACCATAGACAACTCACATATAATCACATCCATGCCATAAAGGATTCTTAGCTAAATTCAACATTTTTAAAAATATGCTAGCACTTATATTCGGAGACTATTCTACGTTGAGTTCAAATTGATGACTAAATTCTAAACCATCGGCATCATAATTCATACATTTATATAAATTTACATGTTCACAACTTCTTTATGTTACATTAATTGTTTGAGCGAATGCCAAACTTGTTTTCTAGTAATGCAATATTTAGGATGATCGATGTTTCAAATTTCTCTTTGTTTTAGAGGCTTCATAGAAGTAGTAGTTCAGTTGTCTTTACAGTGTTATTTCATATGTTAAGACTTGATTTTCCGCTTTGGGCAAGTTGAATGTTTGACGTTAAAACGTTCTAATGCATTGAACCCTTGTATTATTCTTTTATGTCTTCTTCTGAGTAAATAAGCTAGACCAAGGGTTCACATGGAAACATTAATGGTTCTGAAGTGTCAATCCCACCTAGGGTGTAGGCTATGGGCGTTACAAACTTGATATCAAAGCAAAGAGTTAAAGAGTCATCGCAAGCCTATAAAGTCATTTCTGTAGAGTCCTAAGTATCTTTGCGAAGCTCGCCAAATCTATAATAAGAAGGCTGCAAAATCTTAGGAACTATCTCACTTTCTTCGTGCTCATTTCATATGATTGAGTTCATCTCTATACAGTTTCTTTCTATTTCATGCTTGCGCGTAACAAATTGTGAGTTGGACTGGTTTTTAGAGTGCTTTCATAGGGCATTTTTCCCAGTGAGCTAAGAGAAGCAAAGAGATGGTTTCCAACATGAGGAGTAGGATGAGTTTATTCATTGTTGGGTTGCCTCGTCTGCAAAAAATTAGGAAGAGTAGGGTAACTATGCTAATAGCTGACATGGCCATAACAAGGTTGTGGTCCATGTGCAACAAGTTAAGGAGGAAAAGCTAAGGGATAGACAAGAGTTTAAGAAAAAGAGGTCGAAGACATCAGGAAATGAGTTCGGGCAGCAAAAGAGTAACGTGAATTGGTATTCTTTCCAACAAAAGGAAAATGGACCTATTCCATCATCTGCTAGCAACAGCATCCAGGCACAAATATAAGTACAATAGTAAGAATTCACGGCAATTCAGAGCTATATCTGCCCAATGTAAAGGTAGTGTTGTAAAAAGAGGTAACTAGCCATATTCTAAGTGTGGTAGAACCCACCATGGTAAGTGTCGTGATGGCTCTACAGGTTGTTTCAAGTGCGTACAAGAGGTTTACTTCATGAAAGATTGCCTACGAACCGAAAAGTAATCAGAATAAGACAAATAGAGCCCAATCTTCTTCGGTTGATTCACCAGATAGTGTTGCACCTAGATGAGATACTTCGGGTACTAGCAAAGGAGCAAACCCCCTTTATGCTCTCAATAATCGTCAAGAGAAAGAGACTTCTCCATATGTTATCACTAGTATGATCAAAGTCTTTTATCCTGATGTTTGTTATTTGCAAGACCTAGGAGAACGTTTATGTGACTCCATAGGTTCCAAATAATGTTGACGTTCTTCGTTTGAAATTTTATAACCCTTTTTTCTATACATATTGCAGAGTCTTTTCTAGTTGAGCGAGTATATTGTGATTGTGTCATTTCCATTAACCACAAGGACATCATGTCTAATTTAGTCAAATTAGACATGATAGATTTTCATGTCATTCTTTGTATTGATTGGCTTGATGCATACTATGCGTTAGTTGATTGTAGAACTCGAGTTGTTCAACTTTTAGTTTCCAAATAAACCAGTCTTAGAGTTGAAAAATAGTTTAGTAGTGACTCAGGTCGCAAGAAATTTAGTTTCCAAGGTGTGTGTCAATCACTTAGTCTGAGTTAATGACTCTATTGTTACCTCCTATTTATTTAGTTTCAGTAGAAAAAGAGTTTCCCAAAAGTCTTTTCAGATGATCTACCGAAAGTCCCTCTGGACAGAAAAAAAGACTTTGGTATAGATGTTCTTCCACATAGTTGTCCTATATCTATTTGGCCATATTGAATTGCACCAGAAGGGTTGAAAGAGATGAAAGAACACTAGAAAGATACCCTTGATAAGGGCTTTAATCGACCAAGGGTCTCACCATGATGTGCCCTAGTTTATTTGTAAGAAAGAGAGATGTTTCCCTTAGAATTTTTATAGATCACCACAAATTTAAAAAGATTATTGTCATCTTCTGAGAATTAATTGGTATTTTTGATAAGCTTCAGGGTGATACTTTTCTCTAAGATAGACCATAGATCATTCTATCATCACTTACAGGTAAAGGAATGTGACATGCCAAAGAAAACATTCAGGACATGTTATGGTCATTATGAGTTCCTAGTTATGTCCTTTGGTTTGACCAATGCACCTACAACATTCGTGGACCTTATGAATAGTATTCAAACCTTATTTGGATATGATTTTATTATCATCTTCATTAATGACATACTAATCTATTCGAGGAATAAAGAAAATCATGACAGCCATCTTAAAATTACTCTCCAGACATTAAGAGATAAAGACTTATATGCTATGTTTTAGAATTGTGGTTTTTTGCTTGAGATTGTGTCATTAATGGGTCACATAGTTTCTGGTGATGAAATTAAAATTGATACCCATAATATAGAGGCATTGCAAAATTAACCTAGACCCACATCTTCAACTGATATGAAGGGTTTCTTGGTTTTGGATGGCTATTATAGGAGGTTTGTAGAGGGTAACTAATCTATTTCATCCCCTTTGACGACATTAACTCAAAAGACAATGAAGTTTAAATGGTCGCAAGCTTTGTGAAAAACGCTTTGATATATGGAAGAAGAGGTTGACTACTTCCAGTTTTGACCTTACAAAAAGGTACTCAGGTTATTGTGGTGTACTGTGATGCATCTAGGGTTGGTTTGGGTTGATTATTAGTACAGAATTGCAAGATTATAACTTATGCCTCTAGATAGTTTAAAGTTCATGAGAAAAATTACCCAATCCACGAGTTAGAGTTGGCTGCTCTAATATTTTCTTTGAAGCTATGGCGTCATTATTTGTATGGTGTTCATTTAGATGTATTCACTAACAACAAAAGTCTCTGTAGGTTTTCACTTGAAAGATTTTAATATCAGATAATAGAGGTGGTAAGAATTACTCAAACATTTTGACATAAGTACTCTTTAGCACCCAGCTAAGGCTAATATTGTTACTAATGCCTTTAGCATGCTGTCTATGGGTAGTATCACCCATTTTGAGAAAGATAATAAAGATCTCACAATGTATGTTCATACACTTCTACGCCTTAGAGTTAATCTATTGGATTCCACTAAAGGTTCACTAGTGGTGATGAACGGGGCTGAATCATCATTAGTGTTAGAAGTAAAAGAGAAGCAAGAACAAGACTTTATTTTTCTTGATCTGAAGGCATAATTTCACAAGCAAAAGATAATGGCGTTTGAACT
The DNA here is from genome assembly GCA_027705065.1 of Solanum peruvianum. NCBI lineage: Eukaryota > Viridiplantae > Streptophyta > Magnoliopsida > Solanales > Solanaceae > Solanum > Solanum peruvianum. Next base: position 8,629,437 of record JAKWJD010001763.1, read on the forward strand.
ATGGGAAAATGGAGTATTTAGGTATCAAGGTAGATTATGTGTACCAAGGTTGGATGTACTCCAATAGACGATCATGCAGGAATCTCATAGCCCTAGATATTCCATTATCCGCATTCAAAAAGAATGTATCATGATTTTAGAGAAGTTTATTGGTGGAGTAGTATGAAGAATAGCATTGCAGCGTTTGTTGTTAAGTGTCTAAATCTTCAACAAGTTAAAGTATAACATCGAAGGCCCAATGGTTTGACCCGAAATATAGAACATCCATAATGGAATGATCAGTACGGACTTCTTAACATTTTTACGAAGGACTCACAAGCAGTATGATTACATTTAGATGATTGTTGATAGAATGACAAAATCAACCTACTTTTTGCAGGTAAAGACTACCCATTCAGCAAAATATTATTCTAAGTAGTTAATTCAAGAGGTGGTCTGACTCAATGCGGTTTCGATATCTATTAAATCAGAAAGAGGTGCACAATATACTACAATCTTATTGAAGTTATTCCATAAAAGGTTTGGATTCAATGGTGAACTTAAGTACTCCTTTCATCCTTAGACAGATGAGCAACCAGAGCGCATGATTCAGACCTTAGAGGATATGTTGAGGGCTTGTGTGATTTATTTAAAAGGAAATTGGGATGATCATCCATCTCTTATTAAATTTGCTTACAACAATAGTTACCACTCTTTCATCCAAATGGCTCCTTATGAAGCTCTTTATGGGAGAAGATGTAGATATCCTATTTGATTATTTCAAGTTGATGAAGCTGGATTGATAGGACAAGATTTAGTTCATCAAGCTATGGAGAAGGTGAGAGTGTATCAAGTGATATTAAAACCAACGCAGTCTCTAGAAATCCTACACTGATGTTAGGAGAAGGGAGTTAGGTTCAAAGTAGATTATTGGGTATATCTAAAAGTTTCACCCAAGAAGGGTGTTATGAGATTTGGTAAGAAGTGAAGTCTTAGTACCCGTTACATTGTCCCCTATCAAAAAGAGTTGGTAATGTAGCTTATGAGTTGGAGCTACCACAAGAGTTAGCACCGGCTCATCCTGTATTTCACATCTCCATGTTGATGAAGTGCATAAGGCAATCCTTTATTATTTATACCAAATGAAGATATTTGGATCAAAGAACCTTATGTTATGAAGATATTCAAGTTCAGACTTTAGATCGCCAAGTTCACAAGTTTAGGAATAAAGACGTAGCATTAGTCAAAGTTCTTTCGAGGAATCAATTTGTTGAGGAACCTACTTGGGAAACTGAGGAATATATGAGGAAAATTCACATCTCTTTCAAACGGAATGTTCTAGAAAAAGGTACTAATTCTCTTCTTAGTACTCTTTAATTTATGAGTTGGCATGTAGTATTTGCATTGCTTCTTTTTGTGTTTGAGCTGATTTTTAGATGTTACACCCTTTGCCTACTAATAGTATTCTCATTCGAGAATGAATGTTCCCAAGGGTAAGACATTATAACATCTCACCAATACAAACACTAGTAAAAATTTAATAATGCGGGATCGTCATTTTAGAAAATAGTGAAAAAAATATAGAAATTTGCTAAGTTATGTTAAGTTTGGGTTTTTGATCAAATTCAAATGACCATAACTCCTACATGAGGATGATGTTGGTGTTCTTTAAGATACCCTAGGAATGAAATTGGATCGTCTTTCTTACATCACCGAGTTTGCATGATTCCAAGTTCGTATAACTAAAATATGTCCATTGGAAGTTGGGATGTTCAAGTAAGGAAAGTCAAATCCAGATTTTTGAAAGTTGTTTTGGTCTTTTCCATACCCTATTATTTTATTTAATTTTTAGTTAGGGTATAATCATAATTACATATGCTTAGAAAACAAGAGTTTCACGCTAGGGCTTGGAGAAACGAAAAAAAGAGGAGAAACTAAAAGAAATTTAAAGATTTGTCGACTTCCTAGAGAATTGCGGCTCAATTAATCTAGAACCTGAAATTTAATTAACCTAATCTTTAACAAGATCCATGTCTAAAAGGAAAATGGGTACAACCCAAAAATATAAGAATCATCTAAAAACTAGTTTAAGTATGGAAATATGGACATAAACTTAAGGAGAATCCAACGCAGCCCAGAAGAACTAGCTCACCCTTGAATTTGTACGATCATTGATCTTCTTAACAAAGTCTGTCAATAGTCACTTAAAGATACCTTGTACTTAACAAAAATAAGAGCAAGTCCAGTATCAATACACAAAAACAGTGTACTGGTAGGGTCATGCAACTATCCCACTGAGTGTCACATAAGCAAGTCAAACAACATTATAAACATATGCATATAAAGAACATATACAATATTGTCACAATTATGAACAACATAAAATTTCACAATTCTCAAGATACACAACTATGTCAAGTAGTTTTTCCTCGCATAGAACCCAAACCCAAACTATGAACATACCAAAACGTGGTACACAATCACAAAAGGTATGCTGGAATGTGGCAATACGATCCCATCTTTATGCCAACACATGGCAACCAATCCCAGTTAATTATGCCGAAACATGGCAATCAAATCCTTCTACAAACCCCAATCACAAGCACAAGTATATTCTCAAGTCATATAATCAAGAAGTGATTCATGACATATAGTAATTCATCTATGCCATTTGCAAAAAGTGTGATCAATAATGCAATATTTGCTAAGAAAAATATATCATAATGATGCAAACAAACATACATCACGGAATCATGGAATTAGAACCATCACTTACAAAACAAGTTTGAAACCGTAAGAATCTTGATCCTTCTCTTTCCGGATTCGCTCCACTTTTTATTGCTTCACAAACAATAAAATAAATATAGGAACCAATAAACTAATCACTAATTACCCACATTACTAACAATTCTAACAACCTTGTATCATACCAATGATTTCAAGTATCAAAACTAGTTTTGCCACCATGGTTTCCGATTCAAAACCCTCCCCCATTGTGAATAACCCAAGAAAATAGGTTTTACTGATTGAAAAATGGATCGAGAGGTGAAAAGCATATCTTTAGCCCCAAGAATGTTGGGTGTGAGACCCCTTTTTGAGCTAAAAACAAGGGGTTTTCCAATTTAAGTGACAATATTTGATTAGGGATTATTTTACTTTTTAGAGTCGCCATTGGAATTAAGTTATGGTGTTTCAAGTCACCTTTATGTTTAATCTCTAACAAATAAATGAATCTTTTTTTATTCTGTGAATCGAAAATTTGGATAAGGGATTATGTTGACTGAGGGTAAGGTATTAGGCATCCCTCAAGTCCCGTGGTTCTAGCACAGTCACTTTTATTGACATATACTTATCTATATATATTTTTGGATAATTTTTGTTTACATGTCATGATTTGTTTATTTTTTTATTGTTGAATTTTTATTAGTCATAAATCGAATGCATAACTGCATTCTCGATTTTGACATTTGGAGACATAATTGTCTTCCCCTCTCGAGTTCATCAAACCTAATAATCTCAATTTCTTATAAGTCTCTACTTCAATTAATATAATTTAATTATATTATCTGACAAGGTGCATCACCGCATCCTTGATTTTTTTAATATCTCAAAAAGATGCATAATTGCATTCTTAATCGAAACAATTTTTTTAGCGAACCTAAAAGTTTGTCTAATGTTAAAAGAAAAAACATAGTCTTTAGAAAGAAAAAAATAAAATAAAATACTAAAATTCTAGGATAAAACATTGGATCATATTCATATATTTTTATTTTATATTTTAATGTTTTTATTACTCTTAGAATTAAAATCAACATTAAGTATATACTTTATACTCAAACAAAACAATAACGGATTGTTACAAAAAAAATCTTTGATTATTTAAAATAATATAATAATAATAATTTATTTATTTTGTTGGTTATTAGCCTAAATATACCTATTATTATCCAAATTAAAACAAGAAAAATGTTGCGATCCATTTAGTTTTAAGAGATCACAAAATAACAAATAATAATGAAATTAAATAATAGTTAATGCTACCGTCATTCATAAGGTAGAGATATAAGAACTAACAAATTAATCATTTCAATCAAATTCATGAATAAATAAAATATAAGAAAAATTGTCATAAAATTAAATCAAATTCCATAAATAAATGTAAAAAATAAGGTAAAGATGAACCTTAAATGAAGAAATAAGAACCTTGACCAAAGCTCGATTAGAACACTCACAAATTCTTGTATTAGTGTGGATGTGTGTTTGTAGTCTAGATTTTTTTTTTATAGTGCGAACATGTTTTCTTATTTTTGGGTTTTTGCACGATCTTTTTTTCTGCGTGGGATTTTGATAGCGTGTGTATTCTTTGGTTTTTTTGGTTGTGTCTCTGTGCGTGTTGCTGAATGTGTATGTTGATTTTTTTTTTGTCTGTCCTTCTGTTTATAGTAGTATATGATGTTGTATGTGTTGCCATCTGTGTTACAAAATCAGAAATTACTGGTTCTAATAAATCATACAGAAACACGAAGTATCTGAGAATTTTTATAACCAGTAAATAAGATGAACGAGATATAAATAATTTAATCTGTAAAAAACGTACCAGAATCTGGAATACTCTTATTGAAATTTTCGGAAGAAAATCAAGTCCACTGAATTCACAGTGTCCCCTTAAGGAAATTATTCCCCTCTAGTATCCGAGGTTTGATTTGGAATATAACCTCCCAGGGTAAAATGATTTTAATCAGTAGAGTATAGATACCAAAAACTCTACTGTCAGCGAATCAATCCACAGCAGGAAAGTACACGAAGAAAATGTGATTTTAAGAAGAAGGAAGATCAGAAAATTCGTAGGAAATATTCTGAAGACTGAATGGTACTTATAGGCAAGAATATATTCTGAAAGGTTGCAACCCTTTCAGAATTAACACGACCATTAATGAAAGGTTGCAAACTTTCAAATGGTATTGACTGTTCCTGAAAGTTGCAACCTTTCAGAACAGTCATGGCGGAAAATTTTGAATATAACAGAATTTAAAACGGGTCACTCGCGGATCCGAGTCGGGTCGGGTTTTAACTAAAAAGTTGAAAACATTTCGGTTATCAACTAATTTATTGAAAATAATTTTTGGCCATTTAAATTAATTATAAATAATTAAAATAAATTTTGTCCAAAAAATTATCTCTCGATCGATCATTTGCCAAAGCCAAAGCCGAAGCCGAAGCCGAAGCGAGCGAGCGACGACGACGACACGCGGAGGGGGTCCCTCTTTCCAACCCTTTTAACAATTAATAGGAGTGTTTTATTTACTTAAACTCTCCTATTTTCCTTTCCATTACCGATGAGGGACTATTGCCTTTTTCAATAAAGCATTAGAGGACTTTTCAAGTTCCCAACCTTTCAAGTTCTAAACCTTTCAAATTCCTCTCCTTCCCTCTATTTCCCATCAATTCTTGCTACATACCCAACAATCCCCCACATTGATGGGGAATAGTTATAACATAGGAATGCACGGACAATTGTGTACTTTACAAGCAAGGATTAATTGCATCTGGATAAGTAGGTTTCCCCTTGGACTTTCCGTAGTGAACATTTCGGATATACTCGGTCAATCGGTAGATGTGATATCTTTGAACCGTCGAACTTTGGTGTATACCTAGACAACCATATGTCACACAATTAACCCTTTACTGTTTATGATTCTTACGGTGTGTTCGTTTCAGCCATGAACACCTCCTGGTTTCATGAGTGTATAGAGAATAGGCTTTTGACATAAATTCTCTTTGAAGCGGCTTCCACTTCACACTCACATAGGTGATTTCTAACCGTGTCATCTCGTAGATACACTATTTGGTCAAATCTACCAAACTTAGCAAATCATTAAAAACTTTAAGCTTTATTACCTCATTAACAAGCCTTAAAGTCTTAACCTTTTCCTGAACATTGTCTTCATCATGAGAATGGATTGAGTTATTTGACAATGTCGAACCGTCAGCCACAACTTTGTTTTTTCCTTGAATCTAGCTCTTGGGATCTCCAGTCTGCTAGATAGAGTTACCGTCATGCTGACTTGTCCTAAGCCGTTAAACCCATTCCTTAGATGATCTTTCAACTGCCTCTCTCACTAGGCCTTTCGTTAGTGGATCTGACACATTATCGCTTGACTTTACATAGTCAATTGTGATAATTCCACTAGAGAGCAGTTGTCTTATGGTGTTATGTCTACGTCGTATATGACGAGACTTCCCGTTGTACATAACGCTCCCTGCCCTACCTATTGCTGCTTGACTATCGCAATGTATGCAAATTGGTCCGACAGGTTTGGGCCAGAATGGAATATCCTCTAGGAAATTCGGAGCCATTCTGCTTCTTCACCAGCCTTATCCAAAGCAATGAATTCAGATTCCATTGTGGAGCGAGCAATACATGTCTGTTTGGAAGATTTCCAAGAGACAGCTCCTCCACCAAGTATGAATACATAACCACTCGTGGATTTTACATCATTTGACCCGGTGATCCAATTTGCATCACTATATCCTTCAATCACAGCAGGATATTTATTATAATGCAAAGCATAATGTTGTGTCCATTTTAGATAACCCAACACACGTTTCATAGCCATCCAGTGAGTTTGATTCGGATTACTAGTGTACCGACTCAGTTTACTAATAGCACATGCTATATCTGGTCGTGTGCAATTCATAATATACATCAAACTTCCCAACACTCTGGCATATTCCAATTGAGAGTCACTTTGACCTTCATTCTTTTAAATGTACAACTAAATCAATTGGAGTTTTGACTACATTGAAATTCAAGTAATTGAACTTATCCAATACTTTTTCAATATAATGAGATTGAGATAATGCTAGTCCCTGGGGAGTTTGATAATCCTGACCCCTAAGATCAAATCAGCAACTCCTAAGTCTTTCATATCGAACTTGTTGGACAACATGCGCTTAATAGCATTTATATCATCAATTTCTTTACTCATTATTAACATGTCATCAACATACAAACAAACAATGACTTCATGATTCATAACATTTTTGATGTAAACACATTTATCACATTCGTTAATCTTGAATCCATTTGTCAACATTACTTGATCAAATTTAGCATGCCATTGTTTGGGTGCTTGCTTGAGTCCATAAAGTGACTTCACAAGTCTGCACACTTTCTTTTCTTTACCAGGAACTATAAACCCTTCAGGTTGTTCCATGTAAATTTCTTCCTCTAACTCTCCATTTAAGAAGGCTGTCTTTACATCCATTTGGTGGATTTTAAGATCATGGACTGCTGCAAGTGCTATTAACATCCTAATTGATGTTATCCTTGTTACTGGAGAATATGTGTCAAAGTAGTCCAGACCTTCCTTTTGTCTGTACCCTTTGACTACCAGTCTAGCCTTGTATTTGTCAATAGTCCCATCAGGTTTCATTTTCCTTTTAAAGATCCATTTTGATCCTAAAGGTTTATTTCCTGGAGGAAGATCAGTCAATTCCCAAGTGTGATTGCTTAAAATTGATTCAATCTCACTATTGACTGCTTCTTTCCAATAAGTTGACTCTGACGAAGACATAGCTGCTTTAAATGTTTGAGGCTCATTTTCAAGCAATAGTGCTACAAATCTGGTCCGAAAGAAACAGATTTTCGTTGTCGAGTACTTCGCCTAGGTTCCTCACTAGTTAGAATATTTTCCATTGATTCTTCTCGTGGTCGTTTAGATCTTTCACTTGTTGACTCACTTTCAGTTTTATTATACGGATAAATGTTTTCAAAAAATTCTGCATTATCTGATTCAATTATCGTATTAACATGAATCTCAGGATTATCAGATTTGTGAACCAAAAATCGACAGGCTTTACTATTCACAGCATATCCAATAAAGACACAATCTATTGTTTTGGGTCCAATTTTAACCCTCTTAGGTAAAGGAACCTCTACCTTGGCTAAACACCCCCACACTTTAAAATATTTCAAGTTGGATTTTCTTCCTTTCCACAACTCATATGGAATTGATTGTGTTTTTTGATGGGGTACTCTATTGAGTATTTTATTAGCTGTAAGAATGGCTTCCCCCCAAAGATTTCGCGGTGAACCAGAATTGATCATTAAGGCATTCATCATTTCCTTTAATGTTCTGTTCTTCCGTTCTGCCAAACCATTTGACTGTGGTGTATAAGGTGCAGTAGTTTGATGAATAATACCATATTCCAAACATATCTCTGCAAAAGGAGATTCATATTCTCCACCCCTATCACTCCGAATCATTTTTATCTTTAGATTCAATTGGTTTTCCACTTCATTTTTGTATTGCTTAAATGCATCAATTGCTTCATCCTTACTATTAAGCAAGTATACATAACAAAATCGAGTGCAGTCATCAATAAAAGTTATAAAATACTTTTTTCCACCACGAGATGGTGTTGACTTCATATCGCATATATCTGTGTGAATTAAGTCTAAAGTTTTAGAATTTCTTTCAACAGACTTGTAAGGATGTTTAACAAACTTACTTTCCACACAAATTTCACATTTCGACTTATCGCATTTAAAATCAGGCAATACTTCTAAATTAACCAATTTTCGCAAGGCTTTGTAATTAACATGTCCCAAACGGGCATGCCATAAATCATTTAACTCCAATAAGTAAACAGAAGCAGAATTTTTATTGATACTGTCAATAACCATTACATTTAGTTTGAAAAGACCCTCATTGAGATAGCCCTTTCCTATGTACATTTCATTCTTACTTATTACAGCTTTATCACTAACTAGGACACACTTAAACCCGTTCTTAACGAGTAGTGCAGCAGAAACTAAATTCTTCCTAATAGTAGGGACATGCAGAACATTGTTTAAAGTCAACACTTTGCCGGATGTCATTTTTAACATTACTTTGCCAGTTCCTGCAATCCTTGCTGTTGCTGTGTTTCCCATGAATAAATCTTCATCGTACTCAGCAGGAGTGTACGTTGCAAAGGCTTCTTTTGCAGAGCAAATATGTCTAGTAGCACCTGAGTCGAGAAACCACTCCTTGGGATTTCCAACTAAGTTACATTCTGATATCATTGCACACAAGTCATCTGCATCTTCCATCTTTTCCACGATGTTTGCTTGACTTTTGCCTTTGCCTTGTTTTTGTCCTTTCTTGGAGCATGACAATCAGAAGATCTATGACCAGCCTTGCCACAATTATAACAGTTGCCTTTGAATTTCTTCTTGGCCTGTTCTGACTTCTGCCCGTTGGACTTCTTTCTCTTTTTGTCTTTGGTAGGAGCTTCTTCAACAATATTAACTCCAATGATTGTTGAACTCTTACGCGACTTCTTTTCGGCATTTCTGTTATCTTCCTCAATCTTGAGACGAATCACAAGATCTTCAAGCTTCATTTCTTTACGCTTGTGCTTTAGATAATTCTTGAAATCATTCCACGAAGGAGGCAACTTCTCGATCATTGCAGCCACTTGAAAAGCTTCATTTACTACCATATCTTCAGCAATCAGATCATGGAGAATAAGTTGAAGTTCCTGCACTTGTGATCCAACAGTTTTACTATCTGCCATTTTATAGTCTAAAAACTTTGCGACCACAAACTTTTTCAAGCATGCATCTTCTGTCTTATATTTCTTCTCAAGTGCATTCCACAACTCTTTTGAAGTTGTTATTGCACTATAGACATTATATAAGTCATCCTCTAAAGCACTCAAAATGTAACCTTTACATAGGAAGTCTGACTGTTTCCATGCTTCTACAATCATAAATTTTTCCCTGTCTGGCATATCATCAGCAGGGACTGGAGTATCTTCATTTGTAAATTTCTGCAGACCAAGAGTGGTAAGCCAGAAAAATACTCGTTGCTGCCATCCTTTGAAATTCACACCTGTGAATTTACCCGGTTTCTCTGCTTGTGATACAAGAGGTCGGGTTGGTACAGCAACAGCCACTGTCACACCAGTGTTTTCCATTTCTGATAACAAAACTGATACAATATAAGTAAGCAATAAATTATAATTGCAGACTTAAAGGAGTATAAAATCACAAAGATTTTTGTCTCCACCAGAAACACAGATTTAATAATTCCTTAAGATTGTTGCCAATCTGTGTTATAAAATCAGAAATTACTGGTTCTAATAAATATACATACAGAAACACGAAGTATCTGAGAATTTTTTATAACCAGTAAATAAGATGAACAGAGATAAAATAATTTAATCTGTAAAAAACGTACCAGAATCTGGAATACTCTTATTGAAATTTTCGGAAGAAAATCAAGTCCACTGAATTCACAGTGTCCCCTTAAGGAAATTATTCCCCTCTAGTATCCGAGGTTTGATTTGGAATATAACCTCCCAGGGTAAAATGATTTTAATCAGTAGAGTATAGATACAAAAACTCTACTGTCAGCGAATCAATCCACAGCAGGAAAGTACACGAAGAAGAAAAATGTGATTTTAAGAAGAAGGAAGATCAGAAAATTCGTAGGAAATATTCTGAAGACTGAATGGTATTTATAGGCAAGAATATATTCTGAAAGGTTGCAACCCTTTCAGAATTAACACGACCATTAATGAAAGGTTGCAAACTTTCAAATGGTATTGACTGTTCCTGAAAGTTGCAACCTTTCAGAACAGTCATGGCGGGAAATTTTGAATATAACAGAATTTAAAACGGGTCACTCGCGGATCCGAGTCGGGTCGGGTTTTAACTAAAAAGTTGAAAACATTTCGGTTATCAACTAATTTATTCAAAATAATTTTGGTCATTTAAATTAATTAATAAATAATTAAAATAATTTTGTCCAAAAAATTATCTCTCGATCGATCATTTGCCAAAGCCAAAGCCGAAGCCGAAGCCGAAGCGAGCGAGCGACGACGACGACGGCGCGAGGGGGGGGTCCCTCTTTCCAACCCTTTTAAAATTAATAGGAGTGTTTTTTTATTTTTAAACTCTCCTATTTTCCTTTCCATTACCGATGAGGGACTATTGCCTTTTTCAATAAAGCATTAGAGGACTTCTCAAGTTCCCAACCTTTCAAGTTCTAAACCTTTCAAATTCCTCTCTTCCCTCTATTTCCCATCAATTCTTGCTACATACCCAACAGTATGTATATGCCTAGGTGGGTGGTGGGGGGTAAGGGGGTTAAGGTCAGTGAAGTGTGGTAGAGATTTTAGGGAGTAATGGTAGTTTGATTTTGTAGAAAATATAATATATATTAATATATATATTGATATATATATATATATATATTATATAATATATATATATATCTATATCTATATATATATATGATATCTATATATATATATATTATCATATATATATTATATTATATAATAGGAGAGTTATATTCTTTTAGTTTATATTTGAACTAAAAAGATAAATAGCCAATCTTAAAATATAATCATGAAATATTGGCTTATTAAGTAAAAAAATATAAACTAAAAGAATATTTTTGTTGTTTTCAAATCTTTCAAAATAATTTTGATAAATAAGATAAAAGTAAAATATTTAATTTAATTTTAAACAAAATATTTAGGAACTGAAAATGGTTTAAAACCTTAAATTCGGTCAAAAATTACATGTCTATAGTGGAAATATGTCAAGAAGTCTCGTGGGGTCGTTTCTTAGTTCTCAAAGTCGAAAAGTTCAAAATAAAAACTTTTTGGAGTTTATCTTATAACTTTAAGTCGCGTCTTGCAGGCCACAGCGGTACACACCCAGCCACAGCGGCCCCGTTAGAGAGACCAAAACCACCGCCAAAGAGGTTTGCACTAGATAATGAGATTGTTAATTAATTTCAAGGCCCTTATTTAACAACACACCACTAACTAACAACACTCGAAAATACAGTTATGCCAAGAACGATTCTGGGAGTTCAACTAACCCGAATCAAATTTCGTAAAGTCGTACGAGTTCGTTAACGACTTATCTAACTACTCATATATTCAAAATCATAAATAAATCATCCGATGGCTACCAAATTCCGTACACCTTAATGACTCTAATTTCATCCAGTATCTGAACTAGGTTGGAAAATTCCATGATACTATGAAAAAGCATTCCAATAAAAAAAAAATTCCCTGTTGTCTTTATATAACGACGGAACCCAATATTTACATTGGATACAAAATTACCTATCATGGCTCCTCCAGTAACAACATAGCAAAAATACGCTAAGGAAGATATTAAGTAATACCTGAATCAATGAATTATTGGGGATACTTGTCTCACATGTTCCTCTCGGTTTCCACAATAGCTTTATCAATCGGAAGATGTTTCCATTGAATATCATGGAGTTAATCCCTTGGTCCTCAACTTAAGCATATCACAATTAAGAATTGAAATCAGTTCCTCCTCTTATTGGAGGTCCTTGTCTAACACAATTGAGTCCCACTTAATAATATAATCCCCGTCACTATGATCGCTCTTCAACATGGACACATGAAATATCGGATGAACACTCGATAGATTAGGAGGTATAGCAAATTTATAATCCATTGGCCCTTCACATTAAAAGGTAAAATTGTTTCACAAACTTATCTTACCTTTATTGTCAAATCTCATTACCCCTTTCATGGATGATACCTTAAGAAAAACATTCTCACGGTTTGAAATGGCATGTCTCTTATCCTATGAGCCACATACTTATTTTGTGTATTCTGGGCCTCTAGAAGCTTATCTGGAATACTCCTCACCTTGCCTTGAGCATCCTTCACTAAATCCACCCCCATTGGTTTCACATCTCTAACCTCGAACCATCCTATGGGTGATTTACATCCCCTCCCATAGAGTGCCTCAAATGGTGCCATATGTGTGTGGGGGTTATAATTTTTTTTATAGTATAACTAACACAAAGGTAGGAAATTACCCCAATGCATGTCAAAATCAATCACACATACCCTCAATATATCTTGTAACACTTGAATAGTCCTCTCGGACTGCCCGCCTATCTGTGGATGGAAGGCTATACTAAATGTGAGTTGTGTACCCAATTATCCATGTAATTTTCTCCAAAACTTGGATGTGAAAATTAGGTACCACGGTCTAAGATGAATGTAACCTCACTATCTCTTTCACATGAACTTTCACCAATTGTTCAGTATTATAATCTATTCATACATGTATAAAATGGGCTAACTTAGTAAATCTATCAACCACTACCTAAATAGAATCAAACTTTGCTAGAGTCATCGGAAGACCAACCACATAATACATAGCTATTATCTTTTACTTCTATTGTGGAATTGGCATTCGTTGAAGCAAACTTGAAGGCCTTTTGTCAAGCCCCGAGATATCCACAAGATGTGAACACGAGACCTAGGATCACAAGTGACCCCAAGATAACCATGGTATCATGATCATGAGCATACTAAAGATAAACTGACCAATAAAATTATGCGGAAGCTCATTGTAAGTTAATCTAAAAACAATTAGGAATACCCATATAATATCTTAATATATATGAAATCTGAGAGTTCAATACAAAGAAATATCAAACTTGAAATAGTAAGCTGAATCTATCTATAGTTGAAATAATATGTAAGTGGACTAGATGTGTTGGGACATGCACTAGAAAAATCTATCAAAAACTGAAAAGTAAAGATTAAAAGCGATAAAACTAGTAATGTTTGTAGTCCTCGACAAATCAGAACTCAACACTGATGTTGTAGAATTGAAGATTGGGATCCAATCTATGTGTAATTTGACTTTTGAGGACCTAAACCTACATCACGAGAAGATGTAGGGAAGAGTATGTATTAATATTGGAAGGTACTGTGCATGTAGGATTGAATAAATCTGAAATAACATATAAATGAGCAAGAAATAAAGCATGTCTACAATCTGATCATGATCTAGATTCTGAATACAATGGCCAAGTTATAACATGGAGAGACTGAATACTGACTGTAATTTAAATGTGATCAATGAAATAGAATATGACTGAACTACGAGACCTACTAATAACCGATAATAACAACACATGAGCTATATTTGGAGTCTTATGTATATGCTCGTTCGAGATTACCTAATATACCTAGCAAAGAGTATAGTGGCATGCTGGCGTGATCACTAAACTGATGCCTATGAAAAGAACTTACAACAAATGTGGATCGTTGTAAGACTCCTTATTTTTATAACCTAATGTAAATCCTCACATGAGTGTATAAGTTCTATAACAATGTTTTACGGTCAATAATAATGTATAAAAGTCATTTAGGAAGTTTTAGAGTCAAAATATCAAGAACGTCCACGACATCCGGAGACAAGTACAAAAAAAGGTGCTAGTGTTCCTTAGCCTATTTGACATGGTATTAGGAGGCATAATTTGATGAGATTTGGTGGTAAGATTTAGGGTCAAAACGTCCGAGTAAGGCTTCCTAAGGATCAACCAAAAAATCTTTGACGAGGACCTTTTTAATTTGGCTAATATCTGTCTTGAGATAGTAGCCATTGACCAGGTGCAGGCGACGAGGTGTCACGACCCAAATCGGGGACGCGACTGGCACCCACATTTACCCTCCTATGTGAGCGAACCAACCACTCTAAACCTTAACATTTCAACATATGTCAACAGAAATATAATGCGGAAGACTTAAAACAATCAAAACTATTATTAATATCCCCAAAATCTGGAAGTCATCATCACAAGAACATCTATCCTCAAATTAATAAACTAAGAATATCTAAGAAAACAAATACAAATAGAAAGCTAGTCCATGCAGGAAGTTCAAGGCATCAAGACTTGAAGAAGAAGATCCAGTCCAAGCTAGACGCATTAGCTCACCCTGAATTTCCAAAAGTAGTGAAGACTGGCTTGATTTACTGCTGAGTTGAAGTTGACGGAACGTTTGCTGCATTCAACAAATAACAAGGAAGAAAACATAAAAGTAGGGGGTCAGTACAACCACAAGTACTGAGTAAGTATCATCGACCAACTCAAAATAGGTAACAGTATATATCAATAATAATGTAAATCAACTACCATACTCAACATGTAGCAACAACAAGTACTATAATCATCAACAAGTACCATCAAGTTCATCCATGAGGGCTCAAGCCTCAATACCATACTCATTTGGGAATTAAGTTTATTAGATGAGTATATATTTATCATCTTTGAAGATTCATTATCTTTCTTCCTCTTGTGTCGGTACGTGACACTCCGATCCCCTACCACTATGTGTCGGTACGTGACACTCCGATCCCCTAATTCTACATGTCGGTTCGTGACACCCGATCCCCTATATGTGTCGGTACGTGACACTCCGATCCCCTATATGTGTTGGAATGTGACACTCCGATCCCCTACATGTGTCGGTACGTGACACTCCGATCCCCTATATCTACGTGTTGGTTCGTGACACCCGTCCCACTAATACTATGTGTCAGAACGTGACACTCCGATCCACTAATACTATGTGTCGGAACGTGACACTCCGATCCACTAACCTCATTCTATCCGTTCATCAAGCCTTCTCCATACCAAGGCATCACCAATCCCATTACTTTAATTCATCAAGCCTTCTTTATACCAAGGCATCATCATTAATAACGTAGATTAAAGTTTCTTTCAAGATTTGGGATTCAATGGGTTTCATCATGCTTGTTTTATCAAAATCACATAATCATATTCATGCAAGCATACAATTAAGCATATAGACAGGTTTACAATACTATCAACACATATCATTCACTATTAAGAGTTCACTACGAAGATCGTAAAAGAACCATAACCTACCTCCACCGAAGAATTGATCAAACAAGCTAATCCTCAAGCTGCGTTTTCTCCTCCCTCTCGATCGATCCCTCTCTTTCTCTTTGTTCTTTCTGTTTGTTTTATTCAAACCCTCTTCCTTTACCCTAATTATCATATAATTAAGAATAAAAGAGGACAATAGAACCCACTTATTAACTTAAGGTTACCTCTTTTAACCCCCAAGTAATTAGACTTATTAATATTAACCCTCAATCTTTATAATTAAGGAAAGAATAGTCCAAAACGTCCCTTAAAACGTGTAAAGAAATCCAATTCTGCCTGGGATTTGCGCAACCTGTGACGGCCCGTCGTGCCTGCGACGGTCCGTCACGCAGGTCGTCGCAACAGCCTAGAATCCCATTTTTCACTAAGTGCACTGTGACGGTCCGTCACACCTGTGACGGTCCGTCTTGCACTTCCGTCATGACGGTCAGAGACTCGTTTCTTGTACCAAATTCTCAAAAGTTGAAGTGTTTGCAACGGGAGCTCACGACGGTTCATCGTGGATGTGACGGCACGTCCTGCAGGTCCGTCACAAATTACAGAGAGTTGATTTTCAGTACAAATTTCAGAATTTCTAAGTATGCTGAAACGATACACCCTCGACGGGCCGTCGTGCCTATGACGGTCCGTCGTAGTGTCCGTAGTCTTGGCCAGGTTTTCCAGAAATAAAATCTGCTGCTCAAACGACTAAACAGGTCGTTACAATAGATACCAATTTACCCATCGTTCGTCCCCGAACGATCAAAAAAGAAAAACAATGGCGAAAAGGAGTACCTGAATCTGTAAACAGATGTGGGTATTTTTCTTGCATATCTGCCTCCTTCTCCCAAGTAGCTTCTTCAACCGGTCGATTCTTCCATTGAACTTTGATGGATGCAATCTCTCTCGACCTCAACTTGCGAACTTCTCTATATAATATAGCAACCGGTTCCTCTTCATAAGTCAAGTTCTCATCCAACAAAACTGAATCCCAACGGATGATGTAGTTTCCATCTCCATGGTATCTTTTCAACATGGACACATGAAATACCGGATGCACTCCGGACAGCCCTGGGGGCAAGGCTATTCATAAGCCACCTCCCCTATTCTCTTAAGCACTTCAAATGGTCCAATATACCTTGGACTTAGCTTACCCTTTTTCCAAACCGCATCACCCCTTTCATGGGTGAAACCTTCAACAAGACTTGTTCACCTTCCATGAACTCCAAGTCTCTAACCTTTCGGTCTGCATACTCCTTTTGTCTACTTTGCGCCGCCAGAAGCTTTTCTTGAATGCACTTCACCTTATCTAACGAATCCCTCAAGAGGTCATACCCGAAGGTCTAACCTCAAATGCATCGAACCAACCAATGGGAGATCTACACCTCCTCCCATACAATGCTTCAATGGAGCCATGTCAATGCTGGAGTGATAGCTATTATTGTATGAAAACTCTGCCAAAGGTAAGAAGCTATCCCAATGACCACCAAATTCTATCACACATGCACGACATATCCTCCAATACTTGAATCGTTCGCTCAGACTAACCATCGGTCTGAGGATGAAACGCAGTACTAAGGTCCAACCTAGTGCCTAATTCAGCATGTAATGTCCTCCAAAACTTAGAAGTAAACTGCGTACCTCTATCTGATATAATGAAGAGTGGAACTCCATGCAATCGAACGATTTCTGAGATGTAGATCTTGGCTAACTTCTCGGCATTGTAAGTCACCTTAACCGGAATGAAATAAGCGGACTTAGTTAACCTATCAACAATCACCCAAATGGAGTCATACTTACCCAAGGTCCTTGGAAGACCAACCACAAAGTCCATTGCGATTCTCTCCCACTTCCATTCAGGAATGGGCATTCTCTGAAGTGTTCCTCCGGGCCTTTGGTGTTCATACTTTACTTGTTGACAATTTGGACATTTGGCAACAAAATCTACAATGTCGCGCTTCATTCTGCTCCACCAAAAATGTTGTTTTAGGTCACGGTACATCTTGGTTGCACCAGGATGTATAGAATATCCGGAACTATGAGCCTCTGTCAGAATAGTGGTGATCAAATCATCGATGCGGGGTACACATACCCTTCCCTTAATCATCAAAACACCTCCTCATCAATTATTGCTTCCTTAGCCTCTCCTCGCAACACTTTATCTCGAATTCGACCTAGTTTCTCATCATCAACTGTCTTCCCTTGATCTTGGCAAGAAAAGAAGATCTTGCCTCTACACAAGCTAACAATCCTCCCTTCTCATTTATTTCTAACCTCATAAGGTCATTAGCCAGAATCTGCACCTCTCTAGCCAATGGGCGTCTAGAAACTTGCAAATGAGCTAGACTTCCATGCTTCCGGCCTTTCTACTTAGAGCATCCGCCACAACATTTGCTTTTCCCGGATGATACAAGATAGTGATGTCGTAGTCCTTTAGTAGTTCCATCCATCTCCTCTCTGTCTCCGTTCAAATCTTTCTGAGTAAAGACATACTGTAGACTACGATGATCCGTATAGACTTCACACTTAACCCCATACAAATAGTGTCTCCATTGCTTTAGTGCAAATACTACCTACCGCGGCCAACTCCAAATCATGGGTCGGATAGTTACGTTCATGCACCTTTAATTGCCTCGAAGCATAAGCAATCACATTCTTCTCTTGCATTAGCACTGCACCCAAACCAGAATAGGATGCATCACAATAAACAATGAAGTTCTTACCCTCTACTGGCAAGGTAAGGATAGGTGCGGTAGTCAACAAAGTCTTGAGTTTCTGAAAGCTTTCCTCACACTCATCTGACCATACAAATGGAACATTCTGCTTAGTCAAGTTCCTCAATTGGGAAGCAATAGAAGAGAATCCCTTGACGAATCGGCGGTAGTAGATAGTTAACCCAACAAAACTCCTCATTTCTGACACATTAGTGGGTCTTACCCAATTCTTCACTGTCTCAATCTTAGATGGATCCACCATCACTCCATCCTTAGAAACCACGTGCCCCAAGAAGGACACTGAATCTAGCCAAAACTCACACTTGGAAAATTTTGCATAAAGCTTCTTCTTCCTCAATAACTCTAACACCATTCTCAAATGCTCCTCATGTTCCTTCTTACTCTTGGAGTATATCAGTATGTCATCAATAAACACGATCACAAAAGATCTAGATATGGCTTGAAAATCCCGTTCATCAAGCTCATGAAGGCAGCAGGGGCATTCGTAAGACCAAAAGACATTACCACAAATTCATAATGCCCATATCTAGTTCGAAAAGCAGTCTTTGGCACATCCGTTGCTCGTATTTTCAATTGGTGATAACCGGATCTCAAGTCAATTTTAGAGAAGACACAAGCACCTTGTAACTGATCGAACAAGTCGTCAATGCGAGGAATGGGGTACTTGTTCTTAATAGTTACTTTGTTCAGTTGTCTGTAGTCTATGCACATCCGAAAGCTCCCATCCTTCTTCTTCACAAATAAAACCGGAGCAACCAAGGAGATGCACTTGGTCTAATGAAGCCTTTGCTCAACAATTCTTGAAGTTGGGCCTTTAACTCTCTTAACTCTGCGGGAGCCATTCTATAAGGGGGTATAGAAATGGGGAGAGTACCTGGTTCCAAATCAATGCAGAAGTCAATATACCTATCTGGGGGCATACCAGGAAGATCTGCAGGGAACACATCCAAAAACTCACGTACTACCGAAACTGACTCAATCGAGGGTACTTGGGTAGTGTCATCCTTGAGATGTGCCAAGAAAGCTAAACACCCTTTACTCACCATTTTCTTAGCACGAATAAAGGAGATGATACGCACCGGTTTGGAAGTGTAGTCGCCCTCCCACACTAACGGATCTGCCCCAGGCTTGGCTAACGTCACAGTTTTAGCATTACAATCCAAAATCGCAAAATTCGGAGAAAGCCAAGTCATACCCAGAATTACATCAAAGTCACCCATTTCTAAAATAACCAAATCTATATAAGTGTTGATCCCCACAAAATTCACCAAACAAGACCTATATACTTTTTCGACTATCACAGACTCACCCACCGGAGTAGAAACACGAATAGGCATGTCAAGTAATTCACAATGTAGGTTAAGACCATTAGCAAATGAGGAAGATACATATGAAAACGTGGAGCCAGGGTCAAATAATACAGATGCCATGCAATCACAAACCAAGAGATTACCTGTGATAACAGCATCAGACGCCTCCGCTTCAGATCTCCCAGGGAAAGCGTAACAATGGGCCCTGTCGTTTGTCTGTCCATTGCCCCTACCATGTTGTGTAGTAGTGGCTCCGTTTTGCCCATCACCTCTGCCGTTTGGTGACCACATTACCTCGACCACCTCGTCCTCCAGAAAAACGGCCTCTACCATGACCACCCCTTCCTCTAGCTATTAGGGGTCTATAACTCTGTTTTTGACAATTCCTCCTAATATGTCCAATCTCCCCACATCCATAGCACTCTCTGGAGTCAGGCATAGGTCTCCGGAGTAGTGTTGACCGTTCTGAGGTGGACCCCCAACTACAGTCTGTAGTGAAGACTGAATTGGTCGAATTGAGTGACCTCCGGAGCTCTGTCCTCTAGAGTAAGAACCATTAAACTCACCTCCCCTTCGAAACCTTTTGATGTTGATGTCGTGGTGAAGTCATCTGGTTTCACTCCTTCCACCTCTATCACAAAGTCTACCACCTCTTGGAAGGATGTGCCGTTGCCGCTATCTGTAAGGTTGAAATCCGCAATTCTGACCTCAACCCCTTCACAAAACGGCGAATCCGTTCTTGTGGACTGAAACAGAGTTGGGTGGCATATCTGGATAGTGCGCGAAATTTAGCCTCGTATGCATTAACTGTCATCCTTCCTTGCTCTAGACTCAAGAACTCGTCCCTTTTTCTATCTCTCAAAGTCCTTGGGATATACTTCTCCATAAACAAGCTAGAGAAAGATTCCCAAGTCATAGGTGGTGCCTCTGTTGGTTGACACTCAACATGTGACCACCACCACATTTTGGCGTTCCCTTGAACTGATAGCTCACGAACTCAACGCCAAACTGTTCTACTATACCCATCTTGTGTAGTAGCTCATGACAATCAACCAGAAAATCGTAGGCATCCTCTGATTCTGCGCCCTTAAAGACTGGAGGTTTCAATTTCAAGAACTTACTGAAAAGTTCATGCTGGTCATTTGTCATAATAGGCCAGTAGTCAGACGTGGAAAGTCAGACGTGGAAATGTGCCTATTCCAATGATGCATCCATGCGGGGAGCCATAGTAGCCGCATGTCGTATCTCTGAAACCAGAGGTGTTTGTGCAGAAACCACTAGAGGTGCCTGACCCTGATCGGATAACCCGAAGATAAGCAAGTACCTGGTTGATCATCTCTGGGGTAGGTCGGGTTGGCATTTCCTCATCTTGCACTTGTTCATTCTCCCCTTCCTCACCCTCTCTTATCACCTCCTCGGTCGGTGGAGGAGTCACCGCCCTAGTATCAGATGGGCTAGGGGCGCGTCCTCTTCCTCTAGAGGACGTCCTCCCACGACCTCTTCCACGGCCTCTTGCCGCTGCTCTTCCTCGAGCTACAGCCCCAGTGGCTGGCTCAGTCGTTTCTTGTCTTTCCATTGTTGCTGCTGGTGCGGTCGTTGCTCTAGTTCTAACCATCTGCGAAATAGAATGAATATGGTCAGATACCAATTTGTATCACCTAGATACCAATTGGACTCAAGTAGTAGCACGAAAGAAAGAATGAAAGAATGGAATTTTCCTAAAGTCTTATAGCCTCTCAAAGAAAAGTAAAGGCGTCCCCCTACCGTTCCTTAAGACTCTACTAGACTCGTTCTTGTGTGATGAGACCAACGAACCTAATGCTCTGATACCAAGTTTGTCACGACCCAAATCGGGGACGCGACTGGCACCCACATTTACCCTCCTATGTGAGCGAACCAACCACTCTAAATCTTAACATTTCAACCTATGTCAACAGAAATATAATGCGGAAGACTTAAAATAATTCAAAACTATTATTAATATCCCCAAACTGGAAGTCATCATCACAAGAACATCTATCCTCAAATTACTAAACTAAGAATATCTAAGAAAACAATACAAATAGAAAGCTAGTCCATGCCGGAAGTTCAAGCATCAAGACTTGAGAAGAAGATCCAGTCCAAGCTAGACGCATTAGCTCACCCTGAATTTCCGAAAGTAGTGAAGACTGGCTTGATTTACTGCTGAGTTGAAGTTGACGGAACGTTTGCTGCATTCAACAAATAACAAGGAAGAAAACATAAAAGTAGGGGGTCAGTACAACCACAAGTACTGAGTAAGTATCATCGGCAACTCAAAATAGGGAACATTATATATCAATAATAATGTAATCAACTACCATACTCAACATGTAGCAACAAGTACTATAATCATCAACAAGTACCATCAAGTTCATCCATGAGGGCTCAAGCCTCAATACCATACTCATTTGGGAATTAAGTTTATTAGATTGAGTATATTTATCATCTTTCAAGATTCATTATCTTTCTTCCTCTTGTGTCGGTACGTGACACTCCGATCCCCTACCACTACGTGTCGGTACGTGACACTCTGATCCCCTAATTCTACGTGTCGGTTTTGTGACACCCGATCCCCTATATGTGTCGGTACGTGACACTCCGATCCCCTATATGTGTCGGAACATGACACTCCGATCCCCTACATGTGTCGGTACGTCACACTCCGATCCCCTATATCTATGTGTCGGATCGTGACAACCCGTCCCACTTATACTATGTGTCGGAACGTGACACTCCGATCCACTAATACTATGTGTCGGAACGTGACACTCCGATCCACTAACCTCATTCTATCCGTTCATCAAGCCTTCTCCATACCAAGGCATCACCAATCCCATTACTTTAATTCATCAAGCCTTCTTTTATACAAGGCATCATCATTAATAACGTAGATTAAAGTTTCTTTCAAGATTTGGGATTCAATGGGTTTCATCATGCTTGTTTTATCAAAATCACATAATCATATTCATGCAAGCATACAATTAAGCATATAAACAAGTTTACAATACTATCAACACATATCATTCACTATTAAGAGTTCACTACGAAGATCGTAAAAGAACCATAACCTACCTCCACCGAAGAATTGATCAAACAAGCTAATCCTCAAGCTGCGTTTTCTCCTCCTCTCGATCGATCCCTCTCTTTCTCTTTGTTCTTTCTGTTGTTTTATTCAAACCCTCTTTCCTTTACCCTAATTATCATATAATTAAGAATAAAAGAGGACAATAGAACCCACTTATTAACTTAAGGTTACCTCTTTAAACCCCCAAGTAATTAGACTTATTAATATTAACCCTCAATCTTTATAATTAAGGAAAGAATAGTCCAAAACGTCCCTTAAAACGTGAAAAGAAATCCAATTCTGCCTGGGATTTGCGCAACCTGTGACGGCCCGTCGTGCCTGCGACGGTCCGTCACGCAGGTCGTCGCAACAGCCTAGAATCCCATTTTTCACTAAGTGCACTGTGACGGTCCGTCACACCTGTGACGGTCCGTCTTGCACTTCCGTCATGACGGTCAGAGACTCGTTTCTTGTACCAAATTCTCAAAAGTTGAAGTGTTTTGCAACGGGAGCTCACGACGGTTCGTCGTGGATGTGACGGCACGTCCTGCAGGTCCGTCACAAATTACAGAGAGTTGATTTTCAGTACAAATTTCAGAATTTCTAAGTATGCTGAAACGATACACCCTCGACGGGCCGTCGTGCCTATGACGGTCCGTCGTAGTGTCCGTAGTCTTGGCAAGTTTTTCCAGAAATAAAATCTGCTGCTCAAAACGACTAAACAGGTCGTTACAATAGATACCAATTTACCCATCGTTTGTCCCCGAATGATCAAAAGAAAAAAACAATGGCGAAAAGGAGTACCTGAATCTGTAAACAGATGTGGGCATTTTTCTTGCATATCTGCCTCCTTCTCCCAAGTAGCTCTTCAACCGGTCGATTCTTCCATTGAACTTTGATGGATGCAATCTCTCTCGACCTCAACTTGCGAACTTCTCTATCTAATATAGCAACCGGTTCCTCTTCATAAGTCAAGTTCTCATCCAACAAAACTGAATCCCAACGGATGATGTAGTTTCCATCTCCATGGTATCTTTTCAACATGGACACATGAAATACCGGATGCACTCCGGACAGCCCTGGGGGCAAGGCTAATTCATAAGCCACCTCCCCTATTCTCTTAAGCACTTCAAATGGTCCAATATACCTTGGACTTAGCTTACCCCTTTTTCCAAACCGCAATACCCCTTTCATGGGTGAAACCTTCAACAAGACTTGTTCACCTTCCATGAACTCCAAGTCTCTAACCTTTCGGTCTGCATACTCCTTTTGTCTACTTTGCGCCGCCAGAAGCTTTTCTTGAATGCACTTCACCTTATCTAACGAATCCCTCAAGAGGTCAGAACCCCAAGGTCTAACCTCAAATGCATCGAACCAACCAATGGGAGATCTACACCTCCTCCCATACAATGCTTCAAATGGAGCCATGTCAATGCTGGAGTGATAGCTATTATTGTATGAAAACTCTGCCAAAGGTAAGAAGCTATCCCAATGACCACCAAATTCTATCACACATGCACGAAGCATATCCTCCAATACTTGAATCGTTCGCTCAGACTGACCATCGGTCTGAGGATGAAACGCAGTACTAAGGTCCAACCTAGTGCCTAATTCAGCATGTAATGTCCTCCAAAACTTAGAAGTAAACTGCGTACCTCTATCTGATATAATGAAGAGTGGAACTCCATGCAATCGAACGATTTCTGAGATGTAGATCTTGGCTAACTTCTCGGCATTGTAAGTCACCTTAACCGGAATGAAATAAGCGGACTTAGTTAACCTATCAACAATCACCCAAATGGAGTCATACTTACCCAAGGTCCTTGGAAGACCAACCACAAAGTCCATTGCGATTCTCTCCCACTTCCATTCAGGAATGGGCATTCTCTGAAGTGTTCCTCCGGGCCTTTGGTGTTCATACTTTACTTGTTGACAATTTGGACATTTGGCAACAAAATCTACAATGTCGCGCTTCATTCTGCTCCACCAAAAATGTTGTTTTAGGTCACGGTACATCTTGGTTGCACCAGGATGTATAGAATATCCGGAACTATGAGCCTCTGTCAGAATAGTGGTGATCAAATCATCGATGCGGGGTACACATACCCTTCCCTTAATCCTCAAAACACCTTCCTCATCAATTATTGCTTCCTTAGCCTCTCCTCGCAACACTTTATCTCGAATTCGACCTAGTTTCTCATCATCAAACTGTCTTCCCTTGATCTTGGCAAGAAAAGAAGATCTTGCCTCTACACAAGCTAACAATCCTCCCTTCTCATTTATTTCTAACCTCATAAGGTCATTAGCCAGAATCTGCACCTCTCTAGCCAATGGGCGTCTAGAAACTTGCAAATGAGCTAGACTTCCCATGCTTCCGGCCTTTCTACTTAGAGCATCCGCCACAACATTTGCTTTTCCCGGATGATACAAGATAGTGATGTCGTAGTCCTTTAGTAGTTCCATCCATCTCCTCTGTCTCAAGTTCAAATCTTTCTGAGTAAAGACATACTGTAGACTACGATGATCCGTATAGACTTCACACTTAACCCCATACAAATAGTGTCTCCATTGCTTTAGTGCAAATACTACCGCGGCCAACTCCAAATCATGGGTCGGATAGTTACGTTCATGCACCTTTAATTGCCTCGAAGCATAAGCAATCACATTCTTCTCTTGCATTAGCACTGCACCCAAACCAGAATAGGATGCATCACAATAAACAATGAAGTTCTACCCTCTACTGGCAAGGTAAGGATAGGTGCGGTAGTCAACAAAGTCTTGAGTTTCTGAAAGCTTTCCTCATACTCATCTGACCATACAATGGAACATTCTTCTTAGTCAAGTTCGTCAATTGGGAAGCAATAGAAGAGAATCCCTTGACGAATCGGCGGTAGTAGCTAGCTAACCCAACAAAACTCCTTATTTCTGACACATTAGTGGGTCTTACCCAATTCTTCACTGTCTCAATCTTAGATGGATCCACCATCACTCCATCCTTAGAAACCACGTGCCCCAAGAAGGACACTGAATCTAGCCAAAACTCACACTTGGAAAATTTTGCATAAAGCTTCTTCTTCCTCAATAACTCTAACACCATTCTCAAATGCTCCTCATGTTCCTTCTTACTCTTGGAGTATATCAGTATGTCATCAATAAACACGATCACAAAGAGATCCAGATATGGCTTGAAAATCCCGTTCATCAAGCTCATGAAGGCAGCAGGGGCATTCGTAAGACCAAAAGACATTACCACAAATTCATAATGCCCATACCTAGTTCGAAAAGCAGTCTTTGGCACATCCGTTGCTCGTATTTTCAATTGGTGATAACCGGATCTCAAGTCAATTTTAGAGAAGACACAAGCACCTTGTAACTGATCGAACAAGTCGTCAATGCGAGGAATGGGGGTATGTCTTGTTCTTAATAGTTACTTGTTCAGTTGTCTGTAGTCTATGCACATCCGAAAGCTCCCATCCTTCTTCTTCACAAACAAAACCGGAGCACCCAAGGAGATGCACTTGGTCTAATGAAGCCTTTGCTCAACAATTCTTGAAGTTGGGCCTTTAACTCTCTTAACTCTGCGGGAGCCATTCTATAAGGGGGTATAGAAATGGGGAGAGTACCTGGTTCCAAATCAATGCAGAAGTCAATATACCTATCTGGGGGCATACCAGGAAGATGTAGGGAACACATCCAAAAACTCACGTACTACCGAAACTGACTCAATCGAGGGTACTTGGGTAGTGTCATCCTTGAGATGTGCCAAGAAAGCTAAACACCCTTTACTCACCATTTTCTTAGCACGAATAAAGGAGATGATACGCACCGGTTTGGAAGTGTAGTCGCCCTCCCACACTAACGGATCTGCCCCAGGCTTGGCTAACGTCACAGTTTTAGCATTACAATCCAAAATCGCAAAATTCGGAGAAAGCCAAGTCATACCCAGAATTACAAAGTCACCCATTTCTAAAATAACCAAATCTATATAAGTGTTGATCCCCACAAAATTCACCAAACAAGACCTATATACTTTTTCGACTATCACAGACTCACCCCGGAGTAGTAGAAACACGAATAGGCATGTCAAGTAATTCACAATGTAGGTTAAGACCATTAGCAAATGAGGAAGATACATATGAAAACGTGGAGCCAGGGTCAAATAATACAGATGCCATGCAATCACAAACCAAGAGATTACCTGTGATAACAGCATCAGACGCCTCCGCTTCAGATCTCCCAGGGAAAGCGTAACAATGGGCCCTGTCATTTGTCTGTCCATTGCCCCTACCATGTTGTGTAGTAGTGGCTCCGTTTTGCCCATCACCTCTGCCGTTTTGGTGACCACCATTACCTCGACCACCTCGTCCTCCAGAAAAACGGCCTCTACCATGACCACCCCTTCCTCTAGCTATCAGGGGTCTATAACTCTGTTTTTGACAATTCCTCCTAATATGTCCAATCTCCCCACATCCATAGCACTCTCTGGAGTCAGGCATAGGTCTCTCGGAGTAGTGTTGACCGTTCTGAGGTGGACCCCCAACTACAGTCTGTAGTGAAGACTGAATTGGTCGAATTGAGTGACCTCCGGAGCTCTGTCCTCTAGAGTAAGAACCATTAAACTCACCTCCCCTTCGAAACCTTTTTGATGTTGATGTCGTGGTGAAGTCATCTGGTTTCACTCCTTCCACCTCTATCACAAAGTCTACCACCTCTTGGAAGGATGTTGCCGTTTCCGCTATCTGTAAGGCTGAAATCCGCAATTCTGACCTCAACCCCTTCACAAAACGGCGAATCCGTTCTTGTGGATGAAACAGAGTTGGGTGGCATATCTGGATAGTGCGCGAAATTTAGCCTCGTATGCATTAACTGTCATCCTTCCTTGCTCTAGACTCAAGAACTCGTCCCTTTTTCTATCTCTCAAAGTCCTTGGGATATACTTCTCCATAAACAAGCTAGAGAAAGATTCCCAAGTCATAGGTGGTGCCTCTGTTGGTTGACACTCAACATGTGACCACCACCACATTTTGGCGTTCCCTTGAAACTGATAGCTCACGAACTCAACGCCAAACTGTTCTACTATACCCATCTTGTGTAGTAGCTCATGACAATCAACCAGAAAATCGTAGGCATCCTCTGATTCTGCGCCCTTAAAGACTGGAGGTTTCAATTTCAAGAACTTACTGAAAAGTTCATGCTGGTCATTTGTCATAATAGGCCCAGTAGTCAGACGTGGAAATGTGCCTATTCCCAATGATGCATCCATGCGGGGAGACATAGTAGCCGCATGTCGTATCTCTGAAACCAGAGGTGTTTGTGCAGAAACCACTAGAGGTGCCTGACCCTGATCGGATAACCCGCTAAGATAAGCAAGTACCTGGTTGATCATCTCTGGGGTAGGTTGGGTTGGCATTTCCTCATCTTGCACTTGTTCATTCTCCCCTTCCTCACCCTCTCTTATCACCTCCTCGGTCGGTGGAGGAGTCACCGCCCTAGTATCAGATGGGCTAGGGGTGTGTCCTCTTCCTC
Organism: Solanum peruvianum; assembly: GCA_027705065.1. NCBI lineage: Eukaryota > Viridiplantae > Streptophyta > Magnoliopsida > Solanales > Solanaceae > Solanum > Solanum peruvianum. Next base: position 8,657,812 of record JAKWJD010001763.1, read on the forward strand.
TAGAGGACGTCCTCCCACGACCTCTTCCACGGCCTCTTGCCGCTGCTCTTCCTCGAGCTACAGCCCCAGTGGCTGGCTCAGTCGTTCTTGTCTTCCATTGTTGCTGCTGGTGCGGTCGTTGCTCTAGTTCTAACCATCTGCGAAATAGAATGAAGATGGTCAGATACCAATTTGTATCACCTAGATACCAATTGGACTCAAGTAGTAGCACGAAAGAAAGAATGAAAGAATGGAATTTTCCTAAAGTCTTATAGCCTCTTAAAGAAAAGTAAAGGCGTCCCCCTACCGTTCCTTAAGACTCTACTAGACTCGTTCTTGTGTGATGAGACCAACGAACCTAATGCTCTGATACCAAGTTTGTCACGACCCAAATCGGGGACGCGACTGGCACCCATATTTACCCTCCTATGTGAGCGAACCAACCACTCTAAACCTTAACATTTCAACCTATGTCAACAGAAATATAATGCGGAAGACTTAAAACAATTCAAAACTATTATTAATATCCCCAAATCTGGAAGTCATCATCACAAGAAATCTATCCTAAAATTACTAAACTAAGAATATCTAAGAAAACAAATACAAATAGAAAGCTAGTCCATGCCGGAAGTTCAAGGCATCAAGACTTGAAGAAGAAGATCCAGTCCAAGCTAGACGCATTAGCTCACCCTGAATTTCCGAAAGTAGTGAAGACTGGCTTGATTTACTGCTGAGTTGAAGTTGACGGAACGTTTGCTGCATTCAACAAATAACAAGGAAGAAAACATAAAAGTAGGGGGTCAGTACAACCACAAGTACTGAGTAAGTATCATCAGCCAACTCAAAATAGGGAACAGTATATATCAATAATAATGTAAATCAACTACCATACTCAACATGTAGCAACAAGTACTATAATCATCAACAAGTACCATCAAGTTCATCCATGAGGGCTCAAGCCTCAATACCATACTCATTTGGGAATTAAGTTTATTAGATTGAGTATATTTATCATCTTTCAAGATTCATTATCTTTCTTCCTCTTGTGTCGGTACGTGACACTCCGATCCCCTACCACTACGTGTCGGTACGTGACACTCCGATCCCCTAATTCTACGTGTCGGTTTGTGACACCCGATCCCCTATATGTGTCGGTACGTGACACTCCGATCCCCTATATGTGTCGGAACATGACACTCCGATCCCCTACATGTGTCGGTACGTCACACTCCGATCCCCTATATCTATGTGTCGGATCGTGACACCCGTCCCACTTATACTATGTGTCGGAACGTGACACTCCGATCCACTAATACTATGTGTCGGAACGTGACACTCCGATCCACTAACCTCATTCTATCCGTTCATCAAGCCTTCTCCATACCAAGGCATCACCAATCCCATTACTTTAATTCATCAAGCCTTCTTTTATACCAAGGCATCATCATTAATAACATAGATTAAAGTTTCTTTCAAGATTTGGGATTCAATGGGTTTCATCATGCTTGTTTTATCAAAATCACATAATCATATTCATGCAAGCATACAATTAAGCATATAGACAGGTTTACAATACTATCAACACATATCATTCACTATTAAGAGTTCACTACGAAGATCGTAAAAGAACCATAACCTACCTCCACCGAAGAATTGATCAAACAAGCTAATCCTCAAGCTGCGTTTTCTCCTCCCTCTCGATCGATCCCTCTCTTTCTCTTTGTTCTTTCTGTTTGTTTTATTCAAACCCTCTTTCCTTTACCCTAATTATTATACTTAGTATGTGATGTATTATTGTTAAATTATGCTATTTGTTGATTAATTAACCCGGTATGTGAAGTAGATCATGAAATTGACCCAAGTCTTTAACCCTAGGTTATGAAGTAATGATGAATTGATGTGTAGTGATCCAAATGGCTTCATTATTGTGTTAATTACTATTGTGTGATGATATAACACCCATTGTTGGGTTGAATTTGATGGTTTGTATGATGTCTTGTGATCTCAAACCTTTACTTAAATTATGAATACTTGTGTTTAATGACGAAGTTCTATTGAAGTACACCTTGTGGTAGGATTGATTAGGGTTGGTATGATGTTGAATAGAATTGTCTTGATTTATGGCTTGTGAGTTGTTGGATAGGATGTAATGATATAAGATTGTTGATGAACTTTCTATGTGCCTTATTATGATATGGTGAAGTAAATATGCTAACCTCACATGTGAGAATTTCATTGAAGGATTTTCTTATGTAATTATATTGAGCTAAAGACTATGACTATATAAGGAGTAGTCTCCTATGACCTAACCAAAGTTAAACATATTATAGCTTAGCGCTGAGTGAACTAGAAGTGTGCTCATTAGATTGGAGACTATAATGCATGTAGCATAAAGAGGGTCCCAAATACATCTCCTAGTTATTGAACTTTGTTGTCCCCATTGGAATATTAGCTAGTAAATATACATAAATGATTATGTTCATGTTTCTGACTACCATGGCAAGTAGTCCACCTTCTTTCGGTGTAGGGTTCCATGACACCAGATTCGACATTAGATGATGTGGTCTATGTCGGTTAAGGCAAGGTGTTTCCAAAAGTAAAATTAAGTAATAAAGTTAATTCTAATTAGTATGACCTAAGGGGTTTCGCTTCGGTATGAGAGTCTACCTATACATTGCACTAGTTAGCCTTGAGGAAAGTCTTAGAAAGATGTCCTTATGTACCAATATGATTACAAATGTAATTTGTATGTATATATTGATATTACATGTTAAGGACACTATGCAATATTGGTTTTACTCATGAATAAGTTGTTGCTCTCCATTGCTACATATGCTGGTAATTTTTCTTTATGTTATGGGTATGTAAAATTAGGCATTGCTTATGGTCCTTGTTGGGTATGCTTGATTGAGTAAGGTCATGGGACCTTACTTAGTCGTTTAACTAGTGGACTTAAAGGGGATTATGAGTAATGATCTTTATTAGGTCATGATGTCATGAACTCTTATGTATAATTGTTGATATTACAACTTGATGATAGAATCGTCTTGATTATGTACTCAATTATGTTGATAAGAATGTAGACTTAACTAGACCTGATATTTTTGGTCTTGTGTTACACATGGTCTTGACTTAAGGTATATGTGCTTATTGACTTATTTTTTTTCTTGAATGTGCATAAGGTATTTTCAAAGTTACTTTGCATGCTTTTGAATAAGTATCTCTTTGTAGCATTATTTCAATGTTGTATGTGCATATGATTCAATAGTTAGTACAAGTTATGTGTTAACCCCATTTCTCCCTTTTACCCCAACATTTTAAGTTTCTTCCATTGAGGAGATTGTGGACATTTGCAATGAAGGCTTGGAATCCTTCTCCAACTGTGGGTATGTCCTCATGTCCGAAGATGATACCTTGTTCTTACTCTAGTAATGTTTGTTTGTTATAGTTTAAAGATGATCAATTCATTCTAATTGTTTCAAGACAATGTTGTAAGCTCTAAGTTGTATTTATACATTGTGTAAAGGCTTATGCCCATATGGTTCGATTTTTTTTAGATGGTTTAATATGAAACATCCCTTTTAAGACTATATTATGTACCTTATATATATGTGTGTGTGTCATAAAAGTAGAAGACTATGTAATCTTCTTATAAGTGGTGTTTATGTATACTCGCTATGAATATATTATGTGTAAGCGATAGGTCTACGTAAACCTCATGAAGTAATTGTAGATGAAAAATATTAAATTTTCCTCACTTTTAACCTATGAATGTAATTATTAATGCGAAGAAGCTAGTCTTAGTTCCCAGGACGACGCTCGTTACATCTAGGGGGTACTTCTTGGATTTGACAAACTTGTTATCAGAGCCAGGTTGAATATCCCTAGAATTGATGTCTCATTAAACCACGTCTATGTAGATTCTTATTCATAATTGTGAAGTACACCACACTTATGAATGAGAGACTGTGTGATCCTTAGAATACACTCATCTCTTTGTATTCCTATGTCTTACCTCTCAAATCTTGTTATGTGCTTTGACCTAAACTTTCTATCGTTGTTAAAGGTATAAATACTCAAAGAGCAACTGTTAGAAGGTCCATGGAAGAGATGAATAATGTGGGAATCCACGACAACCAAGTGCCTCCACAAGACAACCAAGTTCCTCCACTTTACGAAGTTGTTATGGGTTATGAAGTTCTGGTTGTTCCTCCACCGATGACCCATGGGGTGATAAGGGAAACCTTCCTTAATTGTCCAAAGACAGATCCTCACAAGATAATTCCATCACTTCTAAAGTCAAAGCTATGATGACCCAAGTGAATAGGGAGGTTGGACCTCCAGTGTCTCAACATGAAAACACTATACCCTCTCGTTTGACAGACTTTACTAGAATGAGTCCACCTATGTTCTTTGGGTCGAGGTCAGATGAGTACCCTAAATACTTCCTCGATGAGGTCTATAAGATTCTCTAGTTATGGGTGTGACTTCAATTGTGAAGTCCGAGTTGGTGGCCTATCAATGCAAAGATGTGGCTCAAACTTGGTACGTATGATGGAGGGATAATAGGAACTAAGGGGTGGACCGGTAACTTGGGAGATCTTCAAGAAGGCTTTCCTTGATAAGTTCTTTCCTAGAGAGAAAGATAAGGTGGAAGAATTCATTAGCCTTTGTCAAGAAGGTATGACTGTACTGGACTTCTCCTTGAAATTCACTAAATTGTCCAAGTATGCTCCATCCTTAGTGTCAAACCCAAAGGATGAAATGAGTCATTTTCTTACATGAGTGTCTAAAGACTTGATATAAGAATGTCGCTCGACTATGTTTCATGATAATATGAATATCTCTCGGCTTATGGTTCATGCTCAATATATGGAAGAAACTAGGCAAAGGGGAAAGAATATAGAGGCTAGTAGGGTCAAGTCTTATGATGGCGGTGCTTCAAAGGGGAGGTTGGAAATCAAAGACAAGCCTAGATTCAAGAAGAGGTTCTCCAATAAAGTTCCTTCCAAATTTCCCACGGCTCGTGATGATAAGGTCTTTAAACCTAAGTTTCAAAAGGGAAGAGGTACTAGTTCACCAGCTAAAAAGACAACCTGTGGGAAGCGTTGTAAGAAGCATTATGATGATTGCCTTTTGGGGATGGAGAATTGATTTGGGTGTGGCAAGAGTGGCCATAAGGTTACGGATTTCCCTAATTTGAAGGGGCAAGACAAAGGAAGTGGGAAATCTCAAGCTAGTTGTTCTAATGTGGATGCTCCAAAGAAGAATCACTTTTATGCTCTTCACTCATGGGGTGAACAAGAGAGTTCTCCCGATGTGGTGACTGGTAAGTCACAAGTCTTCTCTATTGATGTTTATGATTTACTTGATTCGGGTGATACATTATCTTTTGTTACTCCTTTGATAGCTAAGAGTTCTGATATTTTTCCCGATATTCTAAATGAACCTTTCATGGTAACTACCCCGGTAGGTGAGTCAGTTGTTGCAACGAGGGTATATACAAATTGTCGTATAATGTTGCCCAATAGAATTGCTCTATTTAAATTAATATAACTCGACATGGTTGATTTTTATGTAATTTTAGGGATGGATTGGTTGCATAAATATTTTGTTTCCATTAATTGTAGACCAAGAATTCTCAAATTCAATTTTTCAAATGAACCCGTCTTGGAGTGGAAGGGGGAAATTCTATTCCTATAGGTCATATCATTTCTTATATAAAGGCTTGTAAGATTATCTCAAAATGGTTTTTATACTATATTGCAAGATTCAAAGATTTTGGACTCCGAAAATCCTCACATTGAGTTAATCCTCATAGTAAGAGAATTTCCGGAGTTCTTTCCTATTTATCTTTCCGGAATACCACCCAAACAGGAAATTGATTTCGGTATTGACTTGATACTTGATACCAACCGCATTTCAATTCCTTTTATCGGATGCCTCCGACCGAATTGAAAGAGTTGAAGTCTAAACTCAAATATTTTCAAGACAAAGGCTTTATTAGACCTAGTATTTCGCCATGGGGTTCTCCGTTATTGTTTAGGAAGAAGAAGGATGGGTCCCTTAGAATGTGCATTGATAATTGCCAACTCAGTAAAATCACTAGTAAGAACAAGTATCCTCTCCCTCGGATTGATCACTTATTTGATCAACCCCAAAGGGCAAGTTACTTTTCTAATATTGACTTGAGATCGGGGTATCACCAACTTAGGGTGAGAGGTAAGGATATAACAAAAATGATATTTCAAACTAGATAGGTCACTATAAGTTCTTGGTAATGTCCTTTGGTCTCACTAATGCCCCAGGCGTTTATGGACCTCATGAATAGGGTGTTTTGAAGTTACCTATATTTATTTGTTATTGTCTTTATTGAACACATCTTAGTATATTTGAAAAATGAGGGTGAACACATAGACCATTTGAGAGTGATCTTGCAAGTATTTAAGGAACACAATTATTTGCCAAGTATAACAAATTTGTTTTTTGGTTGAGGTCAGTGGTGTTTCTTGGATATATAATCTCTAGTGAGGGGGTTGAGGTTGATCCAAGGAAAAATGAGGCGGTCTAGAATTGGCCTAGACCAATTACTCTAACCAGAATTAGAAGTGTTTTGGGTGTAGCGAGATATTATAGGAGTTTTGTGGATGGTTTTGCATCCGTTGCATCTCCTTTGACTACCTTGACTCAAAACAGTATGAAATTTTAGTGGTCGAAGGCATGTGAAAGAAGCTTCCAAATCATGAAAGAGACTTACCTCCGCTCCAGTGTTGACTTTACCTGAGGGTACCAAGGACTTCGTTGTATATTGTGATGCATCTCGAGTGGGCTTAGGATGTGTGCTTATGTAACATGGAAAAGTAGTAGCTTATGCTTCTAGACAATTTAAGGTGCATGACAAGACTTCTCCAACTCATGATCTTGAGTCAGCGGTCGTGGTATTTGCCTTGAAAATATGGAGTCATTATTGTATGGTGTCCATGTTGATGTGTATACTAAAAACAAGAGTCTTCAATATGTGTTTACTCAAAAGGTGGTTGGAATTGTTGAAAGATTATGACATTCGTGTTATCTATCGCTCCAACAAGGACAATACGGTTTCAGATGATCTAAGTCGTTTTACCATGGGTAGTATGTCTCATGTAGAAGAAGACAAGAAAGACCTAGTTAAAGATGTTCATAGGTTGGCTCGTTTAGGTGTTAGATTGGAAGATTCTCCAAATGTTGGTTTTATAGTCCATCATAAGTCTGAGTCATCTTGGGTGGTTAAGGTGAAGTCTAAGCAATACCTTGATCAACCATTGATGGAGTTGAAGAAGTCGATTCTTGGTAAACATAATGATTCATTCTCCTTAATGGGGATGGTGTCATGAGGTATCAAAGAAGGTTGTGTGTGCCTAATGTTGATGAAGTGAGAAATTAGATTCTTGAGGAATCCCATGGTTCCCGTTGTTCCATTCATCTGGTTCTACAAAGATGTATCATGACTTTAGAGAAGTGTTTTGGTGGCAAGTCTTAAAAGAGGGCATATTGGAATTTGTTGCAAAATGTCCAAATTACCAACAAGTGAAAGTCGAGCACCAAAAGTCAAGGGGGTTACTTCAAGATATACAAGTTCCCACTTCAAATTGGGAAGACATAAATATGGACTTCGTGGTAGCTTTGCCTTGGACACAAAAGCAACATGATTCTATATTGTTGTTTGTGGATACGTTGACCAAATCCGCTCATTTTATACTTGTTAAATCCACTTACTCAGCAGAGGATTATGCAAGGGTATTCATATATGAGATTGTGTGTCGCCATGGTATTCCATTATTCATCATTCAGATAGGGGTGCATAATTCACATCTATGTTTTGGAGGTCATTCCAAAAAGGGTTGGGTAACAATTTGAAGCTAAGCACTGCTTTTTATCCCTAAACGGATGTTCAATTGGAGTTTAATATTCAAACGAGTGATGATATGCTTAGAGCTTGTATAATTGATTTCAGGGGAAATTGGGATAAATATTTGCCTTTGGTTGAGTTCTCTTATAACAATAGTTATCATTCAACTATATCTATGGCTCCTATTGAGGCCTTGTATGGTAGGAGATGTAGATTTCCAATTGGATGGTTTGAAGTGTGTGAGCCTCTCTTGAGTCTCAAATTGATTTAGAAGACCTTGGAGAAATTTCACATAATAAGGAACCGCTTGCAAACATACAATAGTTGGCCAAAGTCTTATGCCAACAATAGCATAAGGGACTTAGAATTTTGATAAGGTGACAGTGTGTATCGAAAAATTTCACCCATGAAAAGAGTGGTGAGATTCGTCAAGAAAGGGAAGTTGAGTCCTCGTTATGTGGGTCCCTTATAAAATTTTGCAAAGTGTAGGAAAGGTTGCATACAAGTTAAGATTACCTAGTGAATTGGATTCGATTCATTCAGTATTCCATATCTCCATGTTTAAGAAGTGTATCGCTCATCCCGAGCCCATTCTTCCTATTGAGGATCTAGGTGTGAAAATGAACCTCTCCTATGAGGAGGTTTCGGTTGAAATCCTTGATATACAAGTAAAATAGTTTTGGAACAAGGAGGTGACTTCTGTAAAGGTGTTATGGAAGAACCACCTTCTTGAGGGAGCAATATGGGAGGCCGAGGCCGACATGAAGTCCCATTACCCTCATCCCTTTTTCAATTAAGTTTATTTGTTCTAAATAATAATGAAATAATGAGTTAATTGAATTTGAATTGTTTCGAAAAGATATGCATACGTACGATGAAGGTTTTTTGCAAAAATGAAGCTTCATGCCCAAATGCTTTTTTTCTTGATTTTGCACTCATTGTGTACTTGGTACGTTGTTTCCTTTATGAAATGTTATTGATAATGTTTATAGGTTGAATTTAGGCATAATTAACTCTTTAATGATAGGTTGGCCCACGTTGCTGTAAGAAGGAAATTCTCATGTTATGATGTGAGCTCTTGTGTGTTATAACTAATATTTTGAGTTACTTTGTGAAAATGACATGTTGTTATGATTTGATTTGTAACTCATATTGTTTTTGAATGTGTTGGTTGGGTTACTGGTATTAAGTCTATCCTTTCTCTTCAAAAGATTTTTAGTGTCATTCAGGGACGAGTATTCCTAAGTGGGGGGATAATGTAACACTCCAAAAGTCTAAAACCTAATCTAGATCCTCACATGAATGTATAAGGTCTATTACACTGTCTTAAGGTCAATAATAATGTATAAGAGTCATTTAGGGAGTTTTAGAGTCAAAACGTCAAAGAACGTCCACTACGTCTAGAGACGAGTGCAAAAGACGTGTTAATATGTCTTAGACTATTTGACGGTATTTTAGGAGTTGGAATTTGATTATATTTGGTAATAAGGTGTCTAAAAACTATTAGAGTTGGTTTAGGGTTGAAACTTCTAAGTACGACTCTCCAAGGACCAACCAAAGGGTCCTTAAGAGGACCCTTCCAATTTGGTTAAAAGTTATGTTGAGATAGTAGCCATTAACGAGGTACAGGCGACGAGGCGTAAATCAATAAATGGGGGATTGATGCCTTCGTCAATGAAGACATAGAAATTTTGGAAAAATGGCCATTTTGGCAGGTCTCTAACCAAAACGACAGACCTGCAAGACGGTTGGTCCTAAATCCCGTCGATTGACCTACAGCCTGTAGGTCGGGGTCTTATAGGTCATGTCTGAGATTTTCTGTTGAGTTTTAAGTTAATTCATTTAATTAATATTTGGTTAGTTAATTAGTTAAGGGTTAGGGGAGGTCTAATTAAGTTAGTTAATGACTTATATAAAGACCTAATCCTAATCAAACTAACCTAACTCCCACAATTCCAAAACACAATTTCTCTTCCTTCTCTATACTTTCTCTCTCCCAAAAAGAAGAACTGCATTTAAGGGTGATGTACCAAGATATCCGAGTACAGTTTGACACTTAAAAATAAAAAAACTAGTACTAGAATCGAGTGCATTTGGTAGGATTCGATGTGTTTGTTGATGAAGTAGGGAGAATGATACAAATTACAGAAGTAATAACTCATAAACATCTTGACGGTCCGTGGCTCATTTGATGGTCCATGTAAGTGACCGTGAAGTATGATGATAGGAGAGTTATTTTGAAACCTACTTCTGAGAAATCTTAAGTAAAGGCTACGAGAGACTTTACGAACCGTAATCATTTTGAAGGAACGTTGTTTAGTATGTGAACCAGATTCTACAAATGCAGTGTGAAGTGTTCAAAGTTGAGTAAATTCAAGTGAAGATTAAGGACACCTTAACCGATCGTAATAACTTTGAAGGTCCGTAGTTCTATCCATTAACCAGATTCCAAAGAGCAATTAAAAGTTTCCAAAGTTGAGAAAGTTAAAGTGAAGACCACAGAAGATTTCACGGACCGTGATAATTTTGATGGTCCGTGTTTCTGTCCGTCAACAAGATTCCAGAAGCAGGGGCAAAGGGTCTGGAGTGTAGAAAGATGAAGTGAAGATCAGGGACGTATTCACGGACCGTGATAATTTTGATAGTCTGTGATTTTATCCATGAACTAGATTTTAGTTTTGAGGATTTGAAGGCAAAACCATGGACTATTATACGGGCCGTAAAGCCTTTCATGGGTCGTGATGGGGTCCTTGATGGAAAGCAAAAATACAGTTCTAATTACATTAGGCCTCTTTTAAAAAGTTTTATTAAAATATTATTTTGGGTTTTTTTTTTAACTATCTTAGGGTTTATCGAATTGTGGACGACAAAAAGGCATAGAAAACTTGAGATTTTATTTGAATTACTCTTGTTTATGAAACTACTTGGTAACAGGAGACATTTTGACTTTTGGATTATAAAATGTGATTTATAATTTCAATTTGCTATGGTAAGTATTCATAATTATGTTTTCAATTATTATGAACTATTATATACACAGTATAATGAATCCCTAAGTAATCAAATAAGGTGTGTTGGATCCATGATGAGACTGTGAATCTGAATCTATAAAACAAGCAGAGAGTAATCCCCTTACTCATGTTGTATATTCAAGATCGGGTTTTAATGTTATCTAAGGAGTGCAAACTTTAGACTAGCCTGAAATAAGTGATTGTTCGAGAGAAAAAAACTTGTTAGGAAAAGCGAAAATCTCTTAACTGTATTGAAGCTAAAGTTAATGTTCGAGAGAAAATAGCTTCAGCCTCACATCTAGTTAAATTAGTTCTTTATAAAAGAATAAATTGTATCTCAAGAGAATACAAGCGTTTATTATCTAATTAGCCTGAGAAGCATTAGACAAACTTTAGTCACTGAGTATTGTGAATGTGTGATTGCTTGAAGCTCCAATTTCAGAAGAGTTTCACAAGTTCTTATCATAGTGAACACTAACCTTCTTTCTCTTAATAAACAGAAAACCCAGACCTAGTCACTATTGATTAAATTGATTTGAAATCTAAATTAGTGTCTCATGCTTAGAACTTGTCACATTGATATTCATATCCAATTTTTCACTTTATTTGAATTTATTAGGATATAGTAATAACAATTGGATAAGAACGAAAATAAACATTGTCTGTAAATAAATTCTCTGTGGGAACAATCTCAAATCCTGTTGAGTTATTTAAAATGACAATGACCGTTTACACTTTCATTTTAGGTGTACATTTGGACGTATCAAAGGGATAGGTCAAGGGATTTAGGGAATAAAGAAGGTATTTTTTCCATCAATCTTCAACAATTAACATGGTATGGGATCCTTTCACCTTTGGGATTCCATTCCCCAAAGGATTCTTCCAAAATTGATTTCAAAAGATGAGTTTCATGTCAGTTTTCTTCTATTACCAATTTGATCTCGTAATTTGTATTGTCTATGGTTTATTTTCGTTATTATACTTACATTTCGATGTATTATGATTCAATTATGCTAGTTCTTGATGAATTAACCTAGTATGTGAAGTAGATCATGAAATTGACCCAAGTCCCTAACCCTAGGTTATGAACTAGTGATGAATTGATATGTAGTGATTCAATTGACTTCATCATTGTGTTATTTACTATTGTGTGATGATAATACACCTATTGTTGGGTTGAATTGGATGTTTGATGGTAAAACCTTTGATGTTGGCTTCTGAAAGAGATTGGGGTAAGTCTTGTGATCTAAAACCTTTACTTCAATTATGATTACGTGTGTTTAGTGATGAAGTTCTATTAAAGTAAACCTTATGATAGAATTGATTAAGTTTGGTATGATGTTTAATTTGAATGTATTGATTTATGGCTTGTGTGTTTTTGGCTAGGATGTAATGATATTAAGGTTGGTGATGAATTTCCTATGTGCCTTATAAATGTGCTAACCTCACATGTGTGTTTTGAACTGAAAGGATGTTCCCATGTAACTCTTATTGAGCTAAAGACTATGACTATGTAAGGAGTAGTCTCTATGATCTAACCTCACTTATGATAATTAATGAAAGATGTTTCAAAAGGGAATCTAGCTCAGCACCGAGTGAACTACAAGTGAGGAGTGTCCCTTCTCACATAGGGAAGGTAGGATCTCTATTGTGCTCATTAGATTGAAGACTATAATGCATAGAGCATAAAGAGGGTCCCAAGTACATCTCCTAGTTCGTGAACTATGTTGCCCCCATATGTATACTAGCTAGTAGAACAACATAGATGCTATGTCCATGTTTTTTTACAACCTTGACAAGTAGTCCACCGTCTTTCGGTGTAGGGCTCCATGACACCGGATTCCACATTATATGATTTGGTCTATGTCGGTTAAGGCAAGATGTTCCCAAAAGTAAAATCAAGTTGTAAAGTGAACTCTAACTAGGATGACCTAAGGGGTTTAGATTAGTCTATCTAGTGGTACGGGACTCTACATATACATTACACTAGTTATCCTTGAGGGATGTCTTAGAAAGATGTTGTTATGTATCAGTGTGCTTATAAATGTAAGTGATATGTATTTTTTGATCTTACATATTAATAACAATATGTAATATTGGTTTCATTCATGAATATGTTGTTGGTCTCCGTTGGTAGATATGATGATAATTATTCTTGATGTTATGGTATGTTAATTTAGGCATTGTTTATGGTCCTTCTTGTATTTGCTTGATGGAGTAAGGTTATAGAACCTTACTTACTCATTGCAATAGTGGACTTAATGGGGTTTATGAGTAATGGTCTTGCTTAGGTGATGATGTCATCATTGCTAATGTATACTTGTTGATATTATAACTTGATGATAGAATTGTCTTGATTATGTGCTCAATTATATTTATATGCATGTTGACTTGACTAGAATTGATATTGTTGGTATTGTTTTACATGGTCTAGACTTAAGAAATATGTTCTTATTGACTTGTATTGGTTCTTGAATGTGCGTCAGGATTTGAAAATTTAATTTTCAAGCTTTTGAATTAATGTCCCTTTTTAGCATGATTTCTATTTATGTATGTGCATATGATTCATACTTAGTAAAACTGATGCATTAAACCCATTTCTCCCTTTTTGTTTAATACTTTAGGTTCCAGACGTTGAGGAGATTGTGGCCTTTTGCAAGAAAGGATTGGAATCATTCTCCAAGTGTGGGTATGTCCTCAAGTGCGAGGATGATGCCTTGTTCTTACTCTAGCTATGTTTCTTTTTTATAGTCTAAAGACTATAAATTCATTCTACTTGTATCAAGACATTGTTGTAAGCCGTAAGTGACATTTATACATTGTGTAACGGCTTATGCCCATATGGTTCGATTCCTTTTAGATGGTTTAATATGAAACATCCCTTATGAGACTATATTGCGTATCATACATATATATATATATATATATATCTCTGTGTGTGTGTGTGTGTGTGTGTGTGTGTGTGTGTGTATCATAAAAGTAGAAGCCTATGTAATCTTCTTATATGAGGAGTCTATGAATATATTATGTGTAAGAGAGAGGGCTAAGTAAACCTCATGAAGTAATTGTAGATAAAATGTTTTAATTTTCCGCTCTTTTTAGCCTATGAATGTAATGATGAATGCTATGCGTCTAGTCTTAGTCCTCTTCGAGGACGATGCCGGTACGTCTACGGGGTACTTTCTATATGTGACAATCGTAGCTATAGGAGTATATGGGTTACTTACACTAGTCCAACTCTGTGTAATGCTACTCCCAATAGATTAAGTGATTAAGACATTATGATTAAATTTCTGTAATACAGTAGGTAGTTCAAAACTAAACATGCAAACTTAGAATACAACAGTAAATATGATAGTAGTGCATTCATAACTAAGGCATATAATTGAATACTAAAATATCTGACTTAGCATGTTTAATTAAGAACAAAGAACAAAATGGCCAGGTTTCAGAAATTAATGCAAGAAATAATGTAATGACATAATTATCTTATTTGAAACATGTAAATAACTAATTCATGATAATATGTTAAATTTTTTGAAACCCTTGGCATAGTTAACAAAAGAGAATCAAGAATCTGACATAATTCTATAGATATAATATTTAAAAGGAACACAATAGTGAAATCCCACACATCTGGTGACAAATTACACAAAGAAATCTTGCTTTTTGTGGATGGAAATGGTGAAACTTTTTGCGTTCTTGAACTAGGGTTTTTGACTCATTTTCTCCTCTCAAGCTATAATTTCTCTAAATGACCCACGGTAACTTTTCCAATGTGGAATAAAAGGATTTCTACTCAAATATGTAATAAGAAGATTTTAAATCTTTTTTATCTTATTTTCTAGTCGTAAAATTCTTACAAGTAAAATTTGATTTATGATTTGACTTAGGTAAGTTCTAGTTATGTTTTTATTTTAAAATTAACAAAAATCATGAAATACATGGTAAAATGACGAGGTTTAGAGGTCTTACAAAGTAGGAATAGACCAAAATACCCCTAGCATAAAGCTGCAAAAGGGTTGATGAGGACCATCTTCATGGACGTGACAGGGACCACAGACTGTGAACTAGGTTGTGGTCTTCACTTTCTGACTACAAATCTTAGGGTTTGTATCGTGTGCCTTACAATGGCCAATGTGAGGGACCACAGATCATGAAGTACCTCATGAACCTCACTTGGGCTGAGGTTTGCGAGCTCAGGATTAGGGATCCACTGGCCAAGATTCTACAGACACTCCAACGGCCCATTTGAAAGACCATCGACCGTGAATATGGTCATGGTTCTCACTTAGGGGTGGGGTCTAAGGGACTAGATAAGGGAGGCATACTTTCTAAGTCTTCACACACATCCCTACAACCTATATTCTAGACCAGAAAATATGAAGGTCCCCATGGTCCTTACATGGTCTAGGGGGTCTGAGGGCTAGGCTTTGGGGGACTACTGGTTAAGGCACTATGGACGACACCACGCTCCATCGTTGCTATCACGGCCTTTGAAAGAGGTTCGATTATTTTTATCGCACACCACTCTAGGCAGTCTTACAAACGTCTGTAACACTCAGCCTACTTGCACCCACGAAAATTGACTAAGTATGGAAATGCTTAAAACAGCAGCGTCAAACAACCAACAGAATTACAGGAACAAGTCCCAACCTTTATTAACCTTTAAAGTAATACAAAGGAAGGCTTCACAAATTAGTCTAAGGCTAGAAACACTCTGTTTTTGCCTTAGACGAATTTCCACCTTTAAATCAAAATTCTGCACAATGGCAGTTACATGCGGCGGTTACAAATGACACCTGTCCGACACTTGTCATCACAGGGTTCAAAACTAACTTTCCAATAGATAGAATTTAATTCAAATTACATTCTTATCTACACGAAATAATAATATTCTAACACTTAGAATATTTCAGGCTTCATTCCAACACTTAGAATATTTCAGCCAGCTTCCAACACTTAGAATATTTTAGCTGCCTTCCAACACTTAGTTTTATTTCACCAATTTTGGGTGAACTGCCTTTGTCCCTGACATTGCCAAGTCTTCACAGCCTTGCCTCATCAAGTCAACATGCTGCCTTGCCAATGCCCTTAGCCCGCACGTAAGCCATGCACGTTCAATCTGCCTTGCCAACACCCAAGCATCTTGAACTTGTGTTACACTGTTTTGCCATCATCCATGCCAAGACCAATGCCCAAGTCCTTGGCATGTCTGCACGTAGTTAGATCAAGTAGATAGCGGGTCTAACAGACCACCCGCACCACTTGAACTCGATGTCCTCATTGAGACTGTTTTGAGATAGTCATCGATTTGAGCATCAAACTGCCATAGGTCTTTTGCTTTATCCCAAACAGCATCTGCTCCACTCTTGCCTTTCCAGTGAACTAAGAATTCAGTCTTAGTATTCTTCTTACTTGTGCCCAAAACCCGGTGATCAATGATCTTCTCAATTTCAGCATCATACTGTAGAGGTACTGATGGAGGAGCCCTCTTTGATCTGTTCCTGTCCGGATCATCTTTATCTGCAAAGTAAGGTTTTAAGAAACTCACATGGAAGGTGGGGTGAATTTTCAACCTTTCTGGCAGCTTCAACCTATAAGCAACTTCGCCCATTCGTTTTACAACTTCGAATGGACCATCATACTTAGGAATCAAACCCCGATGTCTAGTCTTACTTACAATCTGTTTCCAGATTTGTGGGGTAAGTTTCAGCAACACCTTGTCACCCACATTGAACTCTACAGAGCGACGATGTTGATCAGCATATTTCTTCATGCGCCGCTGAGCCTTGCGCAAGCTGTCTTGTGCCTCAGATAACATTTCAAGTCTGTCCCTTGCAACCCTGTATGTTGCTGGACACTTTTCCTGATTCTTAGATTTGGCAACATCCAGTGGCGTCATAGGCTGTCTGCCTAAGACAATTTCAAAAGGGCTCATTTCTGTTGCAGACGACTTGTGCAGACTATAGCAAAACTGCGCAGTGTCTAACAATGCTACCCAATTCCGTTGACTTGCTGTCACATAGTGCCTCAAGTATTCTTCCAACAAATGATTAATTCTTTCCTTCTGTCCATCTATTTGTGGGTGATTTACAGTAGAAAACTTTAATTCGGTTCCCATCATATTGAATAATGTTGTCCAAAATCTACTAGTGAACCTTGTGTCTCTATCACTCACAATGTCAGCCGGAACACCAATATACTTAACCACATGTTTGTAGAATAACTCAGCAGCAACTTCAGATGAGCATAATTCAGGAGCAGCAATAAAAATAGAATATTTTTAAAACCTGTCAACTACCACCATGATAGATGCTTTGCCATCTACTTTAGGGAATCCAGAAATGAAATCCATGCTTATTGATAGCCATGGCCTTTCAGGAATAGGAAAAGGTCGCAGCAAACCTGCTTCCTTCTTACGTTTAGTCTTGTCCACTTGACAAACATGACAAATCTTGACGTACGCCTCTATATCATCTTCAATTTTCGGCCAAAAATAAACACGAGACAGTAAGGCTAACATCCTTTCAACACCGGGATGTCCAGCCCAAGCAGAGTCATGCGCCTCTTTCATTAAGTCTTTGCGCAACCCGCCCTGATTTGGTACAACGATCCTCCCCCCTTTAAAATAGAGCAGATCGTCCTCGATCCAATACCGTCTCATTCTGCCATCTTGCACTTGACCCATCCATTTAACATACAATGAATCATTTGCAGCACACAGCCTGATTCTATCATAGAAATCAGTTTCCAGTTTTGAAATTGAATATACTGCAACAAACACTTCTTTTCTACTCAGCGCATCAGCAACTTGGTTGTGTTTTCGTGGTTTATGTTCCCACATGAAATCATATTCTGCCAGGAATTCTTGCCACCGTGCTTGTTTAGGACTTAACTTTTTCTGTGTCTTAAAAAATGTATTTGCTACATTATCAGTTCTTACCACAAATCGAGTGCCCAAGAGATAGACTTTCCAGACCTACAAATAGTGTACCACCGCAACCATTTCTTTTTCATGTGTTGAGTATCTCTATTCAGCATCATTCAATTTTCTACTTTCAAAGGCAACTGGATGACCTTCCTGCACTAATACACCACCAATTGCTTTGTCTGACGCATCGGTGTGCACTTCAAATGGTAACTCGAAATCAGGCAATTTGAGTATAGGTTCAGATGCGATAGCATTCTTTAAATTCTGAAAAGCTTCCTCACACCGTTCAGACCAAACCCACTTTGTATCCTTCTTTAACAAATCTGTCAAAGCCGCTGCCTTCTTTGAGTAACCAGCAATAAACTTTCTGTAATAATTAGCCAAGCCAAGAAACGACCTCAAATCCTTCACATGACGATGTGCCTGCCAATCAACAATGGCTTGCACTTTCTTAGGATCCATTCGAACTTGGTTTTTACGAACAAGATGCCCCAAAAACTTTATCTCTTGTTGAGCAAATTCACACTTTTCCATCTTGCATAAAGCGTGTATTTTCTCAATTGAGACAAAACCAAACTTAGGTGATTAACATGTTCTTCCAATGTTCGACTATAAATGACTATATCATCTAAATAAACAACAACAAAGTCATCAAGATAGTCAAACAGTACATTGTTCATTAAGTTGCAAAACGTTACCGGGGCATTAGTCAACCCAAACAGCATTACATGGAATTCATAGGAACCATATCTAGTTACACATGTTGTCTTTGGTTCATCACCCTCTGCTATCCTAACCTGCCAATAACCTGCCCTCAGATCAAGTTTTGTGAACCAGCATGCCTTACTTAACCTGTCCATCAAATCTTGCACCAACGAAACCGGATACTTGTTTTTTATAGTTGCCTTATTCAGCGCCCGGTAGTCTACACACATTCTCATTGTTCCATCCTGTTTCTTTTGAAATAGAACAGGAGCACCATATGGAGCCTTAGACGGCTGAATCAATCCCGCATCCAGAAATTCATTCAATTGCTTGCGTAGTTCAACCAATTCCTTAGGAGCCATACGATAAGGGGCCTGTGCAGGAGCAACCGTACCAGGCAGCAACTCAATCTTATGATCAATATCCCTCCTTGGTGGTAATTTCTTTGGTAATTTAGGCAGCATAACATCAGCATATTGTTTAAGTAATTCAGCAACACAATCAGGCACTTCCATCTTCACATCAGGTTTCACTTCGACCAAGGCAGCAAGTATGGTGTCTTCACCTTTCTTCAACCCTTTGTCGATTGACATAGCAGACAACAACATTTCCTTGTCTTTCTTCTTTGAAACTTTATTAATGTCCCCAAACGGATTAACACCTTTGAGAAAACCAGCATTGCTTCCATTCATGACCATCACTCCATCTAAGTGAGGAAACGGAACAAACTGGAATTTCCTTAGGAAATCAATCCCATGTATGATTTCAAAGTCACCAAGCGGCATCACCATCAAGTTATGTTTTCCCACCCAACTTCCAGTTGACATAGACACACCATAAGCCATTCCCACAATGGCTTGTGCCTTAGCATTGACTGTTTTGACGTAGGAAGGGCTTTTAGACAACTTCAGCCCCAATTTTGTAGCAATCTTCACATCTACAAACGTGTGTGTGGCCCCTGTATCAACCATTGCCATCACACATTGTTCCTTCACTTTCATTTCTATATGAATTAAGCAAGCATGAGGATTCGAAGTGCTAGAGATCTCTCTAACATTATTGATCCCCATAATGTGATTGAAGGACAATCTTAATGGGTTTGCCATTGCAGCCACGATTTCTTCATCCTCCTCCCTTTGATTCACATTTCCAGCAATCAAAGCATTCACTTTTTACCGGTTTGGACAAGATTTGTCCAAATGAGGACCACCACAAGTCCAACAGCCCTTCGAATTTCCATCTTTATTCTTTGGCCTGTCTTTTCCATCCTTCATTTGTGCCTTTCCTTTATCATTTGTATTGTCTTTACGACTTTACTTTCTCCATTCCCCTTTATTCTCATTCTTTTTCTTAGTTTTTGAAGTGGAGGGGACGTTTGTTGAAGGACGAGTCGTCCGGAAATCCACTAGCGAATCGGCAGCAGCAATAGCCTTGGGCAGATCTTTAACATTCTGCCTTCGTAGTTTGTTCTGAGCCCAGCCTTGCATGCCCGAAATGAAGTTGTGAAGTTTATCTTCATCAGACATATTTTGTATGTCTAACATCACAGAGGTAAATTCTTTTATGTATTCCCTCACTGATCCCGTCTGCCTTAGCCTTTTCAATTTATCCCTTGCAAGCCAAGACGCATTGCTAGGAAGAAATTGATCACGCATTTCTTTTCATTGATTAGCTTATCCCATGTATCAATTCTAGGACGACCAGCACTTACGTCGTCTGCATTACGAGTCCTCCACCAAAGTTTTGCATCACCCGACAAATACATTATGGTAATGTTCAACTTATCCGCGTCCGGCACCCTTGCAGCGGTAAAATACTGCTCCATGTCCCAGATGAAATTTTCCAGTTCTTTATCACTCCTTGCGCCACTAAAGGCCTTAGGTTCTGGAATCTTTACCTTAGACGATTCAACACGAGTTGAACTTAACGTGGAGACAGCCCGACACAAAACGACGAGTTCTGCACGAAGGTTCTCATTTTCCTTCTGCAGTCCCTCCAGTTTTTGCGTAGTTGTGGTACGAAAGTCCAAGATTTCAGTAATGTGGTTATCAACATTCTGTCGATATCCACCAATTTCTCCCTGAACTTTCTCAGCGTCCACTCTCAACTCAATTATTTGTGTGAATAAATCCACAAACGTAGGGTCTCCCAAGATGTCTTCAGTAAACCCGACGAAGGATTCAATTTTTCGTGCCAACTCCCATAGTTCTGCGTTTTTCACCATTGTTTAACTACGCTCTGATACCAATTGAAAGAGGGTCGATTATTTTTATCGCATACCACTCTAGGCAGTCTTACAAACATTTGTAACACTCACTCTACTTGCACCCACGAAAATTGACTAAGTATGGAAATGCTTAAAACAGCAGCATCAAACAACCAACAGAATTACAGGAACAAGTCCCAACCTTTATTAACCTTTAAAGTAATACAAAGGAAGGCTTCACAAATTAGTCTAAGGCTAGAAACACTCTGTTTTTACCTTAGACGAATTTCCACCTTAAAATCAAAATTCTGCACAATGGCAGTTACAGGCGGCGGTTACAAATGACACCTGTCCGACACTTGTCATCACAGGGTTCAAAACTAACTTTCCAACAGCTATATTTCCAACAGATAGAATTAATTCAAATTACATTCTTATCTACACGAAAAATACTAATATTCTAACACTTAGAATATTTCAGGCTTCATTCCAACACTTAGAATATTTCAGCCAGCTTCCAACACTTAAAATATTTTAGCTGCCTTCCAACACTTAGTTTTATTTCACCAATTTCGGGTGAGCTGCCTTTGTCCCTGACATTGCCAAGTCTTCACAGCCTTGCCTCATCAAGTCAACATGTTGTCTTGCCAATACCCTTAGCCCGCACGTAAGCCATGCACGTTCAAGTTACCTTGCCAACACCCAAGCATCTTGAACTTGTGTTGCACTGTTTTGTCATCATCCATGCCAATACCAATGCCCAAGTCTTTGGCATGTCTGCACGTAGTTAGATCAAGTAGATTGCGGGTCTAACAACCTTGAAATGTCCAATGATTTGACTTTTTGGACAAGTGGAGTTGAACTCTAGACCACGGGCTTGTCAATGGACCGTGGACCCTATCATGGTATATAAAGCATGTCGTGGTTCACTACATCAGGTAAGTTTTGCAATTCCTTTCTGGGTAAGATTTCTGAGGTGTTACATTATATCTCCCTTGGGAATATTCGTCCTTAAATGAAGAATAAACTATCTAGAATTTACGGAAAGAGTTGCACACCCTACCACTAAACACTAAAAACTAAATTTATGACAAAACTGAGCTCCAAGACATGCAAATACGCTTAAAATTGAAGTATAAATTGAAAGAACATGATGCTAAGACTGATTTTACGTATCACTGACGAAAAACTGAAGAGTAACTATTACCTCAAGCTGAGTGGAAATGGAAGAAAAGAGGTGAGAATAATTGACCTTCATGGCTGCTTCTACACACAAGTAGTTCCCTCTATGGGCTGAACCCTCCACAAAACATTGGCTGAAGCGAATACTTTATTTCTTAACACTCTAACATAACGATCAATAATTTCAAATAGTACATACTCATGCAAGATACTATCTTGACAGCTAGACTCTATAATGGCACTATAGATGCTGGATCACCCACACACTTCTACAAAAGCGAGATGTGAAACACTGGATGCACTGCTGCTAGTTCTGCTAGCAACTCTAACTCATT
This sequence comes from Solanum peruvianum, assembly GCA_027705065.1. NCBI lineage: Eukaryota > Viridiplantae > Streptophyta > Magnoliopsida > Solanales > Solanaceae > Solanum > Solanum peruvianum. The sequence goes on from JAKWJD010001763.1 coordinate 8,680,052, forward strand.
AGCTACTTTACAAACCTTTTCCATGATCTTGTCATGGCTTACATATCCAGGAGTGAGAATCGATTTCTTGCCATATCTCATTACCCCCTTTAATACGCAACACATTCATGAAATCATTAACTTGGAATTCTTGTTCCCTTCTCCTTATATTTGCAGAAGACTTCTTGCAACTCTAGATTTTCCTAAGTCTATCTATGATGAATTTCACTTTCTCCAAAGTTTCATGAACCTAATCTGCTCCGTTCAAGGATGCTTCACCGAATTCAAACTAAGAAACAAGAGATATACACATACACCAATAGAATGCCTAATAAGGGATCATTTTAATGATGGAATGGTAGTTATTATTGTAGGCGATCTCAATAAGAGGAAAATGATCATCCCAACTTCCCTTGAAATCGATAACGAAAGCTCTCAACATAACCTCAAGGTTCTAAATGGAACAATTTGCTTGTCAATCTGTCTGTGAATTAAATGTTATGCTATGATTAACCTGAAAACCAAAACCTTTTTGAAATGACTTCCAAAAATTAGAGTAAATTGAGGACCTTTATTTGAATCGATAGACAAAGAAACCGCATATAACCTGACTATCTAATTAATGTAAATCTTGGCGTATTCCTCCATAAAATCTATAGTCTTGACTGCCAAAAAGAGTGAAGACTTCGTAACACTATCAACTATCACCCAAATGGAGTCATGCTGCCTGCCAAAACAAGGTAAACCTGTGATGATATCCATGTTAATCACTTCCTACATCCAAGGAGGAATGTCAATCACTTTATTCATTCCTCCTGGTTTCTGATATTCCATTTCTACTTGCTTGCAATTGGGGGAATACATCAACCCTCTGTTGATGGACTACACACTTAAGTTCGGGAAACATCAAATAATTGTCTTGTTTTTTCTTAACTTATGCAACTAATAAAGATTCTAATTCGTTATGAACTGTCACGCCACCATATGATATGATCATGAGATGAACTCCTAGATGAGCAAGCATGTGAACATCCTTCACTAGCTCTTTTCTATATTCCTCAATATGTCCTACACTACCCATAGATAATATACTAAGGGCACCTGCTACTGCATTTGCCTTACTTTGTGGTATTGAACACTCATGTCATAATCCTTGAGGAACTCAAGCCATCACACTTGTTGATGGCTCTTATTATTAAAGAATACATCAATTTAAAAACGATATAATTAGTTTCTTCAAATTTTGAGTGCAAACACCATTGATGCAAGTTGGAGGTCATGAGTCGGACAGTTCTTCTCATGCACCTTAAGCTTTCTGGAAGCACAAGGTTTAACCTTACCTCGCCGCATCAACACACAACCTAGGCCGACTCTATATACATTACAATAAATCACAAAACATTATGAAACCTCTAGTAGAGTCAAAACAAAAATTGTAGTCAATCTAGTTTTCAATTCTCACAATCATTTGACCACTAAAAGTTTACCTTTTTCTCAGTCAACTTAGTTAATGGAGAGGCTATGGATGAAAATCCTTCCACAAACCTTCTGTAGAAACATACAAGACCCAAGAAACTTTTGATATATGTATGAGAGGTAGGTTTGGTCCATTGTTTCACAACTTATAATTTTTTGGATCCACTCGAATTCCTTCGGTAGACACAATGTGACCAAGGAAAGTAACAGATTGCAACTAAAATCACATTCTCTAAACTTAGATAATAATTGGCGGTCTTTGAGAGTTTGCAAAACAACCCTCAAATGATATGCATATTCTTCTTCATTCCTAGAGTAAATAAGGATATCATCTATAAAGTCGATAATAAACATGTCCATGTATTGCATGATCACTCAGTTCATCAAATCCTTGAAAGCTTTAGGAGTATTTTTTAGTCCACATGACATAACTATGTATTCATAATGGTCATACCGAGTACTTAAGGCTATTTTTTGAATGTTACTATCTCAGAATCTGAGTTAATGATAATCGGATCTAAGGTCTATCATTGAGAAATGATTAGCTCCCTGAAGTTTGTCAAACAAGTCATGAATACTTGGTATAGGGTACTTAATCTTGATTGTGACCTTTTTCAGCTGTCTATAGTTAATACACATTCTGAGAGAACCATCTTTCTTCTTCACAAACAACACCAATGCACCTCATGGAAAAATAGTACATTTGATGAAACTTATTCTAGAAGTTATTTTAATTATAATCTCAATTCATTAAGCTTAGCTAGACTCATCGTGTAAGAAGGAATAGAAATAGGGTGGGTGTCTGGAAGTATATCAACTCGAAAGTCATTTTCCCTTCTACAAGGAACTCTGGGCAGATCTTTATAAAACATTTCTAGAAGGATATCAACTCGAAAGTAAATTTCCCTTCATGGAGGAACTCTGAGCAGATCTTTATAAAACATTTTTAGAGAATCACTAAATACTAGAACTTATTGAAGAGTTGATGTTTTAAAGCTAGAGTTGTTAACCCAATTAAGATGATAGAGACAACCCTTAGAGATTATGTTTTTGGCCTTAAGGTAAGAAATGAACCGACCCATAGGTTCCAAGCTAGTATCCTTCAATTCTACGATTGGTTTGTGTGGAAATAAAAAATGAACAATGATAGATCTACAATCGACTAAGGAATAACACGAATGTAACCAAACTATGCTTAGAATAACATCAAAGAAAACCATTTATATCTCTACAAGATTTGCTGAGGTGAATTTTTGGGAGATTTTTACAGGGCAATTTATGTTTACCCGTCTATCTATAACTCGGTAACCGAGTGGAGTAGAGACTAAAAAAGGTTCTTAGAGAATTTCTACACTAACATTAAACTTTACTACGTTATAAAGAGTTACAATTAAAAGAGTATCCCCTAGATCTTATAAAGCATAAACATCTAAGTCAAAGAATGGTAATGTAATAGTGACTACATGAAGAGAATCCTCCTGGTCATGGTCAACGTAGAGAGCATAAAACTTGTTTTGGTGATGACCTCCAGATTCACCAAATGAGTAACCCTACTGAATCTGGAGACCTCCTGGTGCATTTATGGACAGAGCTCTACAATTGTTACCTCCTTTATGTTGTTTAGAAAGATGATACCTCAACCTGTGACCAGGCTAATCACATCCAAAGCATTTTTCCTTTCCTACAAGGCACTCGTTGTTTTGGTATATTTTGGTGCCTGAAACACTTCCCTAAGACTTAGAACCTGATAACCTATGTTTCATATGATATCTATTCTTGGAGGACGAAACACTAGTTGATTAAGAGGTTGTTTCAGAAAACTTCTGCCGACTCTACGAGCAATTTTCACAACCCAATTTCAGTAGAGAATACTCATAGTTCCAAGTCCTAAAATTATTGTTCTCCTTAGCCAGTTCCTTGATCTTATCACCCTTAAATTACTTACTGTGAGTCATTAGCCTAGAGATGTTAATGTTTTCCAGAAACATAGAAGTTTACACTCTGTTCTCACCAAGTCTGACACTCTATAAAAAAAACTTATTCATTTGGGTTGTGGAATCAGCAACCATATGAGAAGCTTGCCTAGAGAGTTGGGTAGACATGAACCCTTGATCTTGGAATGCCATATTACTTTATGTAAAATTCATAAACTCATGAGCTTCTACCTCCCTTAACTCTCTTGGAAAGAACTTGTCTTAAAAGGTTTCACTGAAGCAATCCAAATTAATAGAAGAGGCATATGTACCCCTATTCTTTTTCCACTAAGTATACTAGATATGAGCTACAATATTAGATTAGTAAGATGCTAACTAAACCGGATTATTCCCAGTAACATGAATCACTTCAAAGGTATTCTTTACCCAATTAATGATATTTTTGGGATCCTCCCCACTCTGCAATCCAAAAGAACTCTAACCAATTCACCCTAACAAAATCTCACACTCTAGCTTCAGCTGACCCCACATTAGAATTTGCCAAAATTGGAACCCGTTACTTATTTTGGTTCGCTACATTGTGAGCCACTATCTGAATGGCGTTCAAATATTTTACATTTGATACTTTTTGGTTGGGACTGGAGGAGATATATTTGCTTTTAGAATTCGCATTCTTGGTGTTATCTCTACAAAGAGGGATGAATAGAAACGTAGAATCGAGTTATAATAGAATATGATTATACCTTTCACATGATAATAGTAACAAGATAATGAACTTTTTTCCTAAAACACTTTGTATCCCCCCCCCAATTAGATGTGGTGCACCTCCCACCTATGAAAAGGACTCTACTTAGCGAGACTTTTCAGACTTCGTAGGACACTTAAACCTAAGACTCAGTACTAACTTTGTCACCCCCGAGCTATAACTGAGATCCAGACACGGTACCTCTTAATAACAATTGATACCAAGCTAACCCTGCTGGCATAATCATGATCATAATAAAGATGAATTTAGCAATAAAATTGTGGGGAGACTAATCAGAACTAAATCTAAAATTAATGGGGAATACCGATATACTGTCTGAATATAGATCAAATCTAAGAGATCAATGCAAAGAAATATAAAACTTGAAATAGTATGCTCAATCTAAATATGTCTACAATAAGCCTCCATACTTACTAGAAGTGCTCAGACATACGAAGCTAAATCTAGCTAAAATTGAAAACTATAGACGAAATGCAATAAAACTAGTTATGTCACTAATCCTTAAAGAATGATGACTCACCACTAATCTTGGAGAAGTAATGATCTAGAATCAATCTATGTGTGATATCTATGTTAAGGACCTCAATATACATTACGAGAAGATATAACACAGAGTATGCATCAGTACTTTAAAGGTAATGAGCATAGAAGATACAGTAAAGTTGGAATAACATATAACTAAATAAGAAATAAAGAAAGTATATAATTTGAGCATGATATAGATATTAAATACTGAGCTAACTGAATGGAATAAACAAATTATAACATGTTGAGACTGAATACTAAATGTAATGTCAGTGTTGTCAATGCAATAGAATCTGACTGAACTTTTGGAGTAATTAATAATTGACAATAAAACCACATGAGATCTCTTATATATACTCCCCTTCGAGAGAATCCAACATACCCCACATAGGGTATAGAGACATGCTAGTGTGATCAATAAACTAATGCCCATAGAGGGACTTACAACCTACTTGGCTCTTAGTTCTGGGACTATATGGGTGACTGACCATAGTCTAACTCTCTAGTAATCTACTCATAATAGATTAAGTGATTCACACATTATGATTGAATTTTTATAATATCCTGGATACATCAAAACAGGATATCTAAATTGAGTATGCAATAATTAATCTAATAATGATTCATTAAAAATTGTGGCATGTATAACTAAATAGTGAAATATCTACCTAACATGTGTAATTCATTAAATAAAGAAAAACATAGCTAGGGTCTTGAAATTCATTTCATGAAACAAAGTAATAAAATAATAATCTGATTTGGAACATGTAAATAACTATGTCATGATAATTTGATGTAGTTGTAGAAAGTCTAGGTCTAGTTAATAGTAGGGAATCAATAATCTGATTGAATTCTAGGAACCCATGTGAGAAAGGAACCCATCAGTGAAATCCCACATACCTTGTGACGAAATTGAAGGAGAAACCTTTGTACTTCAGGGCTGAAACTTATGGAAACTTACTAAGCTCTTGAACAAGGGTTCTTGACTCTTTTTCTCCTTTCAAGCTTAATTTCTCTAGGTTTGATTTATGTGTTGACTTAGGTAAGTTGTAGTTTTTTTTCTAGGCTAAAACTAACAAAAACCATAAATTTTAGGATAAAATAAACGTGGTTAGAGGTCCAAAGAAATAGGAAAAGACAAAAATACTCCTAACTTAAACCTGCAGATGGGCTTAGCATGACCATTTTATCAGACAATGAAAGGGTCAATGGAACGTGAAGTAGGTCGTGGTATTCTCTTATTGACTACGAATTTGTGGGTCTGTCTCACGAGCCTTACCATGACCCGTGTGAGGTACCTCGAACCATGAACTTCCTTGTTGTCCTCAAATGGGTTGTGGTCTAGTGGCTCAGGATTAGGGATCCACTAACTATCCTTCTATGGACCCTACCACGACCCATGAGAATGACCACGGACCGTAAAGATCCTCGTGATATTCACTTTGGTGTGGGCTCTAAGGGATTAACTAGGGAGGGCTACTGCATAAGTTTTCAGGGATTCCCTCATGACCCATCTTGAGGACCACGGACTGGGAAGGTCCGAGTTGTTTTTACTTTGGTGAGGGGGTCTGAGGGCTAGGCTTTGTAACCTATTGGTTTAGGCACTACGAACAACACCACGGTCAGTCGTCAAGACTTGTCCACGTGAATGGTCTCGTGGTATTACGTTTGGGCTAGGTGGAGTTTAACTCCGGACCACAGGCAGGTCAATGGACTGTGGACGTTATCACGGACCGTGTATCAGGGTCCGTGAACCCTGTAGTGGTTCACTATTTTAGGTGTGTTTCTACAAATCTTTTCTACGTCTAATTTCTAAGGTGTTACACCTTTGATGCCAATCTTCACTTGTTGGAAATTGTGACACTTAGCCCCAATCTCCACTATATCCTTCTTCATACCCAGTCACCAATAAATTTGCTTCAAGTTTCGGTACATCTTCGTAACACCCGGATAAATAGCATATCATGAACAATGGGACTCTATTAATAACTTTTTTTTATCAAATCATAAACTTGAGCAATAAAAATTCTTTCTTTGAAACTAAGTACACCCTCCGCATCAAGATTAGTCTTTTGCGCCTCACCGAGCGCATTATTATTTCTAAGTTCATTCAAATTCACATCCTCACATTGCTTTGCCTTGATCTCATCAATTAATGTGTTCCTCACTTCAATACTAGGTAACATCCCATCTTTCTATAAGATGACCAATTGCATGAATTTTTACTCCAAGGTCTGAATTTCTTTAGCCAAATGCCGCTTGGATATACTCAGATAAGCTAAACTTCCCATACTTACTGCTTTTTTACAAAGTGTCTTCCATAATGTTAGCCTTACCAGAATGGTATTTAATGGTCACCTCATAATACTTCAGTAACTCCATCCATCTTTGTTGTCTCAAATTCAGATCCTTTTGGGTGAACCCATGTTGCAAACTACGATAATTAGTAAACACTCAAACTTAACATTATAAAGGTAATCCTGCCAGATCTTATGTGCAAACACTAACAGTACCAACTCCAAATCATGTGTTGCATAATTCCTCTCATTCACAATTAATTGACGTGATACATCAGCAATACAATTCATATCGTGCATCGACACAACACCAAACCAGAATCTGAAGCATTATAATAAAGAATAAAATCCTTACCTTCGATCGGTATGTCTAAAATCGGCGCAGTGGCCAAAAGAGTCTTGAGCTTTCGGATTCTCTCCTCATATTTTTTTGTCTATTCGAATGGTATCTCCTTTTTGGTCAAGTGAGTGGTAATAGTAGCAAAATTTTTCTCAAATCGATGATACTAGCTAGAAAGCCCCACAAAACTCCTAAATTCTATCACAAAGATAGGCCGAACCCACTTCTTAACCACTTTAATCTTTTGAGGATCTACCATAACCCATTCTTTTGAAACTACAAGTCCCCAAAATTCAACAGAAGTCAACCGAAATTCACAGTTTGAAAATTAGGCATAGAAACTTAATTTCCCAAGAAAAAATAGAACAATACGAAGAAGGTCGGCATGCTCTTCCTCACTTTTTGAATTGACCAAAATGCCATCAATATCGACTATGAAGAAAGAATGAGAAAGTCTTGAACACCCCATTCATTAAGCTCATAAAAGTTGCAGGTGTGTTAGTCAAACCAAAAGACATAACCAAAAACTCATAGGGCCCATAGAGAGTTTTATATATCGTCTTTGACACATCTTCGACCTAATTTTCAATTAATGGTAGCTACACCATAATCAATCTTGGAGAAACCTGATGCTCCTACATTTGTTTAAAAATATCATCTATTCGTGGCAAAGAGTAGGTACTTGTTCAAACCAGTAACCATATTCATTGTCGGTGGTAAGATAGAGAGAGATATAGAGACATAGAGATATAGAGATAGAGAGATAAGGACATAGAGAGAGAGAGACAAGAGAGAGAGAGAGGGACAGAGAATAGAGAAGAGAGACAGATAGAGATAGATGAGACAGAGAGAGAGAGAGGAGACAGAGGAGATAGAGAGAGAGGATAGGGAGAGAGAGAGAAGGAGAGAGAGAGAGAGAAGAGGGAGGCGAGGGAGAGAGAGAGAGAGAGAGAGTAGAGAGAGAGAGAGAGAGAGAGGGGAGAGAGAGAGATAAGAGAGAGAGAGAGAAGGACCGACAAAGGAAGAGGGGGACGGGGGGAACAGAGAGAGAGGAGAGAGAGAGAGAGGAGAGAGAGGAGATAGATAGATAGAGAGAGAGAGAGAGTATACAGAGAGAGAGAGGAGAGATAGAGGAGACACAGAGAGAGACAGAGAGAGAGGGAGAGACAGAGAGAGACAGGAGAGGGGGAGAGAGAGAGAGACAGAGAAGAGAGAAACAGGTAGAGAGAGAGAAGAGGAGAGAACAGAGATGGAGATAGATGAGAGAGAGAGAGAGAGAGAGAGAGAGAGAGGGGAGAGGAGATAGAGACAGATAGAGAGATATGGAGAGAGAGAGAGGGGAGAGAGAGAGAGAGGGAGAGAGATAGAGAGAAGGGAAGAGAGAGAGAGAGAGAGGGAGAGAGATAGGAGAGAGACAGAGAGAGAGGAGAGAGAGAGAGGGAGAGGGAGAGAGAGACAGAGAGAGACAGAGAGAGAGGAGGAGAGAGAGAGAGAGACAGGAGAGAGAGAGAGGGAAGAGAAGACAGAGAGAAAGAAACGAGGAGAGGAGGATAGAGAGAGAGATGAGAGAATAGAGAGAGAGAGAGAGAGATAGAGAGAGATATAGAGGGATAGGGAGAGGTATATAGACAGATACAGAGATAGGGATAGGTATAGGATAGATACAGAGACAGAAGAGAGAGAGAGAGAGAGCTGAGATAGAGAGAGAGATAGAGACATATATAGATATATATATATATATATATATACATATATATGGATATGTATATGATAGATACAATCCATACATAATATAATATATCTAATATATATATATATATATATATATATCTCTAAATATATAATATATATAATATATATATGTGGGGTGTGTGGGTGTGTGTGTGTGTGTGTGTGTGTGTGTGTGTGTTGTGTGTGTGTGTGTGTTCTCATACTACCATCCTTCTTGTTAACTAACAAAATTGGATCACCCCATGAGGAAACATTAGGATGAATAGAATCAATAAGTTCTATGATTTGCCGTAAAGTCTCTTAATTCTATTGCTATATGGAGGTATATAAATGGAATGAGTATATTGTTCCAATCAATCTAAAAATCTATATCTCTATCCGGAGGTATACAAGAAAAATCAGTAGGATACACTTCTCTTAACTCTGACACTATATGAATGGACTCAATAGATGGAGTCTCAACCAGCACATCCCTAATATGAGTCAAATAAGATAAACAACCCTTACCTATAAATTTCATAGCAAGAATGGAGGATATGATCAAAGATTGTTTAGGTTTCTACACCCCTTCCCACTCTAACTTTTACCTTCCCAAAATTTCTACAGTCAGAAACTTAGTATTACAATTTAACACAACATACTACATGGACAACCATGTCATGACTAAGATACCGTTAATGTCAGTCATTTCCAATATTATAAAATCAGCCCGTCTAAAAACAATGAAAAAAATTCGACAAGCACGATAGACATGTGTGACTATGACTGACTATCAAACTGGGGTAGAAACATGGATAGGGGCATGAATTACATCATAAATCATAGAAAACTCTTAGTCGAATCGCAAATATACATATGAATAAGTAGAACCTCAATCAAATAACACATTATCTATCCGATCACAAACAAAAATAGTATTTGTGATCACTCCATAAGACGCCTCTACCTCATTTTTGCTCGGAAAAGCATAATACTGATCTCTATCATCTTTACGAGTCACTTCACATCCTGGTTGCATGTTACTCCTGTCTGCGTTACCAATTTCTCTACCTCCACGCCTTGATCACCTCCTAATCCACCTTGTGGACTTCCTTGCTAATATTACCATTACATGCGGGTACCACTTCTCTAATTTGTTGTTCTGTGGACTCAAATACACGTGCATGGGGATAATCTCTCCTTATATGTCCATGTTCATCGTAGTTGTAACAAGTACGATAAAAAGAGGACCTACTTCCCATCAATGTTTTGACTTGCTAGCCATCTTGAATAAAATTATAAGGAGGAGTTACCGAGTAATTACCTGTAGAGATGGGCATAGAGGACTAAATTGGCTTTCCTGCAAGTGCTTTGTTCCCTTAACCTCTGTATAACAACCTTGAAATTGCTTCAATTCTTTTCCCTTTTAGCTGATGCCTTAACTTGACCATCTTGCCTCACCCTTTCCACTTTCTTAACATAGTCGGGTACCTCATTAAAGCTCCTTCCTACAAGAGTCATATGAATATATCATACTTGCAACTATGAATTAACTCCCCTAATAAATAACCTAATAATTTCCTACTTAGTAGTCACCAATAGTGTAGCATATTTGGATAATACATAGAACTTATCCTCAGAAGCAGCCAACCGACGCATAACCTTATTCCAATGCCATAAATTCATCTTTCTTACGATCTCTCAAAATTCTAAGCACATATTTCTCCAAAAAATAGAGCACGAAATTGATTGCAAAGTGAGGGGAGGTAAAATCGAAGATTTTCATTCCATTAAAGCTCCCCAACCGTGTTTGTCCTCAACTTGAAGCTGAAAAGTCATGTACTCTACCCCATGTTGATGAACAACTCCAAACTTATGCAACCTCTCATAGTGAGTCTAGGATGAACTCCTATGGATCCTCACTGTCAGAATCATGGAACATAGGCAGTTTCAACTTCAAAAACTTTGTCAACATCTTATGTTCATTACCAATCATAACAGAACCTACCAAAGAAAGGAGGAAAGTTTTGTTACCTATATTCCATCCAACCTTGGGAACTACGAAAGCAATAAGAGGAGTGGCGGGAGCTTCAGTTGCTTGAGAAGTAGGAAGCACTCCATCACCTACCAACCCTTTTAAGAATGACATGTTTTGCTGAGTTAACACTTTATGTATGGGAGGAACACGGGTATTCCCAGCATGTAGCTCTCCCTCTTGTCCAATCTCCTCAACATTCTCAACATCCTCAACATCAATATTCTCCTTAATATCTTCATGATACACATGAGATTTCTCATTCACAAAAAGAATTTTCAACAGGAGCTCAATCCCCAATAGGCTCTACTCTACCACGCCCTCTACCCCTATCTCTTCCTCTACCTCTGCCTCGACCGTGACATGTGACTGCATATTCCTCAGCTGGAGCACTGAGGAGAGTGTCGACACAAACACCTTTGAATCTAGTGTTAACCATCTACAAACAAGAGAGTAAAGGAGGTAAGATACAAATTTGAATCGCCATATACCAATTTTAACCAAGTTGTAGCACAAACGAAACAAGAGAAAACAAAGAGATTTTCTAAAGTCCTATAGACTCTCAAAAAAAAAAGTTAAGGTGTCCCCGTTCCATTTCGCGTAACTCTACCAGACTTGTTTCGATACATATAGATCAACAAACCTAGTCTCTTATGCAAACTTTGTCATGACGACGACCATCGGGATTGGCGTCTACACTAACTCTCTAGCAGGAGAACCACTACTACAACCCCAAAAAAGAAACTAAATAAAAATCTAGGGCATTTAAGTTACGAAAGAAGGTTAAATACTAAGGAAAAATAGAGTTCCCATAACTCCAACAAGAATTTAACAATGCACTAAACATATGCAGAAAGATTAACGTAGAACCTGAATGTCAATGTATCAAAACTCTAATAAGATCATAGGTCTAAAAGGAAAATGTGTACAGCCCAACCAATATAAGAAGAATCTAAGAACTAGTTTAAGTCTTGAAATGTGGACTGAGACATAAAGAATCTATGGATGCAGCCTGAAGATACCCTTAAATTCAAATTATCACTAGTCTTCTATATGAGGTCTATCAATAACCCTCTTAAAGATGCCTTGTACTCAACATAAAAAAAGAGCAAAGGTAGTATTAGTACACAACCAAAGTGTACTTGTAGGTTTGCATGGCTACCCCACTAAATTAAACATAAGCAAGTCAAACAACATTATAAGCATGTGCATATACAGAACATACAGAATATCGTCACATTTATGAAAAACATACAATTTCAAAATTCTCAAGATACAAAATTATGTCAAGTAGTAGATCCTCTCATGGAACCCCAACCTAAATTGTTAAAATACATAAACGTGGTACCCAATCCAATATTTATGCCAAAATGTAGACATTTGATTCCATCTTTATGTTGGAATGTGACAACTGTTACCAATTAGTTATACCAGAATGTGGAAATCTGATCCTTCAACACACAACAATCACAAATACAAATATACTCTAAAATCATACAATCTAGAAGTGATTCATGACATACAATAATTAATTCGCGTCTGCCCTGCCACAGCGGCACCTCCCCAGCTACAGTAGCCCAGCCGGAGTGACACTAAAGCATGTTGCACGAGACAGTGAGCTATTTAATTAATTCCATGATCCCCATACCACAACACACCTCTAACCAATGACACTCAGAAAATATTATTCATGCCAAGGTTGATTTCGAGAGTTAAACTAGCCCAAATTCAATTATGTAAAGTCGTAGCGGGTTCCTTAATGAGTTATATAATTGTTCCTGTAATAAAAATCATAAATAAATAAACAAATTTCTATTAGATTTCCCTACACCATAATGAATCCGATTTCATCAAAATTTGGTTTAGGTTGGGAAACTCCAAGTTACTACAGAAAAATTTTCTGACCCAACTATTCTCCCCCTTAACTTTTCTATAATGATGTAAACACGGTTGATAACGTAGCATTTGATTATTTCACCGGCGTACCAATCATGATTCAATTCCGCAAAGTATAATTGATTTAAAAGTAAATCCTATGAGTTATTGATAAAATTCGTTTGAAATCTAGTAGGTTATTGCTGTTGAACTTTCTTGAGGCTGATTCATGGCTTTTGGTGTAATTTTGATTAGAATCTTGCATATATTTATGATGTAGTTATTTCTATATTTTTGGGCAAAGAACTATGTAGAAATGGGGGTTTAGTGATGGAAAACGAAGGAAAAAAGTCAATGTGCACTTGGGTAGGGGTTTGGGGTGTCGTCCCTCTCAAAGCCCCAAGAAGGAGTCTCTGAATGTTTGGCCCCGGGGTAACGCACCATTTAGTGCGCCCAAATCCATTCTTTGAATTCTACCTTCTAGCGCCCCGTGCCTCTTAGAGCGCCAGAGATGCTACTTTTTCCCCTATCTTTCCGTACTAGTTCCCTAGAAACATACCAATGTTTTTTAGTTGAATCCAACACTCTAAGATACATAAAGAATCATGAAATAATCTATAAATATGTGATCATGAACCCTTGAATCCGTAATTCAATTCAAGGACAGTTAAGAGTCATGTCTAGAAGTTCAGAGTCAAGTCAAGAGAAGTTCATAAAGTTTTCAAAAGTCTTTCACAAACGTTTGAACTTTGTTTTAAGACATAAGTTTTGAGTAAGCAAATAGTATAGAGGTGAATTCATTTCTTCAAAACTTATAAGGGGACTAAGTATTCCTAAGAGTATAAAATGTTTTCACATTCAAACAATAAAGGGAAACACAATTTGGAAGAGAGGTTTTAAGATGGACTTTGAGTAATTATCTTAAACCAAAGAAAGAGTTTTGTTTTCAAAACATATGAGCAAAGTATATTTTTTGGAGTTGTTTTGAGCACCAATATGGCGATTCGAGTTATTATTAACTAAAGTCTTCATAAACCATGTAGTCATCATGAGTAGTAAAGGATCATACCTTTTAGATGACTCTTAAGTATTTTTTTTATAGACTAGTGGATCCACTTATCTAAGGCTTCATATATGACAACAAAGTATAGGAGAGTTCTTATATTGTGGGAAAGATGATGTATCACCACGTAGGCTCTTAGTGGTGGTGATTTGTTATAGAATCTCCCACAAAAACTATATTAATTTATGATAAGAGTAAAGTTAAGTTTGTTATTGAATTTCTTTAACAAATTGAGTTGTTATTTAATACTTTAAATGTTTTGTATAGATTTCCCTATTATTTTTGTTTTACACCGTATTTGAGTTGAGTAAAGTAAAGGTAAGTGTTTCTTTCAAATTTGTTTTAGACTTATGTTATATTTATATTTCCCCTCGCATACTCGTTGATTCAATGAACTGATTCCATTTAGTTTGCATCGTCTTATGATGCATAAACTAGTAACTTGGACCAATATCTAGTGCCACATTGATCCACTTGAGCACTCAGAGTCGGTTGGTGAACCTCCTTGCTTTCCAGAGGACTCCTTTTTAAATTGTTCTCCAGTATTGCAGTAGTTAGTATAATTGGGGGTCTTTTTCCAACTTCCCTCCTTATTTTAGTGGATTCAAAGACAGTTAGTAGTTCAGTTCTATTTACATTGTTATTTCATATATTAAGACTTGAGTTACCACTTTGGCGAAGTTGAATGTTTGACCTTTACACATTCTAAGTTAATAAATAGTTGAGTAGATATGCATTGAATCCATTTAATATGCTTTTAAGTCTTCCGCTGAGTAAATAAGTCATGCCTAGAGTTCACTTGGGACAAGCAATGGTTCTTGAGTTCCAGTCCCACCTAGGGTGAGGCTTGGGGCATGAAAACTACTTTATGCATTTCTTTCATACTTGTTACGTTTTATATAAAACATATTATTGTCTACTTGTGTACATCTCGCAGAATGAAATAACTAGAAAGAAGCTCATTTGTAAATATGCATTTTAGGAAAAGAATAACAATCTAGAAATTATTATTATGTTAGAAAAAGTTGAGCTTATGTCAACTTAAAACAGTCATAACTTCCATATTAAGATGATTTAGGTGTATTTCAAGATACTGTTGGAAATAAATTGGAATAATCCTTCCAACGCCGCCAAATTTGCGCGAGTCGAGTTCTTATGAGAGAGTTATGCCCTTTGGAAGTTTGGTTGTTTAGAAAAGGGAAGTACAATCCGGACCTTACCCAACTTAAATTAATTAATTTTTAGGAGATGATTTGGGGGAAATATGAAATGAATATATTAATGGAAGTTGAATTATAAGTAGGGCTTTTAGAAAAGAGATAACAAGAGGAGAAAGGTGAATGGAAGCAAGAATTGCAATGATCTTCATGAATCGCTAGTGCATTTCGTCAAGGGGTGATCCCTTAGAGGTATGTAAATTCACACAGCATGGTTTTCGTTCACCCATGCACCAAACATGTATAATTTAGCATGAATTCATCCTAAAAGTTGAAAGTTTCAATGTTCTTTAGTGGTGTTCTTGAATTTACTTTTGTTCTTGAATTGGGATGAGATTGAAGAGTTTCTTGAGATTATAAAGTCGATGATTAGAATTCTTTCAATTAGATTGAAAATGTCTCAAAGTTTTCAGAAATTCTACAATGATGTTAGAAGAAAGGAGTTAAAGTTTGAATTAGATAAGTGGGTTTACTTGGAATTTTTCCCCATAAAGGGTGTTATGAGATTTGTTAGGAATGGGAAACTTATTCCCCATTATATTGGACCTTATCAAATATCCAAAAGGATTGAAAAAGTATCTTATGAATTGGAGTTACCATAAGTGTTAGTCGCGGTTCATCCGTTGTTTCACATCTTTATGATGATGAAGTGCATGGACGATCCTTCATTGATCATATACCAACTTAAAATACTGGGATCAAGGATAGTCTATCGTATAAAGAGATTCCTGTTCGGATTCTAGATTGTCAAGTTTGCAAGTTGAGAACAAAAAAGGAGCATCAGTCAAAGTCCTTTGGAGGAACCGATTTGTTGAGAAAACTACATAGGAATCTAAGGAATAGATGAAGATATATCCACATCTCTTTCAATATGGAGAAAAGCCAATTTAAGGTACTAATCCTTTTCTTGGGATATCTTTATGAGTTGTTATGTTGTTCTTGCATTGGCTTGTTGGGTGTTTGAAACAAATGGTTGCATATTACACCCTTAGCCTAGAAAGAGTAATCTCATTTGAGAACAAATGTTTCTAAGTGATAGATATTGTAACATCTTGCGAATTGAAATAACTATAAAGAAGCTCATAATTGGAAATAGTCATTTTCTGGAAAGAATGAAAATGTGGAAAGTTTTATGAAGTTTGAAAATATGGAGTTTTGGTCAACTTGAAACACTTGTAGCTTATAGTTCAGGATGAGTTAGGTGTTTGTACAGATATGAAAGGAAAGATCTTGGAATGTTCTTTCCAACGCCACCAAGTTAGCGCGATTCCGAGTTTGAATGAGTGAGTAATGCCTTTTTGGAAGTTGGGTTGTTTGGTAAAGGAAAGTCCAATAAGGTTTTTATTGAAGGGTTATTTGGTATTTTCCTTACCCAACTAATTTAATTCATTTTTAGGAGCTTATTTGGGGAAAATAAGATTTAAGTCAGTTTAGAAAAGTTGAATTCACTGTAGGGCTTGGAGAAAGGAGTAAAGAAGATGAGAAAAGAGAAAGGAAGAAAAAATCATCAAGATCTTCACGAATAGCTTGTGGATTTCGTCAAGGGGTGATCGCTATGAGGTATGTGAGTTCACATAGCATTGGGTTCATTCACTCACAAGCAAAACTTGTTTACTTCAGCATGAATTCGTCTTAAAAGTTCAATGATTGAATGTTCTTGATGTATGCTCTTGAATTACTTTCGTTTTTGAATTGCGATGAGATTGAGAAGTTTCTGAGATTATAGAGTCAATTTTTAGAGTTGTTTAACTTATAATCTTGTGTATTTGTTGTGGGTACCTGAATCTAAAGAGAACTTGAGAAAGATAGTCGAGCTTAGGTGAATTGGGGATGGAAAATGAAGAAGGAAAAAGTCAGACAACGAACATGTCCCAGGTCCTTATTGGGGACTTGTTCCTCAGACTTGGAAAATCCTCCATCGCGTTACGAAGCGGTTTCAGATGGCTCTGCCCCAAAATTTATTTCTCTACCAAAAAGTTTAATTCATCTCCGCATTGCGGTGTAGGTTCCCAACAATGGTTTCTTGACCGTTCATCATCATTTACTAACTGAAAACCACTCCTAAACATCAAGAGATTTTTCCTATCAGAAATCTCAATCCTTGAATCCATAATTCAATTCAAGGATTATTTAAGCAGAGTTAAGAAAAGTTCTTAGAGTCTTCCAAAAATCTTTCACAAATGATTTAACTTTGTTTTAAGACTTGAGTTTTTACTTTGTGTATTTCTTCAAAAGTATATGGGGACTATGTATTCCCAAAGAGATTAAAATGTTTTCACATTTAAATAAAGAACGAAAACTAAGATTTCGAAAGAGTCTTTGAGCTATTTTTCAGAAAAGAGGAAATGCTTTCACAATTAAGCAAGAGAGAAAACATTATTTTCCAAGATAGCCTTTGGTCTATTTTTTTAAGCAATTATTTCAAGTAAGAGAAAGATGTATGTTTTTAACATAAGAGCTAGTATCATATTTTTGGAGTAGTATTGAGCATCGATATGAGAGAGAATTCGGACAATTCACAATCCCCATCAACCATGTATCCACCATGGGTTGAAGAGGGTCAAACTTCTTAGAAGATTTCTTTAGTGCTTTTTATAATAGAGTAGTGGATACACTTAGTAGTTCGGGTTCTATATTCATGGAACGGTGTAGGACGGCCCTGTTAGCGTGAGGCAAAATGATGGATCATCACAACAACCCTTACATGATGGTTGTCGGTTCAAGAAACTCCCACCAAAATAAATTGTACTTTTATATACACATTTTATTGTATTGTTACATACATTACAAAGTTCGTATTGTATCTTTACATACATACAGAGTTATTATTGAATTTTAAATACTAAGTTGAAAACCATGTTTTCAAGTTGTTCCTTATTGTGCATTTATTTACACTTCTTTTATGTTGAAATTAGTTCAGTTACGTTGAGTTGAGTTGAGTCATGTAAGATCTTCAATTCCTTTCAAGCATTGGTCTTGTTTCAAAATTCCCCTTGCATACTCATGCATTCAATGTATTAATGTCATTTGGCTTACATCTTATTGTGTGCGTCGTTGATCTAGTTAAGCACTCAGAGGTAGTTGGTGAGCTTCTTTACTTTCCGAAGGATCTCATTGGTTATGTTTTGGTTTATTGCTTGCTTATTTCTGTTGCTAGGATGATGGAGTTCTTCCCCCGAAATCCCTCACACTTTAGAGGCTTCATAGACAGAGTTAGTTAATGTTAGTTCATAAGTCTTTACTTTTCCTTTTCATCTAGATTGAGACTTGAGTTGCCACATTGGAAGTGAATGCTATTATAATATATTCTAAGTTACATATTGACCCTTTCAGTATACTAGTTTTAAAAGTAATTATCTTAAGTAAGTCTTTCGTTGAGTAAGTAAGCAAGTCCAAGGGTTCGCTTGGGCCATCAATTGTACTCGAGCGCCAGCCACATACTGAGTGTAGGCTAGGGGCATGAAAAAAAAATTTAATGTAGTATACGATGTTACATGTTCTTATGCTCGTGCCTAGGAATCACATTCAACTTTTACTTAGTATTGGTGAGTCCTCATGTTTTGAGGACCGAACCTTTATTTCTTTCAATTTTACTTTTTGTTCATTGTACGTGATGTATGGCTTGCGTCCTGCTCATTCTTGATGTAGTAGATGGTTTTGAGACTTAGTAGACTTCTGCCTCATTTTCACAAACTTTTCATACAAAATGTTATTTTTAAATAACCTTATTTCTAAAATATATGTTATGCATTCCAGAGGGCTGGTGTAGGGACTCCCTCAGGTCCTATACGCCATATTACTCTTAGGATATACCTATGGTCATAGAAAAATTTTGGTATACAAAGCACAAGGCTCAAAAAGGTCCTAGGATTTTTCATAAGCCACGTCAATTAGAGTCTTGTTCACAAGTGTAAGGCTAGATCATTTGTTTCAATATGTGAGTGTTTTTGTTTCAATGAAATGACTCACAAATTGAAACAAACAAACATCAGTGGCAATTCCAAAGTAAATAAATAAGATGGTTAAGTTATTGTCCAGAGCAAACCAAATGAATGACTTGACTCTATTAAATTACAAATAAACTAACTGCATAAGCCTTCACATAAATTGGATCAGGGAAAACATTATCTAAATATTTATGTAGGAAATCATCAATGTGCTCCCGTTGTAATAATATTTACGTGATTTTTTAAAAGGAGTGTACATTCTCTTTTTGAAAGCTGCACAGTGTTTCACTTTTGACTATATCCTCTTCATTTTAGTCTTTGATGGGTCTACAATCTTATTTTCTGCTATTACAAAGATATTAGGAAAAGAAGGTGGCTTTACTCAATAAGCTTGAGAAACATTTTTAAAAAATCATGTAATATATAGGCAACAATATTACTTCATGATTATGTTAAGCCTATAAGTTAATTTCATATCATGTACTTTTCCTAGAGATTTACAACACTAAAAATTCATTTTGTTCCAATAGTAGCTAACAAGGGCTTAGTCGTTCTATCCCAACAAAAAATAGAATTGACGGAAATGAAAACTATAGTCTAGTGCAAAACACATTGCACATTTCATAAAGAGAATAACAAGTCTTATCTATTAAGCACATAAACTTTCAACTACAATGGGATCCAGGAAAGAAATTAGTATTACTGGATAGATTGAGAACTTTTTTAGAAGAAAACTGTGTAATTCATAGGCAAGAATATTGTTATTACTTTGTGATTGCGTAAAGTCTATAAGTGAATTGCATATTATGTAATTTTTCTTGATATTTTTTAGTCCTTAAGTTCATTTTTACTCTAGTTTTTGGGAATGCATTTTTTCCATTGATGTTATATCTTCTATATTTCTTCAATTGATTACTCCACTTTAACAAATATAGTTAGATTTTTAGTACTTGGTCAGATTTACTATAAACTATGAACTTATGTTTCTAGGGGATTCTCACCATCATATCTCAAATCCTTAAATGGATATGAGTCTCAACTCGATGTGCTTAGTTCCTTTTCCTAATATTAACTTCTTTTTAAAGAAAATATAAAATTTGATGAGTTCTAATGCATGCTTTTCAATAGAATTGATTAAGTGAATGAGGTTTACACATGTAAAATCATATATAAAAAAAAATAAAAATTATTTTAAAATAGATTTTGATAATAAAATAAATTGTTTATTTATCTAGATGATAAGCATTTCATATAGTAAGATTTAAAAGTTATTTTAAAAAGTGTGAACCTCTTTCTTTAATATTTTTAATTCGGTTATTATAGTTTGAATAAGATTTATGTATAGTGAAAGCATTGATTTGGCAGTTCTAAAGTTCGGACTTTTAACATTGTCCAAATAAGAAAAAAATACTTATGAAATAAAATTTGAGTCAGTATTAAGGTAACAAATTTATGGAGTTCCTAAACACTACAAATAAGTAAAGATTTAATACCTATAACTATTTGAGTAAAATAGTATTGTTCATTTGCTTTCTTCATGAACTTATTCTATCATGTATCTACATTTTTAAGGTCACATGAACCTTTGTAGATAACTATATACCTATTAATTGGGCATTTATCATGGTGGTCTTTATAATATTTCTATTCTATAAATAGAGATATCATTCACCTTTTGTAGAATACACTTGAATAAGAAGAAAATTTATCTTCTTCTATCTACATTTCTTCCCTTCTTTTCTTTATGATTATATTCTTATAAGCTTGATTTTGTAATACGTTATCAGCAGGAATATGATCTAAAAGTTGTAGCACTTTGCAAAAGTGTTGTAGTTGCAACATTTGTGAGCCGGAACTTGTTTTATTTATATTTTCTTGTTACACATTTATGTTTTCAAAAATTCCTCTTATACTAATAATTTATTTTAGTATATATGTGATATATGAAAAGGTAAAACATATTGATTTGTTTTACTTTAATAATTTTTATACATTGGTTTATGATTACACTAACAGTTTTTCATTTCAGAAAAGAATTGAATGATAGAGAAGTAAATTTTCATGTTGATTTTTTATGTGTTAATGATGAAGAACTTATTAATACTTATAATTGCTAGAGGTAAGAAAACTCTCAATCTTATTTTGACTAAATTTGCTTCTATAATTCTTGATTTCATTTAAAGGCTTATGGTTGAATCCTATTGGTATTGACTTATATGATATTAATTATTTAAAAGATTATCAATTTTTTCCTCTTGTTTGTTGCACACAAACGCGGACATGCTGATGAATTCACATGCAAAAAAGTAAACTATAAGTGTACTAAAATAATAATCAGTTGGCATGACCGGATGATTGTTCTGATTTAAATGTGATGAAAATGTAATTGACAATTCATGTAGATTATATATGAAGAAATAAAATATTCTTCAAGAATTCTCTTAGGTTGCTTGTTCTCTTCATAAAATAATCATTGTACCAGCTAAGGTTGGGATTGTAATTCCCTAAAATTTTGGAACATATAAAAAGATAAATATGGGCTCATTCACCTGTCATGTAGATCATTTGCAACTATATGATAGACGTATCTATGTGATGATCACATGTGCTTTATTTTAAACTTAAAATTGGTGTTTGTAAGGTTGTTTGCTCGAATTGTTAAATTAAGAGCAGAGTTTCAAACTATGAAATTATATTTACAATGTTGGTTGATTTAGCGGAAATTGTATGCCTCCAATTATAGCTAAATCATGAGAACAAAAATCCCAAATAAGATTTGGCATGAGATAATTTTATTCAACATGTAGAACCACATGTATAAATCAATCCAACAAAGTTTTCCTATTAAAATTGATTTAAGGTCAAGAACCAAATATTTCCATCTAAAATGTTGAATGTGTGGTTATGATTTTAATGGTTCCACCAAGCACAAATATGAATTCCCAAATGATGTTGGGATGAATGTTAGATTTTCAATATTAGGGGAAAGATGATTTTGACAGTTGAAAATTACGTGTGAGGTTAATTATGAAATATCTAGATCCTCGTTACATTAGTATGTGAACTTAAAGTTCAAGTGATAATTCATTTGAATAATGTTGCAAATCAGTTGCTAGATGATTGCACTGATCCTATAATATAATTCAGCTGCAAATACTTCAATATGAAGTCTTTGAAGGACAGAGTATATGATATTCCAGAAGCTTAATAGACCAATCGGTTCAAAATATAAAATCTCTTGAAGAAGGAAAGGGGCAAATGATGATATAACAATTCATAAACCTCGGAAACGGTTAAGGCACCTAAAAATGATGAAAAATGAAGAGATCTCGATAATATATGTCATTGGAATCGATATCACATAACTTTCGACGGTATCTTTGATATGAGGTAGCGCTCAATGATATAAATTGTGACGAGGATCTTGAATTCAAATATGTCATATAGTGTGGACAGATAAATGGTTGGCCAAAGTAAAATGCTTGATTCAAGTATATTGTCTCACTTAGAAAAGTTACGTTTTGGACAGATAGTCCATAAATCAACGTATAATGTCGGTGGCGTACAATAAATTATTATGCGATGGTATAATCGTAATATATCAAGTACAACTTGTGCCTTGGGGCATAAAGATTTGTCGCCAAATTTCTAATAT
Organism: Solanum peruvianum; assembly: GCA_027705065.1. NCBI lineage: Eukaryota > Viridiplantae > Streptophyta > Magnoliopsida > Solanales > Solanaceae > Solanum > Solanum peruvianum. Next base: position 8,702,871 of record JAKWJD010001763.1, read on the forward strand.
TATTGGAGATGTGTTCTCCTATGGTGGATACAATAAGGTTTGTTTTGATCTGGAAACATATGAAAAACTTGAATGCATATAATGAATAATTGTCATGTCTAGCTAAACAATGAAGGTTATATGAAAATCCTTGAACCAATCGAGGTGTTTGAAGCATATATAAGTTTGAAAGTAACTTTTTCAATAAAACTTCAAGAATCCTTATATGGATTTAAATATTCAAGGACGAAAATAAAACAAAAGAATGACCCTAATTGTCTTTGTATTTTTATGAAAAGGTCTTAGTAAGACAGAATTTTATCTTGACCTACTATTTGATAATTTGACAAATTAAATATTTGTCTATCAGTACGCATACACAGATATGTATTGATGCGTTTTCATATAGATATATCACATTTATTGAGTACCCCAATGATTATGAGATCGCTTCACATAAATGATGATTCAGTTTGATCTTCAAAAAAGGATGAAGAGCTTCTTGATGATGAAACTCCATATCTTGGTGCAATCAGGGCACTAGTGCATCTTGATAACAATATTTGACTGGATATTTGTTTTGCAGTAAATTTACTGGTAAGATTTATTTTTTCTCCGATAAAAGGACATTGAAATTGTGTTGAGCACATGACCGAATATCCTCCAAGGACCATAGTTATGGATTTATTCTATTCCGAGGAATCCAAGACCAAATTGATTAATTATACAGATGCAGAATATTTATCTGATCCGCATAAAGCTCTATCTAAATCACGCTATTTGTTTGCATGTGGAGGCACAATAATATTTTGGTATTAATGAAGCCAATGTAGGTGATCACTTATTGAAACCATACAGAAATAAAAGTCTTCCATGAAGCAAGTCAAGAGTGTTTCTGGTTGAGATCAATAACACACCATATTCAGGAAATATGTGGTTTTTTTCTTTGAAAAAGAATATATCAACCAAAATGTACGAAGATTGAAGATATCATTGCAAGAAATTAAGTGATGTTTTAATCAGGGAGAGTATAATACCGTTGCAATGTTTTTTTCCTTGAACGAGGTTTTGTCCCACTGGATTTCCTGGCAAGATTTTTAATGAGGCAACAAATAATGTGTATCAAAACATATGTGTACCGTTTTTCCTTCACTAGAGTTTTTTCCCACAGGTTTTTTTTTCTACTAAGGTTTTAATGAGGCACATAATCTATGGACCTCCAAGGGGGAGTGTTATAAATCCATTGAATAGTGGATTGTCCATTTGCTTTCTTCATGAACTTATCCTATCATGTATCTACATTTTCAAGGTGACATGAGCTTTTGTAAATAACTATGTACCTATTAATTGGGCATTCATGATGGTGGTCTTTGAGTGAATTTTTACTCTATAAATAGAGATATCATTCACCTTTTGGAGAATACACTTGAATAAGAAAAACATTTATCTTCTTCTATCTACTTCTCTTCCTTCTTCTCTTTATGATTATATTCTTATAAACTTGATTTTATAATACTAATGACAATTTTGTGCATTGTAAAATATTTTAAGGAAGGTTAAGAAGTGCAATCAAACTTAGACCTTTATTCTATACTAGACACAACTCCAACTCAAACTTTAAAATTTAAAAGTCCATGAATAATATTAGGTGTTTATGCCCGCTCAACTTTAAAACTTTTTCGTATATAATTATCTCTAAGAATCACTAGCTATGCTAGAAATTAGATTTAACTTAGATATGAAGAATTAATTACCTTGCTTGAATCATTTATTAAATAACTTTCTAATGTTCAAATGTATAACTTTGGTTAAACATTCATAATAATTTAAATATCATTCATAAAATTTTTATTCATTTTGATATTAAATCAAAATCTAAGCTAATACATGGTGCAAAGGAAATACAACTTTGTTGGAACATAAATATCATCAACTAATATGTTATTATATGGTATATTTTTTTATGTAGCAGAGGATTTTAAGTATATTAAAAATTATTTATGTATTTTATGAGTCTTCTTATCGACATTAATTCTTTTTATTAAATCTTCTAATAGCTCTTGTCATATATTTTAGGGGTCCTTACCTGTTAGTATATATATATTTCCTCTTTCTAGATATTTTATGAGTCCTTGTTCTTTCCATATATTTTAAGAGTCAATATCATAAAGATACTTAAATAGTAATTTAATAAAAATAATAAATAAAACTTTTACCTATAGTAGAATCTTTTAAGCAAAGGTAAAACCTTCATCAATATTTTTATAGATACTGCGAATAACAAATGAAGATAAAACTAAAGTTGTTTTAGAAGGAAAAATGTAGGATCGTAGGGTGTTCATAGTATGAACAAAAAACAATCTAATACAAGTTTACTTGTGTTTAAAATTAATTTACATCAAAAAGAATAGTTCAAGACAAACCTGATGACGATTGTTGTAATTGAAAGTTTTCGTCGATTGTAAGTTAGAGGGTCACAATAACCTTAAAAAAAAAACAAATCAATGAATGCTCGAATACATTTTGATCAAAAAGTCAGTACAAAAATTAGATTGTATCTCTATTGTGCATCACCAACTAAAATTACGATTTTCTAAGATGGAGTGAAAGATCAATGATGCGTCATCGAATTTGATTATTTCAAAAATAATCCAGGCAAGTGTAATGACTTGTAAGGCCATCTTGAGAACTAGTCATCTCTCTTTCGTAAAGAATTCTTTTCATAAAATTTTAAATGAGAATTTGAATTACTCGTTTAACTATGATCACTAAATTAGCGGGTAAGTTTTTAATAAATAAATTTATTAAGTGGTTAATAGGTCAAGTCCATGATTTAATTAATTAATTGTTAGGATATACTATTAACCATGCGTTTTGATATATCTAATATACCATAACACAAGAATAAAATTAGGAATAATATTATTATGAATAATTATTTTTTCCTTAAGTAAAGAAGAGATAAAATCAGCTTTATTCTAAATTATTTTAACCAAAATATTTAAGTTAGAAATCTAATATGACAAGAATAAAATTAGGAATAATATTATTTTCCTATAGATAAAAGAGTCAAATCAGATTTGAAATTATTATTATTATTAGTTAAGTAAAAATATAAACAAGTAAGAATAAAGAAGAGACAAAATAGTTAGTTTACCATATTTAAACAAGTAAGAAATCAATCAGTTCCCAAACAAGGAAAAAAGGATCAATTAATATTGTTTTCTTTATTTTCAAGGAGTCAAAAAATAGACATTATTTTTTTTTTATCATAGACAAGTAAAAATAAAGTTAGGAAGAGTAAAATTATTTTACCTTACACAAAGGACATTACAATAAAATTGTCAATTCATCATCCGAAAATTCACAAAGAGAGTTCTAAGCATTTTCTAATAATTTAGGAGAGACAATAACAATCCGAATTTATCAGAAAGTCTTAATCCCAAACAAATCAAATTTTTCTAGTATTCAACTATACAAGCCCATTAAAGATGCTCAAATAAATGCCAAACATATACGCTAATTAATAAATGTACCCAAAAGGGAATAACACAATTAACCATGAATCTTGCAAAATTATTCTTAAACTATCAACAACTCAAAACTAGAGTCCAGAGGAATACTTTCACTTAGCATATTCGGAGTAAAAGGTATTATCAATAATATGTATTGCACGAGCAACAAGTGACTTGAAAATCTGAACTAGCAATTCAATTTTAGGACTAAGATAACTTCTATTTATGCATAGAACTTCAAAAAAGAAAAAATATGCACTGCCAATGAAGACAAGAATAAGATTGCTAAGAGATGATAAAATGATTTAAAATAACGTACCTTGACGGATTCGTCTTTTAACCCACTTGAAACCATTGAAAGCTACACCGGAGTTCGCTGGACTGCTCGCTGGAGCAACTTTTGCGGGAGTCAGAGCTGCGTTCTGTTGCCTTCTGGTGGCTTGCTGCTGGCAGTTTTTGCCAGAGTTAATCACTGGTGGAGCTGCTCGCTTCTGGTCCTTGTGGCTGTTACTGTTGGCGGTCAGGCGAGGAGGTAAGGAGGAGAAGAACATGGGAGGATAAAAGACTGGATAAAAGAGGAAAAAGGGAGGTGGTGGCGGCTGCGCCTTGCTCTTAATCGGTTGCTTCTGCCCACCGGTGTTGCTTGGAGCCGCTGGAGTCGAGAAGAGGAGAGGAGGAGGAGGAGGAGCAACGGAGAAGAAGGAAGATGAGAGAGAGAGAGAGAGAGCGATAGAGGGAGGTGCTGGTCTAAGGGAGGGAGGAGAGGAGGGAGAGAGAAAAATCGGAAGTCGAAGGAGGAGCAAGAGGGAGAGTTCACCGGTGATGGTGGCCTTCGCCGGAAAGAATGGGGGAGAAAGAGAGAGCGTGCTGGCGACCTGGAGAGAGGGGAAGAAGATTAAAATTGAAATCATTTTATCTTTAGATGTTTCATAGTTCAAAATAGGGAAAAAATGATTTGATCTCAACAGTTGACTTAAGATGAAGAGTTAAGATTCGATCTAGCATTTAATGAACTAATGGATGGAGGAGATTAAAAGATGATGTCTTAAAAATTAAATTGGATTGGACAAAATTTAAATAAATATTGACTAGAATTGAAATGAGAAGTCGACAATGTTTGAAATAAGACTGCAATTGAATAATCTTGGAATTGAAAGAAATTGAAATAAAATAGGCTAAGATTTAAACGATTTAGAGAAATGCTATTCAATTCAAATACTGCAAATATTATAATATATTTTATATAACTAAAGTTACTTGAATTTTAAATTGTTTAACAACAAACGATTATTTCAAAATTTACTAATGATTTTAAAATATTTTATAATATTTGCAATAATTGTATAAAGTAAACATATATATATATATTAGGCAAAATCGACTAAAATTGTAAACTTGAAATAAACTTTAAAATACGTATCTAATCAAATACCATCCCTAAAAATGGTCAAAGGTCGGTCAAAATTGGGTGTCAACACCTTCCCTTGTTTTCGTGGGAATTAAGAACGAACTGTCGAGCAACCAACGTTGACTTAGTAGCTGATTTTGTCCAACCGACGAGAGATGTCAGTAGTATCAATTGAAGCGATGTAGATTTGAAAAAGTATTACCATGGCTTTGGTATTAAGGTGCCTATATATCTATGGTTATACATGATTCAGGTCGTGTGTAGTTCTATATTCAAAAGCAAATGAAATTCTTCAAAGGTGAAAGAGCGCTAAGGTATTCAAAAGGCACGAGATCGACTTGAATGGATAGGATTAGATTAGTGAGAAGAAAGAGATGGAGAAGAGAGAACAGAAGAGATGAGAACATCCCAACTTTGAGAAAGGTTCAGATAAAAAGACCAATATGAGTAGCGAAGAATTTATAAGGCCTCTGTTGCAATAGATGTAAGCACGACAATCGCAACTGAGGGGCGATTGATCACACCTCCAAATTCTGGTACAGCTAGATAAAATGTTAGTTTAAAAAGTACAAGAAGTGTGACAAACACGATACAATTTGAGTTTTTGAGAAAAAAAAAAGGACAAGACGACATAAGAAGCATATCTGCTTTAACATGCCTTGTTAGACATTGGCTTAACTTCTTGAAGAGTTGCTACCCATCTCCAAAGGATAATTTCAACCTCAAATGAATGTAATAGTATAGAGATATTAATATATGAATATATCATATGGTAAGGTGGATTGTCCTAAGAATTCTATTGGAAGACAAGATCCTGAATGTCCTATTGTAAGGCGGACAATCCTAAACATCGTAAAAGGCAAATGGACTAAATGTCGTATTTTGAGACGGACGATCCTAAGTATACTATTGTAAGATGGAAGGGTCTAAATGTCGTAATGTAAGCAAATGAGTCTAAACATTCCTAAATGTCATATTGTGAGGCAGACGATCCTAACCATCCTATTGTAAGGTGGAAGGGTCTAAATGTCGTAATGTAAGCACAAGAGCCTAAATGAAGAAACTATAGGTCACGGTAGCGAGTTGAATCCAACAATATTTTCAAAATAACCTGAGTACACGAATGATAATGTGAGAAGCCATGAATTTGACGGATCTTTTTTTGTAACCATGGAAACAATTATTCAGAGGGCGATTGATTTCGTCTGTAATCAACACATCTTTAACTTTCCATATGACTAAATAGAGTCATTAGAGCAGATGTATCAAAATAAAAGATAAATGTAAACATGATGCAATTTCCCAGATCGACCATGAATGTTTGCCTTAAGACTTTGGAAAAATGATGTCTCAGGCCATGATAGCCAAATGTATCCTCAGGTCAAGAAGATGTTGTCTGTGCGCCATGAAAAATGATGCCTTTAGAATATGACACCTTTGGATCATGATAGACGAAAATTAAATCTTTTGGTCATGATATGATGTCTGTAGGCCATGAGGACGATGCCTTAGGAACCTGATAAGCATAAAATAACTCCTTAGGCCTTGATATGAAGTCCGCAGGCCATGAAAGATAATGTCTTTGGAGGATGACGCCTTCGGAATATAAGTAATGAGTAAAGAGAGTGTATCTGTTTTGTAGCATCTTGTGACTTGAATCAGCAGTAACTCTGTACAGATACATTCGCGCACATTTAATTTTAGGGCATAATCTAGTCTTCGGGCATATGCAATCTCGGGCACATGCAATATTTGGGCACAATGCAATCTTAGGCACAATGCAATTTTTAGGCAGGATGTAGTCTCGGACACGCCTCAATCTCGGGCCTGATGCAATAATGCAGTTCTCAGGCACATGCAATCTTTTAGCACATTGAGATCTTCAGCCACAATGTAATCTTGGGCAAAATGGTGTTCGGGCAAATGTTATCTTTGGGCATGATAGTTCATAGAGGGTGTATGCCATGCAATATCGAGAACATGCAATTTAGGCACAATGCAATTCAGGCACATGAATAATAGTTGAATGAGAGCACGGAGTAGCTTGGATATTCGCCTTGTTTTGAAAGGTCGAGTGTCATTTGTCGATATAAAAGTGGTATACTGAACCTTCAAGCGATGTTAAAGTTGTCTTTGTATATGTACATGTACTTCGACATTTAAGGAAAAATAGTTAGTTTATTGGGGAGGTTGATTTGTATCCGTCATTTAACACTGTATGCTCCTTTGGTGTCTGCTAGGAGGTCTCTCTAAGTGTTGTCTAAAATTTTAAGGTCTCCACAAAGTTTTCTGCTTTTGTGTAGAAGTTCTGCTATTCTGATTTGTTGTAGATTGTAGATTGACTACGAAATTTTGAGACCCTCGAGACAATTGTTCCCCTTTGTTTATTTGCGAGGCAATACCCTTTTGAAGGAATTTTTGAGCCCTTCTCAAAATCCTTCCCAAGTAATTGATTTGTGAGAAGAAGTGATTTTGATAGAATTTTTGTGTTCCTCTCATAAATTATGCTCCAGTATCGAGATATGCAAATAGAATTCTATTGGTTTGAATTTTTGAGACCCTATCAAAAATTCTTCCACAGTTACACAACAGAAGGGAAAATGAAATTTTTTATTATAATAAGACTGAACCCGCATAGAGAGCCTACGAATCCCCACTTTAACGCGAATTAGGTCTGACGTAGTTCCAAATTTCAAAGAGCATAAGCGAGATATTGTTCGAACATTCTATTGCAGCAATTTAATTGTAGATTTTGACCAACTTTATTTCCCAATGTGTTATAATGGGTGTTTGAATGTGGAAAACATGAACTTAAATGGAGCAAGCCTTATTCGGAGACTAGTTCCAGTAAACTTTGGTATGTTCACATTTGAACTTTGTTTGTTGCAAAGTCCTCCAAGCGTATGACTTTAGCATCAATCAGTTGTTGAATCTTTTCTTTCAAATAACGACACTCTTCTATGGTATGTCCTTATATTACTTAATGATAAGAACAAACTTTAGAGGGTTCAATCCACTATGCACGCGTATTCATCCTTATTTCATTTATAGGAGTGATGTGACCATCAAACCTCAACATTTCATAAAGTTATCCTATAAGATATGTTAGAGAAGTATACATTTTGCCAAGTCTCTCCTCTACCTTGAAAAGGTTTTTGAGAATATGAGGTTGAGTGACGACTTTGGCATTGTGGCCGGGATATGTTTGTTGTTGATATGGACGAGGAGGCCTTTAGTACGGAGACATTTGATATGGAAGGACTGGAAGTGGTAGGAGAGGCACATGATGCCAAGGAACTTGGTGCAGAGGTGTTTCGTATCGAGGAGCTTGCATAGTAGGATGATGCAGGTGTGGAGTAAGATTTTGAGGTCTAGGAGCATGATGATGGAGAGGACATTGATAATTTTGAACATAGATGTTCTTTGGAGGAATTTGAATGGAGCTTGGCTGATTTTTAAAAGCGGGGTAATTTGGAGGAGGATTATTTTGGAGAGTGACTTGACTTGCGAAAGGTGACATATCCATGTTTGTATCCAAAGTAGGATTGGCGGAGCGTAACAACTTAGCCCACTTGGGCATATCCAACTCTTCATCTTCTAACATATTTTTTTTCTTGTCAAGGGTTGACACCAATTCATTTGAAAGACATTTCTTTTTAACAGTCTTGCATATGGCCTTGTCATTAATCACTTTCCTCTTCTTTTGCGATTCTCAGTTGGGGAGAAGGAAGAGAGCCCTTTGATCGCATGTGGTAAAGTATACAGATCAACCATTGTGAAAGGGTAAAATAAAATTAAAACAAAACAACGCCCAAGTTAAAGCAATGTGAAAGTTGTTATGTCAAGCACATTATTTTAAGATAAACGTCCTAAATGCAAAGGAGTCTCGTTGAGCTAGAGGCAGGCCTAAGCGACACATAAGTGATGCACAAATTAATTCAAGTCTGATTTGCCTATTGTAATTAAGATTAAAAGAAATAAAATACTTTTATTTATTATAAAATTCGAACAATACATTATAATTGAAAATCAAAACTTAAATTTACTAATGGAAAAGGGATAATATGGGGCAAGTCATCCTAAATCCTTAAATCTTGGAGGTATCGACCACAAGAGTTTGGCGCCAATTGACCTCTTGTATGGGGAGAGACTTCTTTTCTCATTTTCAACACACTGCCATATGTTTTCCCTTTCATCGGCAATCCCATGGTATCCTACTCCACTTGGTGTTGGGCTTCAAAATATATCAAGATCCATATGCAGTACTCATGTGTGCATAGATCCTGCTGTGCATCCATAGGAATGGTCAACACACGCTCCCATCATCGAAGTATGTTGGGGACTTGTGATTTATTTAGTCCAAACTCATACTTAAACTGCTCCATGTCAGAACGGAGTGGTATGACTAGAGTTTGCCCAAATTAGCATGTTAAAAATATCCGTCAATCCACAAATCCATGTCAGCCCCTCTTACTATGGCATTAGGCATGGACAACCAATGGAGCTTCCATTTGATTCGGCGGCTCTCAAGCTCCGTCAAAGATATCCGCCAATCCACAAATCCTACAGGTGAGGCAAAAGCTGCAAACCTTCTTTGATGGTTATAAATCTTGTTTCCTTGACCAAGAAAGGTGTCTACCACGTCGGATCTCTTGTGGAAGTAATCTATATCCCATAGTTGAAGTAGAAGGTTGCATCCCTCGAAGAACATTCTACCATCGACACATTATGACAGACTCCTTATTATCTGCGCCAGGATCATGGGCAATATAGTTTTCCTAGGCTCGCTTCCTCTTTGATCTAGGTCTCGAACCACGTACCTTAAACATGTGTGATTCTTCCTCTCATTTTAGGAGCAAAGACATCCAAACGATATTTTTCCCATTCCTTAACAGAGCACTAAAACTCATAGCTATAAGTGTAATAGCTATCATATTGGAAAAATCGTGAGTATAGGAAGTCTAAATGAGTCCATCCAAGGTCTAAAGAAGTCAAGATTGGAATAGACTTCATACCCATACTTTTCAGAATTTCCCTTGATGATTGCTTGTAAGGTACCATCATTTCACACTCATGATATGGAAGGTCGATGAAACCACTAATTTCATCAAATATTCGCGTCACGATACAATCTGTATATTTGAAAACCATCCTCACAAGGACACTAAATTATAGTAGGTTCCTAGTAAGATACGTACTTTAAAATTTATTTCAAGTTTAAAATTTTAGTCGATTATGAATAATATATATGTTTACTTGATAAAAGTATAGTTTTATTTAAATATTTTAAAATCATTAAAAAAATTCGAAATAATCGTTATACTTAAACATTTAAAGTTCCTGTGAGTTGAGTTATATAAAATATGTTATAATATTTGTAATATTTGAATTGTATAACATTGCTTTAAATCGTTCAAATCTTAGCCAATTTTATTTCAATCTCTTTCAATTTCAAGCCTATTAAATTGCAATCTTATTTCAATCATATCCACATTTTCATATTAATTCTAGCCAACATTTATTTCAATTTTTGCCAATCCAATTTGATTTTTAACACATCATCTTTTAATCTCATCCATCTATTTATTCATTAAATTCTAAATCGAATCCTAACTCTTCATCTCTTATTAAATCAACGGTTGAGATCAAATCCTTTTTTTTCGCCATTTTAATCTATCAATGATCTACACATAAACAACTTCCAAACTCCATTTTGGCAAAGTTGGCTTGATTTAATTATTATTAGCACACTGACATATAAATATTCAATTTGTGTAGAGGGTGTTGTGGACTTTTAAACGATAGTTTAGATACTATTTATATGGATTGATGCCAAGGGTCAAACCAAGTAGGGCTTATGCAGCATGTATGACCTAACTATGACTTCTAAGAGTTGGTGACATGGACTTGAAAGGGATTCTATGCGAGAGACTCGTGATTTCGCCGTAGTAAAACTACTCGTTACGTCCACGCATATGCCGACTCTCTATAATGAGTTTTTTTAAAATAGAAATGGAGTAGTTGTGAGAGGTGCAGAGGCACTAGATCACGAGAACAAAAAAAAAAGATGGTCCCACTTGTAGGAAGTATGAACGGAATGCAGTAATCAAACAAGAAACATTTAACAATTAGATTGGAAAGCGGTAACACATAGACATTTTTGTAATAGCGATAAATAAATAAATAAATACACTTAGTAAAGGAAATTAAGGTATAAACATATTTAAAATCATGTAAATATGGCAAAAGGGTAAAATATGCAAGGAAACAAATAAGGGAAAAGAGAAAAGATGAAACATGGTATTAAACAAATAAGGAAGAGGGAAAGGGGTGGAACATCGAAACAAGAGAGTAAATAAGTCAACAAATTAATAATTAAACATGGTAATCATCTAACAAAAAATGAAATAACTGAAATAAAGCAAACCCACATAAATAAGCACGAAACATGTAGTGGTAAGAACCTTATATCCCCAGCGGAGTCGCCATTTCATCGTACCCATTTTCTCTAAAAAATGGGTTGTATCGCTACCTAACAACTATTTTGGAATTTTGGGTTTTGAAGAGTTGCCACCAAACGAATTAAGGCGTGTTAAGGCACCTATCTAACCTAACTAAGTCTAGCTATGATCAATGAACCAGAGAAATGGGTAAGGGTCCAAATTACCTCGAGGGGAAGGTATTAAGCATCCCTCAAGGTCCACAAATGTTGGTCCCGACCATATCTCATGCAATTTATGTGGAGGTTACAAGTAGAAAATATGGTCACTTCGTTGTTTATTTATTTAATTCGCATGCTTTCTAGGTGATAAGAATATTGAACACTTAAAACTATTTAATTAATTTATTAATTTAAATATACAAGGCTAGGTAATAACAATATTAAACAATTAAGATCAGTTTTATTTATTTTAACATTCGAGACAATGTGATATAACATTAAGTTGACAAAGTAGCTCCTATTATTATTTTAATATTTAAGATGTGAGTCTTAGTGATAAAATTATATTAAAATATATATACTCTGAAATTAAATAAGAGATAAGCAAGAGGATAGAAAAGGGACAAATAAATAAGCAAATAATTTTTTTTAAAACTATCCTAAATAAACAAAATTTAAACAAACAAATAAAAGGATAAGGGAAGGGAGACTCTAAGAGACTTTTAAATCGACACTGGACTTCTCTTTTTATTTTCCAACAGGCTTCCATATAGGGACATACAAAACCAAAGTTTGTTTTTCAAGCCTGAGTCAATGTCATCATCTCCATAAGGCCAACTACCCCTACCCCACCACCGCATGCATTTCGTACCTATAAGGTGCCTAGTCGTCCCAACTTAATGTCCAAGAGGCATTGGACTCCTAATAGGGTGGGTTTAGACAAAATAAAATATAAGGCTCTCCTAGACACCAAGTCAAAAAAAAAAGACAAACATGACGGTAATTATAGCATGATAAGCTTCAATTTGACTTCTAAATTTTAATTAGACATGCTTACAAACAACACATAATTGTGAAAGATCTTCATGCTAATATGTGTTGCATACGAAAATACAAAGTTATAATAACAAATATTTAATTATGAGAGGGCAAAAATTAAGACATGGATGCCGATTTTAGTATCGAACTAATTAAAGTGAGTAGAAATTAATAAAAAAAATATCTTTTTATTCCAAGTAGTAAAGAAGTGATCCCACATGCAAATATATATTTCAAACAAGTAGAAAATTTAATTATTAAAGAAGAAAATATTATTTAAAACAATAGACTTTATTTCTTTAAGGCAGAAAAATTATTTTAAGGACGGCAATAAATTTATTACTATTGCAAAAAAATATTTTTAAGTGACAAACTTATTATAAATGCAGAAAATTGCTTTAAGAACATTGATGGTTGTACAAATTGATTATTAATGTTAAAAAAAATATTAATGCGGAAAAATAATTACAATGCAAAAAATAATTAATAGTAGATTTAGATGTAAAAGAGGTTAATTATGTTGCAGAAAAATATTAATAATTTTTTTTTTTGCAGATTTTTTCTAGGCAAATTAGTATGACAGTTTTTAGGAAGAAAGACAAAATAATAATGTATTCAAAAATCTGTTCTTTAGCATAGAGCTGAAAAATATTGGCAGATTATTTTGTTTTAGAACATGCTTAAAATTTAGAGAATGACTCTAATGAACAATCTTATTTAATTAGATCCATAAGCATGATTTATAAGTGAACATTTGGAAACTTATTAATAAAAATTCACATTAACAAATAAAGGGCAGATTGCCATATAAGATTTTTATTCATTTTAAAATAAGTTAGCATGCTAGAGATTGGTTGGTGATTCCTACGAACATTATTTCTAGGCGATTGGAAAGTCAAAACAACACATATAGGCATGTTTTCTAACAAGGAAAAGTTTTCAAGGTAAAAAGATATATTAACACATAATTCCCCCTCCCCTTAGACGATCCACAATATATTTAAAATATATAGGTAGGCAAGGTTTACAAATAATTTCAAAATATGAATCAAGCATACTCATTAAAATAAATAGATTCGTCCGAAATTTTCTTCTAGGCGAGTCTTCAACATGTTGAACTCTAAGTTCAAAACCTGTTAGAAGAGGTAATGTAACACTTACACAATGGAGAAATAATTGTAATATAAAATATTCATAGTAACAAATATACTCTCATATATACATATATAAACAACACACATAAGAAATCAAAAGGATAAAACATAGCCATAAACATATTACCACACATAGGGAGAAATGATAAGCAAAAACAAAATTTAAAATAATAAAGAGGGCTAACAAAATATGCAAAAGGTTTATCAGCAATGAAGTATTGATAGATTTTCCAAACCACAACAGCAACACAACAAAGAAAGCACTTGAATATTTCGTAGAAAATTGTTATTTTCTTTCATAGAACAGAGGGTATATGAGCAAGTATTAGGATGTGAGAGTGAATGAGCAATGAGAGAACTTGTGATGAAAGTGAGTGAATGATTTAGTATCAAATAATGAAAGGGAGGGGGTCTTATTTATATAGGAAAGACGGGGAGCACATAGGGAAAAAATATTCAAAGGAATCAATTAATATACCAATTTTCTTATTTTAAAGGACAGCCAAACGAGAAATATTTTTAAAAATATACCATTACCAAGTATAAAGAAGTAAGAAAATGACAAGATAGGAAGACTTATTTTTTCCTTAAATAAAGAAGATCTAAAATAAGCTTTATTCTAAATTATTTTTTACAAAAATTGACTAGTAAGAAATCTAATATGACAAGAATAAAATTAGGAACAATAATATCATTTTCTTTTAAATAAAAGAGCCAAATAAGATTTTAAATTATTATTATTATTAGGTTATTACCAAATATAATCAAGTAAGAATAATGAAGAGCAATAATTGTTACTTTACCATATTTAAATAAGTAAGAAATCAATCAGTTTCCAAACAAGAAAAAGAGGATCAATTAGTATTGTTTTCTTCATTTTCAAGGAGCCAAAAAGTAGACTTAATTTTTTTTTATTATAAAAAGTAAGTACAAAGTTAGGAAGAGTAAAACTATTTTACCATAAGCAAAGGAAATTAGAATAGATGTGTTAATTCATCATCCAAAAATCCACAAAGAGAGGTTCTAAGCATTTCCTTATTAATTTAGGAGAGACAATAACAATCCCGATTTATTAGAAAGTTTTAATCCCAAACACATCAAATTGTTGTAGTATTCAACTAAACAAGCCAATTTAGTATTCTCAAAATAAATGTCAAATATATACCATGATTAATAAATGTAACCAGAAGGGACTAACTCAATTCACCATGAATCTTGCAAAATTATTCTTAATATATCAACTCAAAACTAGAGTCAGAGGCATACTTTCACTGAGCATATTCGGAGTAAAGGGTATTATCAATAGTATGAATCACACAAGCAACAAATGACTTGACAATATCAACTAGCAATTCAACTTTAGGACTAAGATAACTTCTATATATGCATAAAACATAAAGAAAAATTGCACTATCAATAAAGACATGAATAAGATTGCGAAGATATGATAATATGATTTAAACGAAAGTAACTGGACGGATATGTTGAAGATTCATCTTTTGACCCACTTGAAACCTTCGAAAACTACACAGGAGTTCGCTTGTCCGCTGGCTGGGGCAGCCTCTGCAAAAGACAGAGCCGCCTTCTGTTTCCTGCTAGTGGCTTGCTGCTTCGCGGGCTACTGCTGGCAGTTTCCACCATAGTTGCTCGCTGGTGGAACTGCTCCATTCTGGTCCTCGTGGCTGCTTTTGCTGGAGGTCAGGTGAGGAAAGAAGGATGAGAAGCAGAAGGGAGGAGAAAAGAGGGTAGAGAAGAGGAATAAGGGAGGCGGCGGCGCCAGCGCCTGGCTCTTCACAGGTTACTGCTGCCCACCGAGGTTTCTTGGAGTCTAGAGTCGAGAAGAGGAGAGGAGGAGGAGGAGAAACGGGAAGAAGAAAGATGAGAAAGAGAGCGGGGAGGCGCTGGTCTAAGGTAGGGAGGAGAGGAGAGAGAGAGAGGAAAGAGGAAGCCGAAGGAGGAGCGAGAGGGAGATATCACCGGCGATGTGGCTTTTGCAGGAAAGAATTTGGAGAAAGTGAGAGGCTCCTGGAACTTGGAGAGAGGGGAAGAAGATGAAAATTGAAATCTTTTTAGGTTTAGATCTTTGATAGTTTAAAATGGGGAAAAAAAGGATTTGATCTCAACCGTTGATTTAATAAGAGATGAAGAGTTATGATTCGATCTTGGATTTAATGAATTAATTGATGGATGAGATTAAAAGATGATGTCTTAAAAATCAAATTTGATTGGCCAAAATTGAGATAAATATTGGCTAGAATTAAAATGAAAAGGTGGATATGATTGAAATAAGATTGAAATTTAATAGGCTCGAGATTGAAAGAAATTGAAATAAAATGGGCTAAGATTTAAACGATTTAAAGAAATGATATTCAATTCAAATATTACAAATATCATAACATATTTTATATAACCAAACTCACATAACCTTCAAATGTTTAAGTAAAAAGATTAATTCGCAATCTTTTAATGATTTTAAAATATTTTAATAATATTTATAATAATTTTATAAAATAAACATATATATTATGCAAAATCGACTAAAATTATAAACTTAAAATAAATTTTAAAATACGTATCTAATCGAATAGACTCCCTAAAATTAGTTAAAGGTTGCTCAAAATTGGGTGTCAACAAATACATCTCATGAACTCAAATATGGAATCATCATAGTAAAATTAAATCAAGATGAGGAACATATAAAACATGAAAACTCAACATATGCTAAATATGAATATTCTCAATAGAACATGCATATCATAACCAAAAATCATGAAAAACACATGTTGCACACACGACTCCTAAAAGCACTAAAATTAGGAGAACTATTTACCTCATGCTTGGATATGAGTAGAAGAAAAAATATGAGAATAGCGAGAATTTATATCGTCCTTGGCCTACCATGTAGACCTCCACAACACATTTAAGAAATCTACTTCCTTGTTTCTCAACATCTTAACTTGCCAGTCTCAAATTACTACCTGAATCTCTAAATAAGAATGACATTCTTCAACTCCCGAAACCTCTAGAGAAGTGATGGATAACGGATGACCATTACACTTCTTAAGCATGGAACATGAAATATCGGGTGAACCAGAGTCAATTCATTTGACAAGTCTAATTCATAGGCAACTTCCCCAACACGTTTCAACATTTGATATGGGCCCACATACTAGGGACAAATCTTTCCCTTCTTACTATCCTCATCATACCCTTCAAAGGTGAGATTTTAAAGTAGACCTATAACACCCCGTAGCCAAAACTGATTAAAAACCGCTTTACAGAAAAAAAAATTGCAGGTGCAACCAACGGTGGCATCGAAGGATAGTAGGGTGAACCACGGTTCGTCCTGCACAACCGTCGATGGGATCAGAAACTCCCAAAAATTTCATCCCAGAAAAATTGGTGAAGTCTTTGATGACAGAAGGACTTACGGTCCGTAGGTCAGACGATGGTCCGTAGTCTCTGACGGTCGATCAAGACTCCCTTCCCCTACTCTCTCACAATATCTAAGGATTACCAGCATGGTCCGTAGGTTGAAAATTTGCAGATAGTTAAGGGAAAATAAAATTGGGTCACTTCAAATAGTCATATGTCATAGAACAAAATAAATTAAGTGTCCCATGACCTACCCACATATAGATAATTGAATTATTTTTCCATAGCAACTAACCTAGCAAAAATCAGATCTGCGAGTGAAAAGTTATGCCCATTTTAGTAAAGGCCTGTCAAACATGCCGAGTAGACGGACCCAACGACGGGGCATCGGACAGACGACGTACTATCAGTCCTGGCCATTGTTTTGTCCGACAGCAACTTTCCCAGGGGTCTTTTTGACCTTTCCCACTTTATTTAAACCTTAAGATATGTCATTTTAACCCTCAATTATAAGATTTTAGTCAGTTTAAGCCTAGAAACATAATTAAAACATATCCAAGTCAAATCATTAAATCAAACCTAGAAAATTAGAAGCAAGAGAGGAGAAAAAGCTCAAGAACCATTCAAGAACGCCACAAGCTCTAGCAGTTCCAGCACTAAAACTTAAGTATTTTTCCGTGGATTTCATTACCAGGTATGTGGGATTTCACTAATGGGTTCCTTTCACCCATTGGGTCCCTAGTTTTCAATCAGATTCTTGATTTCCTTATCATGATTATTCCTAGGGTTTCTAGAACTTTGTTAGAACTTCATTAATTTATTAAAAATTTGTTCCAAATCAGATTATCATGTTATTACTCAGATTATCGCATTAATTTTAGAACCCTAGCTTTGTGATTCTTTAGTTCTTGAATAAGACATTCTAGGTCAGATATTTCAGACACTTCAGATATACATGCCTCAGTCATAAATGCCTAATTACTAGATTAATTGTTGCATTTATAGTTTGCATGTTTAGTTTCGAGCTATCCAGTATTTACAGAAACTCATACATAATCAGTAAATTTATAGAATCCAAGGGAGTAGCATAACATCGAGTTGCACTAGTATTTAAAGTACCCAATACTCCTAGAACTACTAGCCAAGTAGGTTGTAAGTCCCCTCTGTGAGCAATCAGTTTAGTGATCACTCCATCATACCTTTATACTTTTGGAAGGGTATATTGTGTCCTCCCGATAGGGCGTATACATTGGACTCCACATTTAGCTCAAGAGGTCTTATTATCGATTATTAGTAGCTCCCACAGATCAATCTGACTCTCTGTATTGACCATATATCAGTATACTCAGTATTCATTTTCAGCATGTTAAAATTGGTCATTGCATTAAGTTAGCTCAGAAATTCAGTATATCATGTTCAGATTATTATACTTGTTTTTGGCTGGTTCAATTATGTTTTATTTCAGCTTATTGCTATCCTACATGCTCAGTACCTTTCAAGTACTGACGCATACGTGCGCCACATTTTCTCGTGATGTAGGTTAAGGTTCTCAGCATCCAGATCACGCATAGATCGATTTCCGGATCTCCAGTTCAACAGATTCAGTGGTGAGTCCTCATTCTCCGATGACAACAGTCATGAGTTTCATTTTAGTCTTTAGTCATTTATTTGAAGTTTTTGCAAGATTTAGCTGGGGGCTTCTCCCAGTATTTCTAGTGCATTGTAGAGGCTTATTTCAGACATAACTAGATTTAGCTTAGTAATGAGTTAATATTTCCTGTGTATTAAATTCATTGTTTCCAAATATCTCAGTTATAGTGTATGGGTATTCCCTATCATTTTAGATTTAATTATGATCTAGCTTCCACATAAGTTTATTATCTTTAGTATGCTCATGATCATGCCAGCAGGGTTAGTTTGGGATCAGTTGTTGTCCTAGGTTCCGTGTCTGTGCCTCTGGGGTAGCTCAGGGCGTGACAAAACCCAATCACCAACTTCAAATCTTAGATCCCTTTTTCTGAAATCGGTGTGATACTTCTGCCTAGTTTGGGGCTCTTCAACAAATCTCTAATAAGTCAAACTTTTTCAATGTCCTCATACACTAGTTCCAGAATAATTAGATCAACTTCACCTACTTAAAACCAACCAACAGGAAATTAACACCTCCCACCATACGATCTTTCAAAATGAGCCGTGAAAATAATTGAATTGTAACTATTATTGTAGGCAAACTCTATTAGTGGTAGATTGTTGTCCTAATTATCCTTGAAATCTATAACACACACGCTCAACATGTTTTCTATGGTTTGAATGGTATGGTTAGTTCCACTTGACCATCCATTTGAGGGTGGAAAGCGGTTTTAAACTTCACCTTATTACCAAGCCATTTTTGGAATGCCTTAAAAAAGTGTAAAGTAAATTTAGTATATTTATTTGAATTAATAGATAAAGGAACCCCATGAAACTGTACTATCTCTTCTATGTATAATTTGGCATGGTCTTCCGCCAAATACTAAACTTTGACGACAATAAAGTCTGTGAATTTTGTCATTCTATCAACGATCACCCAAACAGAATCATGCTGCCTTTGAGTACATGAGAAACCCACAACAAAGTCCATATTTACATCCTCCCACTTCCAAGTAGTAATATCTGTATATTGGTAGAAACCTCCCAGTCTTAGGTCTTTGGCCTTAACATATTGAAAATTTGGACATTTGGCTAAAAACCCCTCTATATATTTCTTCAGGCCATGAATCCAATAGACTTATAGTAAATCATGGTACATCTTGTGGCTCCTGGATGGATATAATACTCCAAAACCATGAGTCTGTTCTAAAATTCACTCTCTCAAGCCATCAAAATCCAGAACACATAAATAACCTTAGTACCTAAGCACCCCGTCTCCCCCATAGGGGAAAGTCTTGATGGATTTGTTGAGTACCTATTCTTTCAACTTCAATAAAATAGGATCAAGATTTTTCTTGGACTTACCGTCCATTACATAAAAATGATTCGGAAGCATTATGGACCGTGACTCCACCCTTGATGGAATCCACTACTTGGGCACCTAGCCGAGAAAATCTATGTACATCATGAACTAACTCCTTCTTTTCATCCTCTACATGGGCCAAAATAATCATGGACAATTGACTTAGGGATTCCATAACTACATGACTTTGCAGGGATGGTAAAGACACTCATGTCATAATCCTTAAAACTTCTAACCACCTATTTTTTTCCAGAGATTCATTTCCTTTGAGTAAACACATATTGAACACTGTTGTGATCGGTGAAAACATCTACATGGACCCTAAAATGTAATGTCTCCATATTTTTAAAGAAAAATATACTGCCTCTAATTCAAGATAATGGGTTGGATAATTCATTTCATGGATCATGAGTTGACTTGAAGCATAGGAAATCACCTTACCATGTTGCATTAGAGAACATACCAACCCCACTTTTGAGGCATCACAATATTCCCCAAATCCATCAGTACTCGCCGATAAGGTCAAAACTGGACAGAAAGTAAGTCTATTTTTCAACTCTTGGACTATTTTTTCACAAGCCTCTATCCACACAAACTTAGCTTAATTTTGAGTCAAAGCTGTTAAGGGAGAACCAATGGAGAATATATCCACAATAAACCTCTTATAATAATCAACCAAACCTAAAAAACTTCTCATATAAATAGAAGTTAGAGGTCTAGGCCCACCCTTTACCACATCTCTCTTCTTAGGATCTACCTCAATACCCTTGCTCGACAAAATATAACCAAGGAAGGCAATGACCTTAGCCAAAACTAACATTTAATAAACTTTTCACACAATTAGTGTTCTTTAAGGACTTGCAATACAGGCCTAAAATTGTTCATCTGCTCATTTTCACTCCTTGAATAGATCAAAATATCATCAATAAACACTATGATAAACATATCAATGTAGTGTCTAAACACTCTATTCATTAGTTCCATTAATGCCAAAGGGGAATTTGTCAACCAAAATGACAGAACCACAAATTCATAGTGACTATACCGAATCCTAAAAGCCATCTTGGGAATTTCAACCCCTTTTAGTCTTAGTTGATGGTAACCCGAACAAAGAACTATTTTAAATAAATATTAAGCCCCTTAAAGTTGATCAAACAAATCACCAATTCTAGGAAGGGGATAGTTATTCTTATTAGTCAGCTTTTTCAATTAGAGGTAGGCAATACACATTCTAAGGAATTCATCCTTCTTTCAAACAAACAATATCGGAGAAACCCATGTAGAGATACTCAGTTGAATAAAGACTTTTCTAATAAGTCCTTGCCTTGTTACTTTAAATCTTTCAACTCAACTGGATCCATTCTATAAGGAGGAATGGAAATAAGTTGTCTATCCATATTAGATAAATTCTCAAAATCAAGTTATCGGAAAAAACTTGAAGAAACTCACTCACCACGAGGATCAAATCTAAGAAAGGGGTTAGTGACTCAACATCCCTAACCTTAATAATATCGTAAATACATACCATGGCGAACATTTTCCAAGCTCTAAGACAAGAAACAAATCGACCTCTACGGATAGAATATCCCTCCTTCCACTCTAAAGTAGACTCAGTTGGATATTGTTACTTTACTACCTGAGTCCTACAATAAATAGAAGCATAAGATGCATGGAACAAATGCAAACAAAAAATTACATCAAAATCTAACATTTCTAACTCCACCAAATCCACCAAGGTAACATTAAGGGACAAGGAAATAAGATATCTTCTATAGACTCTTTTTGCCACTGCTGGTTCACCAACTGCCAATGAAGGTTCTTCTCACACAATAGAGAGTATTTGGAATTATATACCAAAAAGAGATGTAACAAATTACAAAGTGGCATTGGGATCTAACGATGCATATGTATCAAAATGAAAGAATTAAAAAATATCGATCACAACATCTAAGGAACCTTCTTACGTCTATCCAGGTACTATAGGAGCTTTGTGGATGGTTTTGTGCCCATTACATCTCCTTTGACTACTTTCACCCAAAAAAATTTAAAATTTGAGTGGTCGAAAGTTTGTGAAAGAAGTTTCCAAATAATGAAAGATAGGCTTACCACCGCTCCGGTGTTCACTTTACCAGAGGTTACTACGGTTTTCGTGAAATATTGTAATGCATCCCGAGTGGGATTGGGTTGTGTCCTTACGCAACACAGAAAGTTATAGACTTTTCTTCTAGACAACTTAAAGTTCATGAGAACACTTACCCAACTAATGATTTTGAGTTAGCGGTCGTGGGGTTATGATTTAACGCAACTATGGTTGTGTATCTTATGTTGAAGAATGCAAGAAAGACCTCGTAAAAGATGTCCATAGGTTGGATTGTTTTGGTGTTAGATTAGAAGATTCTCCAAATGGTGGTTTTACGTTCCATCATAACTTTAAATCATCATTGTTGGTTGAAGTGAAGTTTAAGTAACATGTTGATCATCATTGATGGAGTTAAAGGAATCGGTTCTTAGTAAGCTTAATGAGTCATTATGTTTAGTGGGATGATATTTTGAGGTACCAAGGTAGGTTGAGTGTGCAAAATGTGGATAATTAGAGAAATCAGATCGTACAAGAAACTCATGGTTCTAGTTATTCGATTCATCCAGGTTCTACTAAGATGTATATAACCTCAGAGTGATATTTTCATGGGATGAATTCAAAAGGGACATAGCGGAATTTGTAACAAATTGTCCAAATTACAAACAAGTGAAAGTCGGGTGGTTTACTTCATGAAGTCGAAGTTCCTACATCGAAGTGGGAAGACATTAATATGAACTTTGTAGTGGGTTTGCCTCGGAATCGAATGTAAAATGACTCTATATAGGTGGTGCTGGATAGGATGACTAAGTCCGCTCGCTTTATTCCTGTTCATTCCACTTACTCAATCGAGGATTATGCAAAGATCTACATAAATGAGATTGTGAATCTCCATGAACTTAATTTATCCATCATATCAGAAAGTGGAGCACAATTCACATCAAGATTTTGGAGATCATCTCAAAAAAGGTCTGGTCCAAGAATAAATGTAAGCACCGTTATTCATCCCCAAGCGAATGGGTAAGCAAGCAAACCATTCTAACTCTTGCGGATATGCTTATAGATTGTGTGATAGATTTCAAAGGAAGTTGGGAAGAGCACTTGTCTTTTCTAGAGTTCTCTTATAACAATAGTTGCCATTCATCTATAGCCATGCCTCATTTTGAGGCATTGTATGGTAGGAGATGTAGATCTCCCATAGGATGGTTTGAAGTAGGCGAGTCTTCGATTCTTAGTCCCGATTTGACCTATAAGTCCTTGGTGAAAGTTAATTTCATAATGAATTGATTGCAAACATCCTATTGCCGGCAAATGTCTTATGCCGACATTAAGTGAAGAGAATTAGAATTTGAAGAAGGTGATAAAGTGTATTTGAAAGTTTCATCTATGAAAGGGGTGGTGATGTTTGAAAAGAAAGGGAAGTTAAGTCCTTCTTATATGGGTCCCTATGAAATTTTTCAAAGGGTTGGCAAGGTTGTTTATTAGTTGATATTACCTAGTGAGCTAGCTTCTGTTCACCAAGTTTTCCATGTATCCATGTCTAAGAAGTGCATTGGTGACCCCGAGTCCATTCTTCCTATAAAATGTCTAGGAGTGGATGAGAATCTCTCCTACGAAGAGGTTCTAGTGGAAATTCTTGACCATCAAGTGAAGAGGTTGAGTAACAAAGTGGGTGCCTCCGTAAAGATGTTATGGAGAAACCACATAGTTGAGGGAGCAACATAGGAGGGAAAGGACGACATGAAGTCCCGTTATCCTTATGTCTTTGGTAATTAAGGTTAGTTGTTTCTCCTAATAATTAAAATAAGGAATAAATTGAATTTGACATGTCTTGCATAGATATGCATAATTATGGTAAAGGTTTATGCTAAAATGAGTTTTCATGGAAAAATGCTCTTTTGCTTGATTTGAAGTTATTTGGTGTACTTGGTATGTTGTTTCCCTTATAAAGTGATATTGAACATGTGGATGTGTTTTGAAATTAGTATTGCCATAAGTGACTTTATATGTAATATTGAGCTCTCATATATAGTAAATGAAGTTGAGTTGCTATGTGTAAATTCCATGTTGTTTGTTGGTTGAGTTGTAACTCATTTTTATTATGTATGTTTTGGGCTGGGCTGCTAGTATTGAGTCTATCATTTCCTTTCAAAAGATTTTAGTGTCATTCGTGGACGAATGTTCCTAAGGGGTGATAATATAACACATATAAAGTCCGAGACCTAATCTAGAGCCTCACATGAGTATCTAAGGGTTTTAACATTGATTTAACGTCAAAAATAATAGTTATGAGTCAGTTAGGAAGTTCTAGAGTCAAGACGTCAAGAAACGTCCATGACGTGCACATAATTGTGAAAGAGGTGCTAGTGTGACTTAGGTTATTTCACAATGTTTTAAGAGTGGTAAATTGATGAAATTTAGGGGAAAGGTGTCAAAATAGTATTAGAGTATATTTAGGGTACTAACGTCCGGTTACGACTCCCCAAGGATTACCCTAAGGGTCCTTGAGGAGGACCCTTCCATTATAGCCTAAAAGTTGTCAAGAGGCAGTGTCCTCCTAAGAGTGCAGGCGATGAGGCATAGGTGGATCGGCAGGGCATCGATGCCTCTTTCAACCAACACTTATACAATACTTCAAAAGTGTTCAAAAGCACGGTCTCTTACCAAAATGACGTTTGCTAGTACAGTGGTGTGAGGGGGCGTCGGCTGATCTACGACCTGTAGGTCGGGGTCTCATAAGTCAGGCCTACGAGTTTTCTATCTTATTTTAAGTTAGTTTATTTAATTAGTTAATTGGTTAATTAAGGATTAGGGGAGTTCTAATTAAGTAAATTAAGGACCAATATAAAGACCGAAACCTTATTATATTAACCCAACCTCACATTTTCCCAAAACTCAAATTGCTCTTCTTTCTCTTTACTTTCTCTCTCCCAAAGAAGAACTCCATTGGATAACTAGTTCAAGGTCATTGGGCAGAAAGAAGTCATCTTTTCTCCATCATTCTTGAAGAATTTTAAAGGTATGTGAACTTTTAACCTTTATGATACCTTTCCCCAAAGGGTTTTTCCAAAAAAAATGGTTTTATTAAGATAATTTCATGTGGGTTTCTTCCTAAAACAAATTGGATGTTCTAAATTGTATTATTTATGGTGTATTTTTGTTATTATGGTTATATTATATTGTATTATGGTTCAATTACATTGGTTCTTCATGAATTAACCTAGTTTGTGGAATAGATCATGAAATGACTAAAAATTCCCTAACCCTAGGTGATGAACATATGTTGAATTGATTAATATTGATGCAATTGAGTTAGTAATAGTGTTAATTACCATTTTATGATGTTGTTAGACTAATTGATGTATGAAACTGGATTGGCTGAGGGTAAGGCCATTGATGATGACTTTTGAAGGAGAAATTGGTAAGACTTTGTGATCTTAAACCTTAACTTCAACGGTGATGAATTTTTTTGGTGATGAAGTTCAATTGAATAATGCCTTGTTCTTGAATTAGGTATTGTTGATCTGATTATCCAATTTAAATGTCTTGATTATATGAGGATGTGATATTATGTTAAGATGTTATGATATAAGGTTGGTTATAAATTGCCTATGTGCCTTATTATGACATGATGATTATAATGTGCTAATCTGACATATGATCGTTGTATTGAAAGGACATTCTCATCCAATTCCTAATGAGATAATGATATAAATATACAACGAGTTATTCTCATATGACCTATACTAAGTTATGATGATTAATAAAGGCTAAAAGACATTTCAAAAAGGGACTCTAGTTTAGCACCGAGTGAACTAGATGTGAGGTGTGTTCCTTCCCATTATGGAAAGGTAGGTTCACTATGATACCCATGAGATTAGAGACTATAATGCAATGTTAATAAAGAGTGACCCAAGTATATGTCCTAGTTCTTGAAACATGTTGCCCCATAGGAATTATAGCTAGTGGATCCACCTAGAATCCTATGTTCATGTTTGGTACTACCTTGGCAAGTATTCCACCTTCTTTTGGAGTAGGGTTTCATGACACCGGATTATATATTTAGCACATTTGGTCTATATCTGTTAAGGCAAGTGTTACCCAAAGTAAAATGAAGTAATAATGTGAACACTAACTAGGGTTACCTAAGGGGTTCGACTTGGTCTAGGTAGTGTATGAGACTCTACCTATACATTGCACTAGTTTTCATTGAGGGAAGTCTTGGGAGGTTGTTCTTATGTATATAAATTAAGTATTCCGCATATGTTGATGATACATATTCATGATCAAATATGATTTTAGTTTCACTTGTTAACATGCTAACGGTGTATATTGCTAAATATGATGATAGCTAATCTTGATGCTATGCTATGTGAAGATAGACAATGCTTGTGATCCCTTGTTGGTTTACCTTGTTGAGTAAGGATATGGGGCTTTGCTTTTTCATTGCACATGTATACTTGACGTTCGGCTATGAGTAAGGTTTTGGTATAAGATGTAACGTTATGAACTCTTGTACATGCTTTGTTGTTATAACATGACGTTAGAGATGTTTGGTTATGTACACAAGAATGCGATTATACATGTTGACTTGATTATACTAGATGATGTTGAGTTTGTGATATAAATAATATTGTCTTAATGAATATGTGCTTATTGGCTTATATG